>BHDV01009511.1:0-17568 GCA_005406045.1 Adoxophyes honmai
TCAGTCAGTCAGTCAGTCAGTTTCTCCTTTTATATATTTAGATGAACGTCAAAGTGAAGGGACCGCAAGGAGTGAGTAGGGACTGAAATGATATTCATACCTGGATTAAAAAAAATACATAAATCACGCCTGTATTCCCAAATGGGCTAGGCAGAGCGCACGAAATGGTACATAAACAAAGCCGTGACTATTTCACGTTTCGTGGCCACTTTTAACATATTTCTTTTGGTTTTGAGTTGGCAGGTATAATAGTGATAGGTCGCTAACCTGCCGCTTAAATATACCAAACCTTTTTCCTTAGTCGCCTCTTTCAGTAATCGATGAAAGAAATGAAGAACAGTAATTCAAAATACGACACCACACGGCTTCAAGACAGACCTCGCCAACAATTGGTCGTTACAAAGGAAAAATTACACAGTTTAAAACCAGTATGCAAGCGGGCCGATTGGATAGAAACCGCTTCCACAGGCGGTGTCCATTCCCAAATCCGCAGCAAGGCAATAAAGCGGCGTGCTATAAATAACTGATACAGCGCTGAAGCCCGCAAGTGGTCTGCAGTTTGCAGCGGCCGGCACTGCAGCTGAAGCGAGTGGAGGCGGCATCGAAAATAACATATTCTCACGCCTGTATTCCCAAGAGGGGTAAGCAGAGCACATGAATTCAAAAATCCTGTGCTACGTTTAGCAGTTTCAGGGTTACCAGATGGTAAACGTGTTATTGCAGTGACAGGTTGCTAGCCCATCGCCCACAATACACTAACCCTTTCCCAGAGTCGACTCTTACGACACCCACGGGAAGAAAGGGGGAGGTGCTATTCTAACCCGGCACCACACGTGGTATACCATAAATACCATAATATTTTATCTGCGTATAAATGCCATTTTTTCATATGTCGGTGTCAACAGATACTTGACGGTAAATCTGCGCTGTGTGTGTTAGCTCATTGAATTGTATAGGGAGCGATATTGGCAGATATCTGTTCAGTAACAGATATCTTACCGTATCTGCTTAGTGTGTGACGCGCTTAAGGCTTTACAAAAGGAAAATTACACAGTTTAAAACCAGTATGCAAGCGTGCCGATTGGATAGAAACCGCTTCCACAGGCGGTGTCCATTCCCAAATCCGCAGCAAGGCAATAAAGCGGCGTGCAATAAATAACTGATGCAGCGCTGAAGCCCGCAAGTGGTCTGCAGTTTGCAGCGGCCGGTACTGCAGCTGAAGCGAGTGGAGGCGGCATCGAAAATAAACTGGTTGTAAATTGTAATAAGGCATGTAATGTTGTTACTGTGTAACGGAACTTGACTTCATCTTCTGGACATCAATTTCGCCTTTTTACCCTAAACAACCTTTTACACAAAAGGTAAAAATGGGAACCTATTACTGAGACTTCACTGTCCGTCCGTCTGTCACCAGGCTGTATCTCAAAGAACGGTTGATAACTAGAAAGTTGAATTTTTCACCGATGCCATATAAAATAGCAACATAAGTGTTTTTGATTCTTCGTTAATCATTGAAGTAGGGCTGGCTATTCGCCAACAGAGGCTGTGGGGGCGAACACAAATCGTAGACAACTTAATATCGTCCACCACTCATTTCAATAATATAGAAAGATCATGCAACTTTAACTTGACTTCTATGGCCCTACGCAGAAGACATACTATCTGCGATGGACCTTTTTAGTCTGTGAAAATAGAACCTATGAAATTATATGCAGTAACGCACACGACGCGCTAAAAGTCCGGCGCACAATGCATACAATTCATGCAGGCTTTTTGTGCGCCGCAGACTCGATCGCACAAAAAGTCTGTCGTCTGCGCTGCGCCTATCAGGCGAGGTCCACTCCGCAGTTCAGGTACGCCCCGCCGGCGAGACCTCGTGAAAGGTACAAGGCATGCAGATAACGGTAGAAAGAGACAACAATATTTTTACGCTTAGGCCGGCCACATAACATACGGAATTCCGTTTCGGAATCTCGAATCGGACTGTCCGAACGCACTAAATCCATACGACATCTATGGACCAGCCACACACATTCGGAAAAATTCCGTTCGGAATTTCGAACGGAAAGCTTCCGTCTGTATGTGGCTGGTCCATAGGTTTGTATGGATTGACTGCGTTCGATTTTCCGATTCGAGATTCCGGAACGGAATTTTTCCGAATGTATGTGGCCGGCCTTAAACATGTTCGGGGGTGGACCTTACGTAACTACGTAGTACTTTGTCTATTTTGTGCTTCTATGTTGGTGATTTTGGTAAAAGTATTATTTAAGTATGCAGCTATTAGAACAGTTCTCGTTCTTGGAACAACTTAAACAATTACCGACTTTTATATAATTTCTAGATTTTGTCCTAGAAAAGTTTCACACTTCAGTTTCATTAAAAATAAAGTTTTGTTCGTAATCACTTCGTTTAATGTCGTAGGTTTATATTTGAGTTGTCAAGAAGAGTTCCGCTAAGGAATAATTTTTATTACAGAGTGTATTTTTTTCCACTTATTATTCACAGAGTATACTTAGGTAGCTCTAGAATCTATAGAGTGTTTTTGTTTTTTTCTGTCACAAAAAAACTTAACCGATTTTTTTGAACTCAAAATATTACGCTTTTTGTTCACATTCTACAGATGTAGGACACTCGGAAATGAAATGTTTTCAATAATTTGGCGTTTATCAGTCATGTCGATGTGGTGGTATTATTTTCTTTATACTTATTAGTTCTATTTTTTAATAACTAAAACTAAAATAATGCTTGAAGTGGCTGCGAAACACGAAATGGTTAGTTTTGTCTATTTATGCCTTATGTTTTGGTTGCTCTGCCTACCCTATTTGGGAACACAGACGCAATTTTTATTATGCGTATGTAGATTTTTACATACCCTTTCATAGTTATCTTACATAGTTTTCTATTATTGTGTATTTACACGTTGACTCAAGGGATATTTTTGTTTGGACAGTATAATATAACGTTTTGTAGATGAAATAACGCTATCTAACAAAAATATGTAATACCTACCTTTACAAGTGTACACTGAAATCGACCAGTCAACAAAGCTAACGGATTCCTACAAAAATGTAGTTATGTCTCTATCATTTCCACTTACGAACGTGCTCTCATTATCTAACTTCATAATTAATTTAATATACGCCAATTTACGCTACCGCTCCGACTTGCCTTTTTTACATTAGTTTGCAGCCACATTCGGTCATATGAATTCACCTAAGAGCTCAAAGCCCAAAAATTAAGCAATAAAGATGAAAAACTACTACATTTTAAAAGACATCTGTCATAAAATTTATTTATCTGGGGTCGGCGATTTTTGGTACGAAGAGGGAGAGATTGGGAACGACAAAACTATTAAATACAGATTACTGAGTTATTTGGCATTATTTATCTACGTATCTATGACCATATTAGAAATTACAGCAGTTTTTTTAAGTAACTTGCCTGACGACGAAAGGAGCGATTGTGTTTCTTTTGCCGTGAGCCACACAATAGTTCTGACAAAGCTTGTGTCTGTCATGGCAAGCAGAAAGTTGATCAAGGAGTTAACCCAGAGAATGGTGGAAATATGCGAACCGTACGAGGACGAAAAGAGTGTGGCTGAGAACTACAAGTTTATGAAAATGAACGTTTACGCTTACATAAGTTCGGTCTACGGATCTTGCGCTTGTTTCATTTTCGAAGGAGTGCGGAAAATGCAGACAGGTATAGTAATTTGTGAAATTCAACATTAATTAAATTTTTAATGTTGTAAGATATGAATAACTAGATTCAAGTGTAACTTTCCGGAGAGCTATGGTAAAATTATATCAAAATTATATCATAAAATTATATAATATTTGACGGCCGGATAGCCCAGCGGTTAGAGAACCTGACTGTGAAGCTTAAGGTCCCGGGTTCGATCCCCGGTCGGGGCAGATGTTTGTATGATGAATACGAATGTTTGCTTTCGAGTCTTGGATGTTTATCTATATATAAGTAAGTTTATCCGTTGTCTAGTACCCATAACACAGGCATTAAATTGCCTACTTTGGGACTAGGTGATTGGTGTAAAAATTGTCCAGTGATATATATTTGATATATATATATCGATGAAATTCCTTTGCTTTTCCGCTAAGTATTAAAGATAGATACCCATAATGAAGGCGATGCACCTTCATTAACTTTCGTGCAATTCACTTAGTATAAATTGAGGGTCTTTTGAGTTTTGAGTCACAGTGTTTTTAGAACAAGATGCAATTATTTCGGCTCCACAGTAAGAAAAGTAAAATCAACTAGTTACATATAAATAGTTATTTATGTGACTGTTACATTAAAAAGGCATTATACGAGTGTTATTTAGTTGTCAGTTTCCCCGTATGGTGCCGGGTTAGAATAGCACCTCCCCCTTTGTTCCCATGGGTGTCGTAAGAGTCGAGTCTGGGAAAGGGTTAGTGTATTGTGGGCGATGGGCTAGCAACCTGTCACTGCAATATCACGTTTAACCATCTGGTTATCCTGCTGAAATTGCGAAACGTGGCACTGGATTTTTGAATTCATGTGCTCTGCCTACCCCTCTTGGGAATACAGGTGTGAGAATATGTATGTATGTATGTATGTATTTAGTTGTGGCTACGAAACGAGAAAGTGTCATTCACGGTCTTGTTTCTCTGACTGTCACATTAGGAAATACAGGCATGATGTATGTATGAAGTTTATGGAATGTGCCTCCAAAGTTGAAAATTAAGTTAAACGACTTCTATTGACTAGTTAATTCCCATTTTAATATTCTGTTTCAGGCTCGCATTTTATAACAGTGGTGACATATTGGCCGTTTTTCGAAGATAACTCGCTGGTAGCTGTACTATTCAGGTTCTTCACAACAGGGGTTCTATGCGTTTTGATGGTTCCGATGATAGCCATAGACGCGTGCGTCATGGTCACATTGATCATGTACAAATATAAGTTTATTACATTGAGATTGTATTTAGAGAATCTGAGAACGGAGTTTGATAAAAATAACTCCGCTGGTAACGAGGAAAATGCTACAAATAAATTGCAGTCGGGATTAATTGAGGGAATTGTGATGCACAGGAATTTAATAAGGTTTGAAGACAATTCTGCTTACCTACTTGATGATAAAAGTATTTCGTGAATTGGTATTGATTTCTCTAATAAAGGATCTGACGCAGGATTCTTTGACAAGTGAAGACGTTCAAATTGTACAGCAGTAGTAGTTTTAATTAATCCATTCAAGACTTAATAAATAAGTACATTTTTCGATATTTTGATGCTCGAAAATGTTTGGATTATGAATTAAATTTATCTATCCTCGTAAGTTAAATATGGATAAGATTAATCAGTACGAATTTTGAATAACATCTAAGAAACATCTTGCAAATGCGTTGAGAGTAATTGCACAGTCGAACCAATTCATTCCTATCCCACTGCATGGTTTTGTCAAGTCAAACTTAATAAGGATTCCCTTTGTCGGGCAAAACAACAGTGGGTCGGAAATCAATTGATAGGATGTTGAAAATTATCGGATAACTCACGTTTAATAAATCGAGTTTCGCTCGACATGTTTCGGACTAATTCGTAGCCCTTTATCTAGGAGCCGCTTAACGTTGTTAAACGTGAGTTATCCGATCATTTTCAACATGAGTGAGTCTCACTGAAGTTTAATGTACAATTGATAGGATAGTAGGTACAAGCTATGAAGAAAAAAGACACTCTACCGCTATTTCTTCTCTTATCCATATTTGCTTCAAGTCTATCTAACTTGGCTTTTTATTCGTAGTATTTCTATATTTTGTTCTTTTTTGGAAAACATAAAGTGTTAACTTACTAAGAAACTTGCTTATTTGGAAAGGTTGTCAAAAGACATTGACCAGTCATTTGGAACTGTGATGGCGTTACAAGTGTGCTTGAGTTCCGGCACGGCCGTGTCGCTGCTTCTACAAATAGCCGTAAGTTGCCAATTTAAAATCAATTTACTCTATTGTTTCTTTGTTTATTAGCGGTTGTGCTCGTGTGAGGGAAAAAAAGCAACGTTCATAGGAATTAAGCCTGCCTTTTGTGCTGCGTTTAAATTGTTTTGTTTCGAAGTGCTCAGTATCAAGTGGTCAATTTAATAATTGTCCTTGTCATACATACCTTTTAGTATTTAAAATTACCCATATCGGAGTGTCAAGTGAAATTAGTTAGCGACATTCATAAAAATCAAGTTCACATCCTACAACCAAGTACAGGCCACCTTATAGAATAAGAGGGTTTGAGCTTGAGTTCCCACAAGGAGAGGCAAATAAAAAAAAGATCCTTTGTTATCATTTTGAAATGAACATAATCTGTAGAATATTATTTACTATATAACATTGCACAATTAACAATAAGTAGATATTTAAGTCATAAGATTTGTACGGTGAGACTAAATTAACAGCTGGGCCAAGTAACCAAAGCACTCGTTTAATAGCTAAAATCCCCGTGTTTGTATATTCCGAAAACAATTCTATTTCTTTTTAATTTTTGCATGATGTACTGTAATGGGACCTTAAAAACAATCCAAGCTTAATTTACAAATGTGAAGTCTACGCGAGGAAAATAAAATTAATTCTTAGTAATACTACATTTTTCAGCTCTCCAACGACTTGACGTTCGTCGCTGGAATGAAGATAATTTTCTTTGTGGCCGCTTTATTTTTCCTCTTGGCACTTTTCCTGTGCAACGCTGGAGAAATCACATACCAGGTGAATGTTTTGTGAACAAAAAATGTGTGCTCGCTCAGAACTGTTTAGAATACTAAATAAAGATGTGGAGAAAGACTCCAACAGAGAGATCTCTTTCTAGACAGATATAACACCAGCCCATAGAGAGAAAGTTACAAGTTGTATTTATGCAACGTGGAAACTTCGTTAGCGGCCTTTGGGATATCATTGTGACAGCTTGTAGAATGTAAAAGTTTTTCTACTCGACAATAGATGGCGCTAGGCTAATGAAGCAAATAGAGATGCCCACTGTAAAAAAATGAAATTCTAATAAGTCCGTTAGGTAGATTATGGAAAAATATGAGACACGTGTTTTTTGGTCTATCAAATAACTAAGTATCAAAAGTACAGGTTATCAAACTTCCGGAGGGAGGCTTGTGAAGTCACGTCTTGGTAAAAATTGTACCATATAGTGACGTATATTATCGTAATTTTTTGATTGTCAAGTAAAAAAAAATCCTACTTATAACACCAGCCCATAGAGAGAAAGTTAGAAGTTGTATTTATGCAACGTGGAAAATTTGTTAGCGGCCTTTAGGATACCATTGTGACAGCTTGTAGAATGTAGAAATTTTTCTACTTGATGATAGATGGCGCTAGGCTAATGAAGCAAATAGAGATGTCCACTGTAAAAAAAAATCTAACAAGTCCGTTAGGTAGATTATGGAAAAATATGAGACACGTGTTTTTTGGTCTATCAAATAACTAAGTATCAAAAGTACAGGTTATCAAACTTCCGGAGGGAGGCTTGTGACGTCACGCCTTGGTAAAAATTGTACCATAATAGTGACGTATATTATCGTAATTTTTTGATTGTCAAGTAAAAAAAAATCCTACTTATAACACCAGCCCATAGAGAGAAAGTTAGAAGTTGTATTTATGCAACGTGGAAAATTCGTTAGCGGCCTTTAGGATACCATTGTGATAGCTTGTAGAAGTTTTTCTACTCGAAGATAGATGGCGCTAGGCTAATGAAGCAAATTGAGATGTCCACTGTAAAAAAAAATCTAATAGTCCGTTAGGTAGATTATGGAAAAATATAACGTTATTTTGGTCTACCAAATAACTAAGTATCAAAAGTACAGGTTATCAAACTTCCGGAGGGAGGCTTGTGACGTCACGCCTTGGTAAAAATTGTACCATATAGTGACGTCACGCGAAACGCTGTATCATCGTAATTTTTTGATTGTCAAATAAAAAAAAAACCAGTTTACTATTTTTTTGCAATCTATCTGACGGAACAAATAGTATTGTGGCGTCAAATGTCCAAATTGATTCATTGGTACTGGCTGGCTACCGATGGAACGTGCCGGCCGTGTTTAAATTTGGACACTCCTGCCGATGGCGATTCTTGACGCCACACTACTCCCCCGCCGAGACCATAGTTTTTTTTCTACCTTTCCCCAGGCGTCTCTTATCTCCGACTCGATCTTCTACTGCGGTTGGCACGCGTGCCCGATGGGCCGCGACCTGCGCCGCCTGGTGCTCATGGCCTGCGCGAGCGCACAGCGCCCGCTCGTCATGAAGGCTTTCAAGATGCTGCAACTCACTTACGGGACTTTCCTCACGGTGGGATACCTTTTAGAATAAATAAGACCTATCCGAAATACACTTTAACGCCTTATTGTTTAAATTTAAATAGGTAAAATTAGTATAGATAATAAATAAATTTCCTTTGCAAATTTAGTTCGACGTGTTTCAGGCACCTACAACATAGCAACCTTCTACTCGTGCGCAGTATGCGTTTAATAGAGCCGCCGTAGCTCCTGGATGAAGGGCTACGGACTGGCCCGAAAAATGTCAAGCTAAACTCGATTTAGGACATTATTTATACGTATTTTTCATTTCATTTAGGTAGAGAAATTATATCTATATCATTTTACCATGGACCTCAGTAAAGTAACGCCTAACTGTTATCATTGAAGTAGAAGATCGCTTTGGGCGTAGGAATCAAAAATTCCTAGAAAAAAAAAACTTTTAGAATACCAAACGATTTTTACTGAGCTATATTCAATTACATTCCCTGAATTTATCTGAACTAGAAAATGGTAGTTTATTGACGAGACTAAACTTAGCTAAGTTAGTTTTTAGAAAGACCAAAGTTAAATGTCTTCCTTGAAAGTCATGGATGAATAAGTAATGTACTTACTTAATATAATATTTCTTCGAAATTTTGTCTAGATCATAAAACAGTTTTTCCTTTCAGGTCGTAAGGAGCACGTACTCAGTATTTGCCTTGTTCTACGCCCAAAACAAGTAATACAACAGTTCGTGATGTAATAGTCCATACAAAATGTGATGAAACAAGACGAAGGAGGAGCGTTACTGCTTCGTCAACATTACGACTGTAGATTTAGTCGCGAGGGCAAATTTTATTAGCTTCACGATTTTGTCGCACGACACACATATTGTTGATATAACTCCTTAAGCTTTCGTTCAATAAATATTAATTACCCAGCAAAGAGTCATGTTATTTGTGAAATTTATGCTAAAGATAAGTTTATTGTTGATTTAATTCTATTCGTTAATTTGTTAGCTATTATTGTGTGATTTCTATGTATATAGCGTGGAAGACTAAATCGGGAACTGGAGGAACCTACTAGGAACTAGGACGATTCAAAATACTTAAGTTGACTCATTTTCCTCGAAGGAGACATACCTTAGTTTTGTGCTTCTTACTATTTCCAGCCAGTTGCGTGAAATAAATCCGTAGCTAATTTAACTTCATGCTAAGTATAGTCTGTGGTTAGGTATAACGCGAACAAATTACGAGGACCGTTAAACTCCTAAAAATTCAATATCCTCGACCATACCAGCATCAAATTTAATTATACCTGTATTGCAACTACGACATACCATTTTTTGTGATTGTCCGAGGCGCAAAATGTAAAAAAACTGTATAAACTAAACACGGACAGGCTTATGAATACAGTTTTGTCAAACGTTTCCTTATGAGTTGCATCATACGTCTGTCCTCATATTACTCGTGTCCTGCACGCACTACGCAATACTTGGGGTGAAACGGTAAGATTAAAGTCGTGGGCCGTGATATATTAGGTGCGGCGTGTCGCACATTCGCTATTCGGGTCCGGTCTAGTATTATTCTCCCTTCTGGGGGCCAAATAAATTTTCTCAAGCGACGGAAATATAAGAAAATGTGGAACGGCAGGCATAACTGTGGCCGGTAACACAACTTGCGAGTATATGGGCCCGTTGGTTTAATCTCCATACTTCAAATTGCTTTCTATCTAGAAAAGTTGGGTTGGTAGTCGCTTGCGCGCTGGTTTCTATGCGATAAAGGAAGGAAGGTATTTTTACGACGTTTACCTTTTTTTTGTGCGTCTAGTTTGGTGCTGTAGATAACTATTAGAATTGGCGCAGACTGGTACAAAGATAAATGACTAAAATGCATTAAGTCACTTTATATAAATGTAGGTATGTAGCTGTAACTGAACTTACTAAGAAAATAAAAATAGTGTAAACAAACACAATGGCAATATTAAAACCAAATATTATGATCCAAAGTGGCTGCGAAGCGTAAAATAGTCATGATCATGGTCATGTGTATTTCACATTTCGTGCGCTCTGCCTACCCCATTTGGGATTATAGGTGTGATTATATGTATGTATTAAAAACGAGAAACAGTAAAAATAACATGTCACGGAAATGAAATTATGCTCTGTCTAGTCAATATACTTAATTTTATTATGTGCTCGTAGTAAGAAAGTTCAAAAACAGATAAGTGAATCAAAATAAAGTCAAAAGTTATGCTTAATAATTAGAGCTGTATGTTATCTTAACTCTGGTAATACCGTTATCCAGCCAAATATGTAATTTTTTTTCCTTCCCGTTCCGTATTTCAATGTGTAAACAACTAACAGAATCTGGATAAATATAATCCTAATACCAACACTTATAATCGTAAATAAGATTGTACAACATAGGAATAAATGACACGTATAACTAGCAATGATTAAATGTTTTACAACAAAATTTGTCTTATAATCCTTTCCCGACAGTCTTTCGGAACCAGCACCTTTGGAATACCGGGAAGAAAAGTAAATAACTATTCATGCCAATTACGACTGCAAGCTCAAAAGGATCCTTATCTATTTACTACTGCCATCTATATTACCGCTCTTTTACGGGTAATATCGCTTACATAATGAGAAGCTGAGCTAGGGATTATTTATTGCATCGCCTCGCATAAATTCCAGTATAAAAATAACAAAAAAGCCAGCCTAGATTTTTTGATACCCTTACGCTAAAATTCATATTTTCATATACGACAAGATTGTTTATGCGGCGATTTGCTTTTGGAAATTTACTAACTCAGCCACGACGGTTTCCTCGGAAGCTAGAAGGAAATTGTATATAGACCTTACAGATATTTTAGGCATTCACGAAGCGGCCCATATGTGAGAGGTTACTGAATCGCGAATCTTTTTTTCTTTTGCCGTGAATAAAAAACTTTCGCCGTCATAAAAGTATATGAGTTCGTCCCAATACTGTGCCGATGACTTCCAATCTCTCTGTACCGTGTCCCGACCCAGCCCTGGAGATTACTTTTTCTCCCTCATCCAGTAAATTGAATTAAAATGAGAAGCAAACGGATAAAGAAAAGGGTGTTCGGCGATTTTCGCAAGAGTTTCGCGTTTAACGTGGCCGACGTGTGCGGGGTTCTTTGTCTACCGCAGGAAGTTATTTCTAGAACGGCACGTACCGCGGACGGCCTTATTCGGTCAGTAATTTGGTACAATATAATTGGATTCAAGAGGACAAACTATTGCTCATTGTTCATTGTTGTTGTAGACAGTTTTCTTGTCAGTTGGTACATAAATAAGTAGAAAAAAAGGTAGAAGTGGTCTTGAAACGTGGAATAGTCATGGTTTTGCCTATGTAGCGTTTCCTGTTTTCAGCCTACCTTATTTGAGAATACAGGTGTGATGAGTGTATGCATTTTCTTATCCTTCATAATGGACAGACAAAGTTCGGATAAACGGGAGAAATTACATCCTGACGTGTCAGTAGTGTGGGGAGGGGACACATTCTTGTTTGTTTATATGTCAATTATTAGGGGAGAGTCGTTGAAATCGTACCGCCGGTTAAATTGTACCACCTCTCGATTATCAACAAACCAACATATTTATTTAACGCTAGCAACCTCCAACGATGCTTCAGTGAATTTCCGAAGTTTTGGCCATTTTGACATGGCGTTGGTTGAATATTTTGTGTGCTAGTAAAAAAAAAATGTTTTTGCGGTTTTTGATGTAAATTTTAATGCTGATTCGTTAGGCTGAACCGCGTGCAAAAGGTGAGTTTTTGTAACAATATTGACGGTATTAGAACGACAAATTAAACAGCTTTTTCCCATTGTTTTCACAAAGTCTTTAAGATTGAGGGTTATTTAGCTATTGCTTGTTTTGTTCATACATACATGGTCGGTTAAATTGTACCACAGTGTAGTCGGCTAAATCGTACCGGTACAATTTACCCGACGTTTACAAAATATTACATACTTTTTTTTTTTAGATGACATATCCGGGTGATAATAGGAAGACTTAATTCAGTACGTTCAGTGCCACAGATGGCTGCATGATACATGCACTTTTAATCCACACATTTGTGAGAATTACCTACCAATAACGCCTTAATTAATACAAGAGAAGTACGTAGTTCGATTTTTTTTTGTTCGACTTTTCAGCTGTCTACGACATGTAATAATATCTCGATTACATTTACCATCTACGTCCCCATGATGTAAGCAATATAAAAAGAGTACGTTTATCCGAACAGGGTAGATATTTTAGAAAAAATATTTTGTTAAAAATTTGATACTAGTTACTGTTTTTTTTTTCTTTCCTGTCGGTTTATCATGTAAATGTCACGTCTGAAACACCAAATAGTTGTGATGAATGATTATTTAAGTTAAAGATTATCTGAATAAATGTTGTATTAATTAGCGGTACGATTTAAACGACTAGTCGGCTAAATTGTACCGATAGCGGACCTCCGAAAAAACGCATTTTTTTCCAATGAAACTGCAGTCTAGTGCAATAATTTTTTTATATGTGATAGGCAAGATTTTGATCTATGAATGGAACAGTCATTTATAGATCTATGATTTTTTATAAAGTAAATATTTACGTAATAGTAAAAAGTGGTACGATATAAACGACTCTCCCCTATTTGACATTCCTACCGAAAAAAAGGAGAAAGAAGAAGAGAGAAATATTTTTTGGTATGGCCATAAATCAAGAGAGTTCTCTCCTATACGTAGAAGTCTAAGGGTCAATTCACACCAGAAGAGCAGCGCAGCGCGGCGTAGCGGAGCGCAGTTTCAGTGTCATGAGAATTTCAACTTTATTTTCATTACAATAAGACTTATTATCGCATGAGAAACTCTAACGATGCGCGCGCATGCCCGCGTATCCATGGTAATTACAGCGCATTCCATAAACAAAGCCGTGCGACTGCGCGAGCTGTCGCAGGAATGTCCGAGGATGCTCGAGTAGTCGCGACGGCCGCTGTCAATACATATGTCAATATGTCAATAATTATGTAAATTCCAGCGACTTCCTACGCATTCCAGCGGCTTCTCGAACAGTCGCAGGAATCCTCGCGCATACTCCACGGAGCGGGTCGCTGCGCTACGCCGCGCTGCGCTGCTCTTCTGGTGTGAATTGACCCTAAGGCTACTTGAGCTGTGTCTTACCAGCTTACCACCAATGTCTAGTGTTTGCGAACGCCGTCGTAATATCCGGCTCCCGAATGACGTAGCAAATCAATACTTAATATAAAATTTTCAGCTCAATTAAAGTGCAATTGGTTTTTTCTGTGTTCACGGAACAAACGGTAGAAATTGCTAAAAACACATTTCGATAAATTTAAAAGCTCTTTTTGATAGCTGACTAAATAGATAGCGGGCTCTCTGTTTGCATGAAGTAATTGGATTAGAACAATGTCTGTATTTACTAAACATTGAATGGTTATTGGCTATCGGAATGCTATGAAAGATTATTCTCAAAGCAAACACATTAAAAGTCAGCTTAGGTCATCCTAATTGATTTCAATCAGTGTAATGAACTCTCGGTTATTGTTTTGCTTGCATTTTTAATCTTTTAGCAATAAAGTTATTTAATAACAATTTAAAACGTGAAATATTGATGGTTTTGCCTACGCATCGTTTCATGTGCTCTGCCTACCCCGTTAGGAAAATAAATACAAGCGTGCTTTATGTGAGTGTCAAAACAATTTGATATTTTTTATGTTTTATATTCAATTTATTTCTAGACAAGGCAATCGTATACAATTGCTTATTATATGAATTAGGTACTTTATTTGAATACTTATTTCTTTAGGATAACTTAAGTTATGGCGCAGACTTTTAAGGGTTGTCTCGCAACTGTGCAATCACCATGTGTACAGTCGCGAACCGGGAATGTTGAGCCATTTACCTTACTTTGTAACTTGGTCGTGTAATACTTATCAAATTGCTAACATCTAGTCAATCACATGAGTCATTGATTACGTATGTAAAATTTGTGTTTAACCATAATCTAAATTATACTTAGGTACAGTCGAGTTCATTAATATATGAGCAAAACTGAGGGTTCAAAAATATCTGTACACCCTTATGACATTGACAATAAGGTGCAAAAGTTTACATCTTTGGCATTTGTCTGCTCATATATTTATGAACTCGACTGTAACTGCCCAAATCCCCAAGCAGACCGCGCTTCCAGCACATAGCTCGCATTTTACGTAACCACAACCACTTGTTATCATGACAGGGTTCCAGAACGTCCAACACACTGTTGTTATGACAGCAAATACCCTTGGCTTCGAAGCGGCCAACAATACGACACGGCACTCCGCAGGCTTCTCAGGCAATTTGTTTGTCTGCGTCGAGGAACACTGAGAGTGTCTTATACAAGAGGACGGTGTTCTGTGTTTTACATCTCATTTGCCCGCGAACGGCCGAGCGTTTCTCCCCGTTTACTTTCACACGACTGCTTAAATGGAACTATGAAATTGTTTCTGGTCTGAAACGTAATTTTGCAAAGCGAGCGCTTATACTTTTTGGTGTTGTTTGCTTGCAGCATCTGTTGAATGCTGCTGAAAGCGTTGTTTTAAATTCTTGGCGTATCCGCTTTTGCATTGCAGCATTCGTTAGAAAATTGTCAAATCTTTCGGTCTAAACGGTTTGTAACTAAATCTTTGCTAAGTTCTCGAAATACTGTGACCCTACCACCTATCATGGAGTAGTACAATTTCTTCGACAAACATCTTCTACACTATCAAAAACTAGTCACATAATTATCGCTAACGAAGTTTCGAAGATCGGTCGTAAATTCAGTTGTGCCACCGATATGAATAAACAAACCACACTTTACTCTCTAGTGTTTTTATATATTTACTTTTCTAATATCGACGACGTTGACATTGACGATAATCGGGTGATGACAGACAGGATCTGTTCTCGGCGATACCCTCGTGTTCCGACTCTGCAGAATTGGATTCGAGGAAAATCTATATAATTGAAAATGAGCACACAATGATGGACTATAAATACTTTTGTTATTCTGGATCTTTTCGAGACTAATAAGTTGTAACATAAGTTCTAAAAATATACGGGTTTTTATATGAAATAATGCTGAATTACTGCAAAGTTGAGTTATTAGAAAAAAAAATCAAATAGGTACCCGAGAAAAAAGCTCAGCTGATTACGAACGTGAAATTGCTAATCGCCATTTATTTGGTTCATTAATAAAAACCGTAATATCTTGAGATAAAAAATGGTTGCCTGTAAAGTCGGTTTTACGGGCGAAGATTTTACGTGACAACGTCTTTTTCTCGGTAGAATATTTATTGATTTAAGACGTTGTCACGTCAACTCCCAATCGTGACAGCTGTCCATGTCTGCGTTTGACGTCTCACATGATACCATAGAGGCTTCGCACTATCGAAGCGCCACCTCCTTAACACTGCGGGCCTCTCTCTCGTTCGGTGACGTCATCGTAACGTTACCGAGCGTTACACTTTTTCATAAGTGACTCCCAGCCGCAACCTAATTTAAGACGTTGTCACGTCAAAAATATCCCAAGATAAAAAAAAACGTGATTTCGTCTACTTTATTATTACCGGGTACTTCGACTATCCTATGTGTTAAGCTGCAATAAATCATTAACCCTATACTTGGCAGTGTGCATTTTAAGATACATTGTCAAATGTTTCTTTTTTTTAATTTTTTCGTAACTAAAATTATTGACTTTATCTTCCAGCAAGAGGCTGGAATGCACGACTTTTTTAATTTTTGCCAAGTTTAGGGTTAATAGCTTTTCAAGTCATTGCGTCCCGTGATCCCGTGTTGTATCTTATGTGTACCTATGTATGTCTAATGTGTCCCGTTAGTCATTGACATTGAACCGGTTGACTAAGAGCCAGAGTACAAAAAACAGGGCTATATTTTCATATTATCGTAATTTTTTTTACATGAAAATCCCGGAAAAAAACATAGGGGTTTTTAGACGCGTGCACCCGATCACTGGTTAAAATATTTAAGGTCAGTTTTTGACCATGCCTCGTGTGGTGCCGGGTTAGAATAGCACCTCCCCCTTTCTTCCCGTGGGTGTCGTAAGAGTCGACTCTGGGAAAGGGTTAGTGTATTGTGGGCGATGGGCTAGCAACCTGTCACTGCAATATCAAGTTTAACCATCTGGTTACCCTGAATTAGCTAAACGTGGCACTGGACTTTTTGAATTCATATGCTCTGCCTACCCCTCATGGGAATACAGACGTGAGAATATGTATGTATGTGTAGTTTTTGACCACTCTGTTTATATTTTTTCGTCCAGCTAAACGTTAGGTATCGTCTTATTGGCGGGTTTCGTGCAAGTTGCGATCGAGTGCGAGCTAACTCCGTAATTAGTGTTCTGAACAATCCGAAAAAGTTTGTTCATAAAACTGGCCACAAACTATTAATTGCTCTGTCTAACGTTCGTTGATGGACTTTCTGATAAAGCGTTGTATTTTTATTTTGCGCTAATGAAATGAAAGTATTGGAAATATGGGAACACGGAACGGTTTTCGTTAACTTCTGAGCTTGGTTGCGCTTTTGTTAATTGAATTCTCTATTTTTTGTTTTATTCTGTCTACCTCACTTTAAAAATGTGAAAGAAAAAACAACGTAACCATAAAAATTGTTGGAAACTATACCTTTACATTATAGTGCAAAAAAATAGTACCTAAGGAAAATTATTGTGTTGTCAATGTCGTGTGATCTATTTCGTGAATTTTAATCGTAATTATTGATTGATAATCGCATAGCCCTGGTTGCCCAGCTGTTTGACTTGTGGCCTCTCATTCCGAGGATCGTAGGTTAGAATCCCAGGCTCTCATCTCTGAATTTTTCAGAATTTGTGTGAAACCAAATTTGATAATTTACCATGAGCTATTCGGTGAAGGAAAACATCATGAGGAAACCTGCATACAGATACGAAGTAATTCAATACTGTGTATGAAGTTCCCAATCCACACCGGGCCCGCGTGTGAACTATAGCCCAAGCCCTCTCATACTGAAAAGAGGCCTGCCAACACACGAATTTTGGCTCAATTATTACTACTATAAAAAAACTCAATAAGACATAATCGAATCCACATAATCGATTCCAATTACTCACCGATAAGTAGAGAACGAAATGCAGTTTAAGGCGGTAATGGCGAAATTTACAATGGAAACGGACATTAAGGTGGTTGCTCTTCCATACTAATTTCCATGCACATTCCTGGCGCCCACAGGCATGTTTTCTTTGGGGATTTTTTGAG
>BHDV01009511.1:17713-47265 GCA_005406045.1 Adoxophyes honmai
TACCCCTGCCCTGCCCCTGAATTTCTCTTCCCCCACCTGATCTTATATTACGTTCGTAAAAAATGTGTGCGCCCTCTTAATCAATCAATCATATTCAGTTCCTGTACTTATTTACTCATTAACCTAGCCGACTGGTAAAAAAACTATGCTGTAATGTAATTACTTTAAATGCACATAATAAAACAGTAACCGTGTGACCAAGAAAGGAAAATACCTTTTAAAAATATTCAGAGATTGCGCAAATGTTAACATACAAATAATGATGTTGTTGTAATGAATTTCTTATTCATGCGTATTTCTGCGTATGAGCTTAAGAGCTTGAGGCATTTTATGTCAGACTAGTAGACTCATACTCATAAATAAAGTTTTGAATTTCAAATTATTTAAATTTTTAGAGCCATGCTGCCCTAGGCAAGCTCTTAATTTCATTATCGAGGCATTGCAGATAGCCATAGCTGTGCCATTATTGCTATTGATTATGTAGATTGAAGTTAGTCTGTGTAAATACTCGTATAAAAAAGTATCAACTATGGTTTTTAACTTAAACTTGTTTCCATAGCAGCATTAAGTTTAAGTTACGTAAAGTTTTAACCATTGGTAAAAAATGAAATCCGCAAAAAAGCTTATGTTACAGATCACATTAGTTGACACATAGGTATCTTATCCGAAGTATAAAGACGTTTTTTTGTGCTAAAAATGATCGTTACTTACATGGTCAACCTTCAAGAGTCTGTCTCCAGGTTTGATCCTTGAAGTGTTGTACGCCGCTCCTCCTGGCCTGACGTGCGTCACCACCAGGGGTTGGGCATCAAGAGACCTGCTGTTCAGCACCAAGTCAGCACTAGGCGAGGAGTTCTCTGGCAGACCACCACGAATAGTCACGCCAAGCGAACCATTCAGCTTCTCAACCGGAACTTCTGCTAGCTTCGTCGTGATGTATAAGGAGTTTTGGGACGCTGGAGATATTAAAAAAGATGTTAGTTCTACTAATAGTGAAGCTAATAGTCTAACTCTAACAGTTTGATTTGACGCAAGGGTCGTTGGTGAAAATCTGATCTACCTCCTACCAGGAGGTTTTTGGATTTTATAAGCGAAATGCAATTTAAAATTATCACAAGCTATACAGTGAAGGAAAACATCGTGAAACCACAACTACTAAAGTAATTCAATGCAGTGTTTGAAGTTCCCATTCTGTACCGGGTTTGCGTAGAAGTTCTAGCCCAAGCCCTTTTATATACTGAGAGTAGGCTTGTGCCCAACACTGGGATGATGATTACGGTACTCAACAAGGATTTAAGTGCTAAGTAGTTTTAGTATTCAATTTGCAAGTGTGCATTGCGTTTAAGCTCGCCTAATATTAGGATATTATTATGCAAATTGTATCTCACACGGTTTCTGTGATGAGACATTGTATTGCACAGCAAGGAAATTTGATACACGTAATGATAGTGAAGGTTGGAGTAAAATTCGGTTGGTTCAACAAAGTAACTCAATGCCTTTGTCCACAAGTGAGAACATTTAGGTTAAAACTACACCTTGTATCAGTATAAACTGGACAAAAACAAAATGCAAATGTTTACTGTTACGAAAGTTAACAATAGTAATAATATAGGCAGCAAGCAAACTAAATAAGTAAACACTCTATAGTACAAATAACACAAAATACAAAAGTAAGTACTGACAAGATGGTAAAGTACAAAGACCCTTAACCTTGAGTTCTCTTACATCCAAAGCAATTTGCCATCAAATATGATAGAATTGTCATTTGTTTAGTATAAAAATTACTAAGTATGTCCAATTACTAGTGCTAATTAAAGTGTTTCACGTATTTCGTTTAACCAATTTCACATAGGTCAGTATTTGTGCAGTACTTTGCCACTGCATTAACAATTCACGTTTTATTGGTGATATAATCTTCGATGAGTTTTAAAATAGGATGGACTTGATTACTCCTGCATATTACATCTGTTTTAGGTATGCTGTCAATGTCAATGCATTTTAATGCAGTACACTAATGGACGTAACCATGCAAGGAATACACGGTGACTTGTAATTGGTATACAGGAACCATTTTTTTTTTACAATTATTGATGGAAATTGCAAAGCTATTCAAAAATTGTCTCTTCTTACCCGCAGGGAATAAGGCGTGACGGTTATGTCTGTATGTAACAATTGTTACTATAAATTTGTATTTATAATATACCACTAGCTTTTGCCCGCGGCTTCGCTCGCGTTAAGAAGTGTTTTAGGGAAGTGGGGGATTATGAAGAGACAAAAAGTAGCCTATGTCACTGTCCATCCTTTTAACTATCTCCACCCAAAAAATCACGTCAATCCGTCGCCCCGTTTAGCCGTGAAAGACGGACTTTACTATTTAACATTTAAAGAAAACCATTGTCACCCTGCGCCTAGTTCGTTAAATAAACTTTCAGTACATACTCGCACAGAGTCCTTAGATAAACCTAGAAAACCATAATTATTATACGTTTCTGCGTGACAATCTAACAGATATCACCAGTGATCAACCTCTGTATGCCTTGAAGCGTAGGGTAATCATACTCTACCAATTTATTTAAGTTTATTTTATTAGTTATAAACAGATTTATAGTGATTATGTCATTAATGCACACAAAGTCAAATTTTAAAAGCATTTTGGTACTAGAACTAAAAGATTTTGAATACCATTCTTCTTCAACTATCTTTGTACCTCACTATCTTGATTGCATGTGTTTTCGTATTTCATATTATTTGCAGAACAAAGTGTATTTACTACAATTAAAAAAGAACTCAAAACTACAAGATCTGACAGAGATGTATTGTGCTTACCATAATTAGGCATGTAATACTCCACTTCCAACGAGGCCCGTTCTTCCACATTGTCTAGGAGCCGGAGGACCTCTTCGTTTGTGAGTCGAGCGGTAGATATTCCGTTGACACTGCAGATCCTGTCTCCCGGAGCGAGGCGGTCCGACTCGTGCGCCACCGAGTCCTTGGTGAAGCCGACGATGGAGGGGACGATGCCTGGTTCCGAACGGCCTGGAAATAAAAATACTTCACTCAGTTCAGGAGATAGTTTATTGATTGCTGTGGTGAGGCTTTTTTTGATTAGAGGTGACTAAACTCATTGACCATACCTCAAAGGGGGGTTGATAAGGATTGTAAAACCTTGCTGGGTTGTGGATAAAGTTAGTAGGTTTGACAAAGGCGTAATGTGGTTTTAGCAGACTTCTGGCACTAAAGTGACTATTCTTATTACAATAGAGATGTGTAGGTAAATATTCGTATTCAAAATGTGTAGGTCCGATAAGTCACCAAGCACACCACTGCAATCCCATCTCACCCTAACTACAGAGTGATGTGGACGTCTTAATAGTCGGTGCTCATTTTTAAAATTTTGAATTAAAACACTCCGTAGTCAAGTAAAAACTAAAATACAAATGACAGTAAAAAAGTAAAAAAGTTTGCATAAAATATATTTATCCTCGAAATTTACATTAAAAGTAAAAATGTGACAAATCCTTTGCTTGCAACGTTTTATGGTACAGTTGAAAATATCCACAGTAGAGACTTAGAGAGTCTAAACGTTCAGATTAGTTAACTAATAAAAACTTTAGACAAACGTTTGTAAATAGCGCTACAAATGCCTTATTTTATACCGCTCTTCCATGAGTCATGATTTGGAAACGTGTACGCCTGTGACGTTTAACTAAAGTTTTAACTAATTTTGCATTTTTAACAAAACGCAGATCATTTTGCGTACACATTTACGCAGGCGTTATGTAATGAATATCTCAAACCCCCAAAAAAACGCCAACAGTAATTGTTCGAAACAATTTTATTAACGATGCGAACTTCCGTTTTTATTTCTCCGATGCGTCAAGATTTACATAATGGTTAAAAGCCAGTGTAAGCTTATAGTCGTTATGATGTCTGCAATAAGCGTACTTACCATTAATGGTTAAATATAATGGTAACACAACGCACTCCAAAAAAAATAATATCAGATTAATCCGAAATCAATGAAATACCGAACTGAATGGAAACAGTTTACAATACTGAAAATAATTAATGGAAATGTTGACCAATAGCTTAAAGTTAAATGCATTCTTGCCGCGATTTTATTAATTTTCGAATGCACATTTCCTAGAATATTCTCATTCTGTATAGATGTATTTAATCCGTACTTTTGGAAATTTCCAAAAGCCATCAACAAGCTTAATCAAAATTTCAAATCACTGTAAAATTAATTACTACTGTACCTTCCGCATAAACACAAACTACATCGAAACGGAACGAGTCAATATTAGTTGTCATTAATTCATGGAACTAAATATAGGTACCTGTAAAGTTCCCATTAATTACCTGTTAAACTAACGCATTAATACAGGTCTAACTAACCGTTAAGCCGCGCATAAATAATCAATCTACCAACCGGGAGAGCCTTCACTTCCTTGTTTATTCAAGACCGAATAAATGTGCTACGCGGTCGCGCTGTCTGGGAGAAACGATATCGGTTGCAATAAGACGCTTGTCTCAAATTAGATAAAGTAATATTAAAGTTTTTATTTCGCTAAACTGAGAAACATGAAAAAAACTAAACCAAAAAATATCGTTTATGATATAAACTTAATTAAATTTGGAGACCTGTACTTCTTTGTCACCCACCCTAGATGTACGCGCCAAATTTCAAATCAAGTTGAAAAGTTCCCTACTGCGGAGACGGTCCTGGCTGGGCCACCAGAACTGTAATAGATATCATATATTATTATTGTGATTACATTCGACTTAAAAGAGTAGCTATGGGACATTTCGGGTATGTAGGTAACCGAATTTCGGGACAGTTGAAACTAATTAAAAAGCTTGTAAATAAAAGCCTATTCCGAAGTAATAAAACAGTTTTCTAAACTAAAACGCTTAACAAAAATATCTAGCAAACATTCATTCGATGCTTAGAAACAATTATGTGACTGTTGTAGGTGACTTATACTTGAATATGTTTCCTATCAAAATGATTGATAAAGACAGCGAATAAACCAAACTTGCGATCAGAATAGGTAGCATTTCTTACATGTAAACGTTTCATTTACGACCAAATTTGCGCAAAACTTAATACCCGCCAACAATCATTACGTACGCAATAAAACTAACAATGTCTGCTAACAATTAAAACTTACAGTCACACAATGTAACTCGAAGCTGAGAGCTCGGAACAGCTATAACATTTTCGAAATTATGCTTTACGTCCTACGCTAATATCACTATTATCTAAATGAGCTTTCAAAGGAAAGTGCCATTTCATATTTTACGAGCCATTCCTATACTTTTATGAAGGTTGAAACTACTTTAGGTTTATGGACGTGTTAGAGCGAACCGTATAGAGCCATTGACGTATAATCTTACTAGGACCTGCCTTGTTGCAAAAAATCAGCTGAGCAAGTACAATTCGGACCCAATAGACTCATCAGGCTGAAAGAAAATGATTCCTATGTCACTCGGAAAAATCTAATACTTTTTAATCCTCGCACGGTAGCATGGCACGGTGGACATAGAAGGAGTAGTTGGTAATAGGCATGTGGTTTGCCCAAATTGACTTAATTATCTCCGACTAAAATTGCTATACTCGTATAATCCCATCATCTAAGTAAACTTAAATAACTATTTCAAACAAAAAATCTTACGCAATGATACCTGTCACTATTGACTATACAGACAACGAGTATCTATTACCCTATTGCAGGTATTATTTAGTAGCCACATTCAGTATGTTTTTAGATTTAAATTACATGTACCTAAGAAGTACACGTTAACAGGTTGCTTGCCTACCTTTTAAAGTATACTTTTTTTTTTTGGGCTCCCTTACAGCCTCGGAAGAAATAGAGACGTGTTATTATAAACCCGACAACACGAGGTCCATATTATAATAGAGTTTAAACATTAAAAAAAGAAAATAAAAGCTCAGTCCAAGTATTAAACGTTCATGTAACGGGGAAGTAAGAGATCAAGCACACTTTGTTGTTAAAAGAGTTATGACGGGCTCCTTAAAGATATTGCGCGAAAGGTTAAGCTTTGCCGGTACTTTGCCACCAACCAAAGTAAGTACTGGAACCGTCGTTACAGATAATTTTCTCCTGTTTAGATAGAATATACGGACTTGTTTATGGATACAGAGTAAATAAATACACAGATAGTACAGGGAATCGTTTCCGTCTTTGACTGCTTGCTATTTACTCTTGTTCATAACTTACTGTCTTGTAAATACTTAGTTAAGGAGTTTTCTTTACGTGTAAAACGTAGTTAGCGGTTGTTTTGCATTAAGGCAAATAAAATTGTATCAAAGGTTTTTTTGTAATAACTTAGCGGTTGTTTTTTTTTGAAGTAAGTTAATTTAAAATTTGATGTCGATTTTGAGTAGCCATAGTAATTTTGAAAATTTAAAACGTGAAAATGTTAACATCGAGAACTTATTTAGCTGAAGGGTAGCCTAAAAATAAGTCAGCTCCAGGTTGCTATTAGGGCCTGGACACAATTGGCACTATCGAAAACCATCATCCTGTCAACGTTTTAATTGCTATACTCAATGACGCTCGATCGTGTCAACGCCATAACGCTCGATCTTGTCAACGCCATGACGCTCGATCTTGTTACCGCCATGACGCTCGATCTTGTTAACGCCATGACGCTCGATCTTGTCACCGCCATGACGCTCGATCTTGTCAACGCCATGACGCTCGATCTTGTCAACGCCATGACGCATGAACTTGTCACCGCCATGACGGTCGATCTTGTCAACGCCATGACGCTCGATCTTGTCAACGCCATGACGCTCGATCTTGTCAACGCCATGACGCTCGATCTCGTCAACGCCATGTCGCTCGATCTTGTAAACGCCATGACGCACGAACTTGTCAACGCCCGCTCAGCAGCTCAGTCGGTATAGAAAGCAAGGAGTTGCCTCCAAAAACCCAGTGCGCTGTGGCCCGTCATGTGTCGCAGTGTGACGAGCCAATGTTGTCCAGAAGGCTAACATTGCCACATCGTATGGCAGTGACTGAAAACTTTTTGGCAGACAAGAACCGCATATCGGCGTATAAGAAAACGGTCGGACATGCGTTATCATTTTAAATATAATATTCAAAATCAATATTTGCGGGACACACACGGTTTACGGGCCGCGGGTTGATGGCCTGTCTCTATAAAATTACGGTACTAAACAAAATTAACAAAAAAATGGCAATGTTAGTTAGCTGAGTCTAATACCGTCTGGTCCTCTGATTACTAGACTAAAGGCTTTTTTGAAACTTCTTTACATATTTCGAGGAAAACCAGACGAACTTTTTGAATTGTGGGTCGCATAGTTCCGGTCATAAAAATCTATAAAAATAATAAACGATTCATTATGTACTACCATGTGAAGGAAAGAGGAGTACCCATTCTGTAGAACATAATGTTGCAGAAGTTATGCGGCTCACAAATGGGGTAGGCAGAGCATACGAAACGTTACATAGTCAAAAACAAGACAATTCCATGTTCCACAGTTACCTCCAGCATATTTTATAATTATAGGTTGTAAGCACAATAGTGAAACAAACCTAAAACATACCTAAACCTAAATATATGTATATCTTTACTCGCCTCATATTATGTCATTTACGGAAGAAAATGGTGTTATTTCAATAGGGTTTTTGAACATTTTTGAAATATACTTTTAATAAATTCTTCATTATGTAATAAACACGATATATTAGTATTTCCGGATTCTTGTCTGTATTAACAAAGAAAAAAAATATTAAAGTTCAAATTCTCAAACTCACGCCAAAAACGGTGTTTGACGTCAAATGCAAGTAAACAAAGACACCACACAAAGAAGCTGTCAAAATTGTCATGTCAAATTATCAATATCCACTTTGACCACAGATACCTTTCATGGTATGTGACGTCATCAATCAATCGCAAGCGTTTCAGTCACAGATACATTATTAACGAATATTAGAAATTAATACAACAAAATACTCTAAAAATGCATAATATTTTGAACAAAAGAAAGTGAAATATGTTTAATTTTCCTATAATCTGTTAGGATGGCCACAAATTATAGTTTATTTTTACTGTTGTCAAAGACCCTATTCCGACACCACAAGCTGTGATTAATCGGTAATGTGATAAATGTTGGTGATAATTGACAAACGACATGGGAACGTTTGAGCAGTTACACACGTTACCTGAAAGTCCAAAGTAATTAAACAACGTGACAGCTAATTTAATGAAACTAACCGTCCCATTTGCACTACTACTCGTAACTAACGAACCAATCAGGAAAATCTAGCATCGCCTGGCTATGCCTTCTTTGTACTCATTCAGGTTTTAGACCAAGGTAGTGAATGATAATACACATAACCTAGTATATTATTATAATGATGGATATGGGTTCCACAAAATTAAAGATAACTTGCTTAACGAAAACATTTGCTTAAGATTTATAAGAAGCATGTTCCCTTTAAACTGAAATTAGGAATTCTAGGAATCTAAATCTTGGTTGACTGAACATCGTAATTAACTAATTATTAGTCTCATGCGAATAGGAATTTACTAGGCATGCGTAATTGTGTTCAAATGTTAGTTCGTATGAGTATACGAAGATTAGAGTAAACCAAACATACTGTTCTTAACATATTATTTCAAACTCATCAAATAAAAAGCAGAGAGGAAAGTACCGACTTCCATCAAACGAGGCATAGGTACCTAACTAAGTTGCCTGCATCGTTGATACAATAACAGTACAGTCCGCCACATGTTCACAGTAAGCGTGTGTGAAACTTTGCCTAGACCCGACGTCACTGCGAAAGCGCAAACATGTATACCACAGCCATGGGTGGATGGTACTTGTTAACGACGTTATTTAATGAACTTTGATGTCACCCGACGGGGTGTATTAATGATGTTTTGTGTAGCCTTTTATTAACATAAATCATAAACAAAAATATGAGTACACAAAGACGCTATAACAACGCTATTAAATTTCAGTAGGTACTGCTGCTGAATTAACGTTAACATTTTGTTTGATGTATTTTCATAAAGGGATCATAAAATAAAGTGTTTTAAAATAATATTTGCGGAGTCGTTTGAAAATTCTGTCAAGTGTAAACATTATAGCCGCAAAATATCCTCAAATTACGTTGTAAAAGATAAAACATGCGCAATAAAGTCATTTGACCCTAGCAATGCATATTTATGCAATTATTAACCGCGAACCGATTCTAATGTGGCTATCGAATGACCAAATACACTTGTAAGCAGCTACCGCAGCCATGTGCAGTTTGGGGTTGAAACGACTTCGCAGCGCCTTAACTGGTCGTTTGAAACTGATCCAAATGCTGTAATCGAGGACGTGGTTGATCCGCGATTTGAATGCTCGTTGAATTTGGGTTCATATTTATTGCTGCATAAATTTATAGCGGGGTTTTGCGGTAAGTGTCTCGCACGAGGAAAGGAATGAATTGAGAATGATTATATCGTTAACAGGGTTTAATTCCAATGGGCGATAGTAAATGTCAATGTGACAGCGTACAGACAGACGCTGGCAGTTGCGTGCCATTGTGTTGCAGATGCCTGACATCTTTATGTTATAATGGGATAAGTCCGCTTTAATACTTTAAGTACTTTGTAACATTTCTTTATTTAGGTGGTAGACACAATTTTTTTTCGTGTTTCATCTGTGGTTATTTTAATAGTTGAGGGTTTATAGCCAATAATTAATTGTAGTAAAGAAGTATTTTTAGGATGCATCCTCCAATCCATTGGTTTCTTTTCTAGTGTAAGTATAACCCTTTTGAACACGTGTAAAACGAATTTTTAAAATAATTTGTTTCCTTTACAAGTAATAAAAAAGGTGACTAATGCAAATATCAACAAAATTAAATGGAGAAAGCGTAAGTCGTACGGACTTAAGCTGCGGAAGTTTTTCGTAAATACAATAGGTACATGTATTGTCATGTTGCAGTGTAGTTGGATTTTAGCAGAGAAGATACAAAGTATAACCTTTGGCATTAGTTGAGAAAACCTACAGAGTAAAATACTTCAAATCTATTTCGTGATGAAAATTTCGAAGAATTACAAGCCCTCTTGAAATGCAGATTCATATTCCCAGCTATCTCCGTGAACCCCAATCTA
Organism: Adoxophyes honmai; assembly: GCA_005406045.1. Lineage (NCBI taxonomy): Eukaryota > Metazoa > Arthropoda > Insecta > Lepidoptera > Tortricidae > Adoxophyes > Adoxophyes honmai. The sequence continues at coordinate 27,881 of BHDV01009511.1, forward strand.
TACGTGACCACGAGCTAACAATTAGATGCAGACTATTGCGTAGAGCCCTATTCATATTCATGGCAGCAGAGACGCAGATTTCACCAGGGGTTCAGGTGCAGATTTGAATTTGTCAAAGCTACCAAAGCCCGGTTGAAGAGACTCGACTAACAGCAATAATGATCCTAACAAAGTTGGAACTGCAACTCACGTTGTTTATGCTCAAACTTCCTATTGCGAGTTATTTAGTTGTTTGATTAATTTTATGTTTGCTGTACTGTTTTATATTAATAATGCACTGTTTGAGTATTTGAGCGTTCTAACTGCCTTTTTTTGTTTAGAACTGACATATTGCGCCAAACATTAGACTCTCGTGTGATTTTTCTTTCTATGTACTTAAATTAAATTCTATTGCAATTATTTTCTCAGAACGGTTAACATGGTCATGATTATTGGTCACCATTTAAAGGCAACTCCAACTTCGAGTGTTAACAAAAGAATCAAACTCATCAAACGCATCTGGTTTACTCGACGTCTTGCCGTTATGTCACATCACGGACCCAAGATACAGGGGATTTATTTCCTCCCAATCCTCAGCTGGCACTAAAGATAACTCAAAACCAAAGATAACGCGTAACCCAGAAGATTGATATATATCAATGTATTCTCAGCGACCCGCGGGCGTTTCACATGTAAATTTGTCTGCAGCAACGATTTGAATATTTGGAGCTCTGACGTCACCCGCGCTTGTGGTGTAAATGAGCCTCACTACTCGATACGAGGTTACAATTACTACACGTTTACGTTTAGGTTTGCGTTACCGTTTGCGATGTTCAGTTGTTTATTATGTCGGATATGTTGCCATTACCTCGCTACAGGCGCTAATACTTTCAATAATTAATACCTAAAAATAAAATAAAATATCCTGGCATGCAAGTATACTTTGAGTAACTTAAAAAAAAATCTTAAAATACTTTTCTAATGATTGAATTTAGTCAGAAAATTTTACTACCTACGTACTTTAAATAAGTCAAATAAAAACTGACGGTAGATTTCCTTTTTTGTTTTGTTTTGGTTTCTTACTGACTTCTTTTATATAATTATATGTAGAGGTCAATGAAGACATACTATTATAAATGAAACGAGTCGCCGTCGGTTCAACAATTGCTTTTCCTGAATTCTTATTGTAAAGTAAAGTAAACATTTTTTTCTCTCCCGCCGGCAGGTTAACGCAAACTCTGCATAATTAACCTGTCCCAGTTCTTAACTAGGTTAAGTTAATTATTTATCAGGACACGGTCCGAAAGAAAATATTATCATCCCGTACTCGAGATTTGCTTAGATTTTCATTAGATTAATTTAATTTCCATTAACGGTTAAGTGCGTTTGTAATTTATTTATGACTAGCTTTCCGCCCGCGGCTCCGCCCGCGTGGAACTCGGTTATATTGCGGTATAAAGCACAACTATAAGAAAACTTCTCGTTTCAAACGACACACGGCGCCATCGATCTATCATCTATCGATCGGTTATCGATTTAAATCGATCTATCGTCGATCGATATCGATCTATCAAGCAAACTATATTTTTGTTTTCCTTCGGGAACATCGATTTTTTCCGGGATAAAAAGTAGCCTATGTCACTCTCCGTGCCCTAAACTATCTCTACCTAAAAAATCACGTCAATCCATCGCTCCGTTTAGCCGTGAAAGACGGACAAACAAACAAACAAACAAACAAACAAACAAACACACTTTCACATTTATATATTAGTACGGATTATATTATATTTGAGCACCAACGCAAAATATGGATCTTGTATATTTGTGTCGTATACTGTGTCATTATTGTCTGCATCAGTTTGGGTAAATCTTTCAAAGAGATAGGTCTCCAAAACTGAGGTATTTATCTATAATTAATAGTTAGTTTCATGTAAATCATTCAATCCGTAAATACTGGATTGAACTTGACAATAAAATCTTTAGTAAATTGCTGTAGGTGTTTTTCTGAACTGGCGGTAACGTCTAACAAAATCGCCGTATAATCATTCACTCCCTTTTAAGAAGCAATAATGCCATAAAAAACTTATTTCTAATTTTCTTAAATCCTAACGAACCGACGTAACTGTCAACATTTTCGTATTAAACTTATTCTGGTCTTCATCTCTTCATAACTCATTTATCGACACAAACAAGATTTACCCTGGTCGAGCAAAGGCTTTCAAAGTTCCAATCTCTCACGACGCGGATCAATAATACAATGCTCCATAGATTCCGTTTCTCATTTTAAAACTATGTGAAATATAAAGAAACCACGTACGCTATTGAATCATCCGCGGCGTGGCGTGATCCATCTTTAATTCAGGAGCTCTAGCTACGTTCAGATAAGTGGTCCCGAGGTTTATGCGAGTGGGTAGACTTTTCGAAACGCTCCCCTGGTTTACCTATTCGACTAATGTTTTCGATCGTTAAAAGTGTTTAGAAGCCTCCGTGGTGATATGTGGAAGGATTTTAAAAGGATTCTTGAATGTGATGTGAGGTACGATTTTAATGGGAGTTGGCAACCGCGTGAGGAAAAAGTGAGCGCATACATTTCAAATTAATTAGTTAATTTTGCAATGGAGAAGTAATTGTTAAACCTGATGTTTGACAAAATGTAAAGAGTTTGGCGGTAGTATTTAAAATAATGCAAAGTTCTGCTTTAAGATGATTTGGAATAATGACACAGACGAGTATATCTATTACTTTTTTACACCTCGCGACAGTCAAATGTTGGTTGTAATATAATAATGTCGATCTATCACAGCGCATTGATACTTATATTTTAATAGGATAAATAAAATTACAATGAATTTTCTGGAAGCGTACAAAACCGTCTTGTAGGTATTTGACCGTCTCCCAAATTCATTGTTATTGTAAGGGCAATATTTCCTTACGTTTGATCTTTAGAACAACCGCTTCAGCGTAATTATATTTATTATTTATTTTATCACCTTAGCAATCAAGCGGTGCCATAACAAGGGGTGTCTCCCCTTACATTAATTCGCTTCTCAAACAAAACGTCTTATGTATCAAACGGTGACACTCGATTGTAAACTTCATGAAGCGGTATCAAGGTAAATATTAGGACAACCTATGGTTTGGTTTAGGGCATTGTAAAATCCAATGAAGACTGTTTATAGGTTTACGTACAAATTGTAATGACACAAGAGTCATCACGCGACTCAATATGAGTCACCTGGGAATTTACTGAAAGGGGTTAAATGGTGTGGGGATTAAAAGCCACAGCTGCATGCTAATTTGATTGATTTAATTAGATATGGGATACCTAGTGGTTGAAATTTTGTAACGAAGAAATAATTACTTACTCTAATTAACATGATATTGTGTGACGTTCTATTGTAAAACGTGAGTTGAGGATTAATACTTTGATGCTCGAAGTGTCACTTTTTTTACACATAACAATTGGAATTTTTAATGTCTCGAAACCATAATGTAATCAAAGTAGGTACTGCATAGTTAAAATTATTCTTAATAGTTCTAGTACTGAACTTATTTTGATCGCAACCGCTTCTAACTTAAAATAAAACTTACAGAGTGACAGGTTAATAAAATATGTACCTTAACCAGGAACTAAAAGAGTAGGTTACCGTTAAAAGCGATCAACGTTTTGTAAAAATGTAGGATACCTTATTTTCTAATTTGTATTAATATGACATAACAGTCTACCAGATTTATTTAAGTGGTAACTTAATATTCTAGTCGTGGCGAATAGCTATTAGTCGGAGGAAATAACTAGAAAACCCCAAATATCCTGCCACCATTCGTCATCTGAGACATTTTAACGGAAAACGCTGGTTTCAGAGAGGAACTGAGAATTTTAATATCGCCCCGTAAAGCAAAGGAATTCCTTTACAAATAAGAACATTAATTTTGTTCATTTTTTGTTGAAATCGAAACTCCACTTCCATAAGGCTTATTTTTTAGATGAGAAAATTGAACGATTTTTGTATAGTGTATTAAAAAAAAACAGCTTAGGTTGTGAAAACTGATTAACAATAAAGCTTAATTGACAAAATATAAAATGATCATCAGGAATATGAAAAAAAAGTGACGAATGAAATGCTATGTACCTATTCGGTCAAAAATTTTAGAACAAAAACACGGTTCATGCTGAGTTGCAGAAATAAAAGCGTAGTGGATAAAGTTTAAAGGTGAATCGAACCTTTTCTCACAAAACCAACTTCACAAGCTAACGAAATTTCAAAGTTAACAAATCTCCTTTCTAACCTTTTGATTTCAATCTTCAATCGAAAATACGGCAAACTCTGTACGTAATAGATTCTCTTTTCGACCATCAAACGTCACGATCGCTTGCATTTCGCTGTCTCAAGTAGATTGCTCTGTAAAGTTAGCACAAGTTGTCTATTTGTGTCCTTTTCTAGCGCACCTAGACGACAGAGACACAAAGTAAGAATTCGTGGCTGATATCTTGAGCTGGTGAATTAAAGATACAACACGTACCCATTACTTGCTCAAGTGATGCAATACGCTTTCGACTCGGCGCAGCGCTACATTGAATGGGGGGTGGTTTCTTATATTCAGCACTTTAGGATATCAGAATGAAATCGTTTATCGTGTAGAAACGTAGTATTGTCTCAGGCATCTAACGAGGTTCAGGAGTATCGAAGGTAAGTTTACTCATAGCGGGAGAAGCGGTGCACAACCTTACCCCCACTACTTAAAACCTTGCCAAGTTAGATCATCATCATCATCATCAGCCTATATACGTCCCACTGCAGGGCACAGGCCTCCCCTCAATATGAGAGGGCTTGGGCTATACAGTGTGTTACCGACGTGCGGGCATTTCTTGAAGCAGTGTTAAGAGATGCGGTTTGTTAATCTACCCATTAACTTAATTGCATTAAAAAACAAAATTTCCAATTGCGTTACTTTTCTAAGAAAAGTTTAATTGCAAGCAATGTACAGTAAAGTTTCTGTCACAAAATGTCAAATCTAATGTCATCTTAGTATTAACTGGAAGTTAAGTGAAGTTAAGTTACGCATACATTGAAGACTCAGAAAATGGAAGAATTGCATTTGTGGCTTTATTTGAAATAATTGTGATATGCTAATACTTGCAAATGATTGCTAATTTCGACACCTCCTACGCAGAAGGTCGTAACGTTAAATTTGTAACTTTTCAGGAGAGCGATTTTAAAATACTTTTGTGTATTTTGCAAGTTATATGACACTTATTGATTAAATTTTTGGTTCAATCTAGGCGCAGTAGTATAAGTAACAGGAAATATATATATTTATTGCAAAATAAATTATTATTTCGTTAATATTTAACAAAATTTAAAGTTACGACTTTATTCTTTTTGTCTAAAGGTCGTATAAGTATGTTACGACTGTTTACGTTTGAATAAGGTCACATGAACAGGTTGTATATGGTCGTAAGTTCGAAGCAAAAAGTCGTAACTACGATTTTAACACATGCATAGAGTCGTAACTTCATAGTTACGACGATTTGCACGGGGTACGGATGTTCGTGGCGTATACCTTTGCCAAGATACGACGTCGTAAGTCTGCTGCCATAAGTCGGACCGCGGCCCTATAGAACGGCGCAAATCGTCGAATGTTGTAGTGCGACGGTTTGCGTGGGACAATTCAAATGGTAAGACTTTTAACGACTAGAAAACTCAGTAAATAACAAACATATTAACATTTTTGTTTCTGGAAGTTGTAGTTTGGATTAAAATAAATACAATGACCCAAAAATCTAGTTTTTGGCAAAAACAGCGTTACAACCATCTGCGTCGGAGGTGTCGTTGATACATTATCGTCAGTTTTAATAAATGCCCGCACGCCGGTAACACACTGTAGTTCCCACGCGGGCCCAGTGAGGATTGGGAACTTCACACACAACGTTGAATTACTTCGTCGCTGTGTGTAGGTTTCCTCACGATGTTTTCCTTCACCGAATAGCTCGTGGTAAATATCAAATTCGATATCGCACATAAATTTCGAAAAATTCAGAGGTGCGAGCCCGGGGTTTGAACCCACGACCCTCTGCTTGAGAGGCCACAGGTCGAACCGCTGGGCTACCACGGCTGCAAGTTAGATGCCGGGAACTAATACAAACGTAACTGTAGTAACTTCACTTTCTTTTTCTTAGAACTCACGAAGCTATGTCCAGGAAGATATTTGTTATACAAATTCGTTTGAAATTCATCGCACGGGCCGGCTCAATCGAATCGACTCACGCACACAATTCAAATACTTCACTTGAGACCTAACTACCCGTGAAATGACGGGATTCCAACCCCTGACCTTGTTCAGCTGAAATGCATTACAAGCTCACATACTATTTGGAATAATAAACTTCAGAAATAAGTCACGTAAACCTTAGTTAGTTCAGTTTTTACTTTTAACCTCATGTAGTTACTCATACGTCACAATAGGTGGGAATTTCCCACTGGGAAAGTTCAGAACGTGTTTGTAATGGTTGTCAATGTGGAAATGTTTTCTTCAGAGGAAAATACAGAAGTGTAATGAGTATAATATCATCCGATGGTAAACCATAAAAGGTTGTTAGGCAAAACTATTTAGTGGGGGTAATCAACGTAACGGGGCAAAGCGGAGAGTTGAAGTGCAACTGATCTACCAATAACGTATCGCTGTCCACCGCCCTCGCTCCTCGGATATCAAGTAGTCTAAAAATTGATTACTGCGTATACCCCTTCCATTTTTGTTACTATACAGGGTGACACAGAAGACGTAATACAAAACAAACTTATCCGACTCAGTTGTTGAAAACTAATGTAATGCAATTAATGAATCATTAAGATTGGCCTTGCTTAACTTTTGTTAAATTTCTAACAAAAATAATAATTTAAATCTTGAATTATGGACACCCTACAGCAAGTAATTAGCTGTCAAATGAACTTGTAAAATTATTTTATCTCTGCACTCAGTGGTAGGTAATAATAATTGCGATACTAGGTGCTTTTAGCAATTTCTAATAATGCATTCATTTGAAATGCATTTGAATAATAAGCCAAGTTGAGTTGTTTTTAAATTTATTTTTAAACTACATAATAAAATTGTGTAAAATTCTTAAATGTATGTAAACAGGTGCTCGATGTGATCACCACCCTCTCGGCAACACAAGTCTGCACGTCGTCTTAGATTCGACTTCAGTCTATCGAGTACAAACTCGTTGGCTTTGTTGACGGCATCGAAAGATTGTATTATTTTTTCACGGAGTTCTGTGCATGACGGTGTTGTATCCTCGTTGGTAAAATTATACGCCTTTTGATGTCACTCCAAACTACGCTACGGGGCGGCCACGCGACTGGACTACCGCGTCCAATCCAGCGGTCAGGAAACTGTTGGTCCAGAGATAGGCACGAACCCGCAAAGAAAAGTGAGCTGAAGCCCCGTTTTGTTGAAAAAACATGTTTTCTATGTTATGATGTGGAATTTCTTGCAGTAGAGTTGGTAGTACATTTCTTAGCACGTCTTCGTACTTGGTTCAGTTTAGGGTAATAAAATATGGCTCTATGACACAATCGTTGAGGATTCCCGCCCAAACATTTAACGAAAAGCGAGTTTGATAATAATCTCAGCAGATGAGGATTTACGTCGGACTACCAATGCTCGTTATGGATATTTATTTTAACAAACCTAGCCTGCTAAAAGTGGCTTCATCTGCAATCACTGGCAAAATTGCACCCTTCTGGGGTATCTGCTAAAACGATGTCGAGCACCCTTTAGAAATGAAAGTGATGAAAACCTTCGGTGTTTAGCAGACGCCAAATAGAGTTGTCCCAAATCGTGATGCCGCTTTTCGAGTGCTGGCTTCTGGGTAACGTTGCAAAAATACCTGAGTACTCTCGTTCTTATAGCGTCTGAATATCGTAGTTTTCTCTACTTTGAGCATGTACTGGAACTCTAAATTGACCAAAACCCCTCAAATTTTGGACTGTAGAGTTTATAACAGCCGGGTTGGAGTTGGAGACTCGGGGTATCTTAGTAGGTGAAATAGGGTTTGTGTTTGCACTGTGATCGATGACTTAAAATAAAATTCCACCATGTCCGACAGCTTAATAATAATATGGGTGTACGGATATGCAAAAGACATCGTAACATAACACTAAACTTGAACTTATTCAATTCGATACATTTTTGGGAGAGAAACTCATAAAAACTAGAAAGAAATTCGAGATGTGTTTGTTATGACAAGTAACGTCACCGTGTCAGAATGTGTTTTATTCATCAATTACCGGCCAAAATAAAAGAGTATTTACTATGAAACTGATTTCAAACTTTTTACACTTAACAAGTTGTGTAAGGGTAACCATGAGGAGCAGAAAATAACAGGAATAATTAAAAAAATTAAAAACGATACTTCCAATTAGTTTAACAATACGGGACATAGTGGGATCTTTAAGTATTAAGGTAACCTCTATAAATAAATGGTTTTGTATTACGTCTTCTGTGTCACCCTGTATGTGTGTGAATAGAGGTTTGTGACCTCATTCCTAGGTAAAAATCGTACTCAATAGTGACGTTCCTCGAAACATCATAAGCGTTGTGAAGTTTTTTTTTTTATTCGTCAAACAAATTCTCATTTCACCTACTGTATGAAACTGACTACCTACCTATTTTAAACTTAAAACTACCGTGAGACTCATTCATAGTGAAATAAAACGTATACACTTACTTTGTATCGAAATTAGCTCGATATTTTTCGGGAAAATTTGTGACCTAATTTCGTTGTGTGATTTGCGTGCGAAATAAGCAGCAGCCGCCATGTTGGGTTACTCCCGACGATGGGTCACAAATTGACCCAAAATTTGTAGAGCTAATCTTGATAAACAGACATCAGTGTATTTAAATTATTTGAAAACTGTATACTGAAATATTTTATGACGAAGAAAGGACTTAGCGAAGTTTTAGTTGGAAAACAAATTACTACGTAAATATCTACGCACGAGTATTATTTTAAGCATGACTGGAATAGTCCTGCTCGACACTGAATTGCCATGAATTGGTTTAATCGAGGCTCGAACAAGAGGGCTTAATGGGAGGGCGGGAAAGTTCGCATATACGTAGTTTGGGGTAAGGCTGTGGCAGAATCTGAGAATGGCGGCGGGATCTTACGATAATTTACACGAATAAATTATGGAGCGGAAATCTTTAGCGGGGAAAGATAATGGGATAAATTGCTGTGCTTGAAGCAATATATTGCGAACGTTTGCATAGCACAAATTGAATTTTTAAAATACTTATATCCATTTGAGGATTTTTTTCAGTAGCTATACCAATTAAAATGACTTTCGGAAATATTTTTGGTTTAACTTGTGGGAAAATACCTATATCGTTGAAATAAAACACATAGTAATACATTTTCATAACAATATATATTTTACTTACCTACTTTATTTTTTTTGTATTAAAAAATTATCATTGTTAACTTATTGATGTAGTATTTTCTTAGTCTAGGATTTCTTGACTAAAGACGCAAAATTCAAAGCTTTAATTTTATGGAAATAGACTCTTTAGCACTATTATACGTAATTTTTGAGTCTACCAGCGCTTCGGAAAGACCATCATTGCCAAGAAGAATGCGCCGCAAGAAACTTGCCAGAAAGTATTTTTTACACATGCGTTAAACAACTCCGTGTAGAAGAACAAAACATTTAGTATTAAACTATCCGCTTATTATTTGGCACAGCCTTACTAGAGTTTTCAACTAGTGATTACAGTAATTATAGTGGAAGGTAATGACTCAAGTTAGATATTTGGAGACGAACTAACTCTGGTCGGTCCCTTCAAACACGTCGAACGTTGGCTCTAAGTTAGAATTACACTGTCAAGAATGTAATGTCCCATCTTTGCTGGTCACTAAATTATACCACCTTAAATTGCAAGTTTAGTGTAAAGTCGAACTGACACCATGTACCTTCTTACTTAAGAAAGCTAATAGATGATAGGCTAGTAATCTGTCATTATTAGGGGCAGCGCAGACGACAGACTTTTTGTGCAAACGAGTCTGCGGCGCGCAAAAAGTCTGCGTGGATTGTATGCAATGTGCGCCGGACTTTTTACGCGTCGTGTGCGTAACTGCATATAATTCCATAGGTTCTATTTTCACAGACTAAAAAGTCCGTCGCGAATAGTCTGTCGTCTGCGCAGGGCCTTAAGATTGTGCTAGAAATGGGTGCGTAGCATGGAATAGTTATGGTTTTGACTATGTAGTGTTTCGTGTGCGCTGCCTACCCCATTTGCGAAGACAGGCGTGATATTATGTATTTATGTAAGTATGTATTATGTATTTATGTAAGTATGTATTATGTAGTAAGTATAATATGACGTGTCAACACTTCTCTGTCAGCAACAGTAAATTAAGTGCTGATTTCGTCGCCCCCATGCTAAACTAACATAAGTGTAAAAAACACATTTTTCAGGGGAGCGATTTGAAGTTTCTAGAATTCGTTTTTATTTTTTATTTATTTTTTAGTTGCAGTTGTAGTAAAATAGTGTACACAAGGTATTTTCAAAATGGATGTACTACATGATCTATTTGTCAGATATGTATTATTTTATTGGAATTAGAAGTTATAGCACATTCGCAATTTTGCATCTCCATAGATAGTGAAAAAAAGATAAGGTTTCTCACCATAGTAAACTCACAAAAGTACCACTTTCGCATCATTTAAACTTTTTTTATGTATTCAAATCAAGGCAAAGTTACGAAAATGACAGTTTCGTGGGTTTACCGTGGTGCAAATGAATATCTATCTTTTATTTGTACTCAAAAATTGAATTGCGAATCTGCATTTTATTTTGATTACAACAACAATATTATATCAATTGATACAAAACCATAGCAAAATCATTTATGTAGACTTATGTATGGGTGAAACCGTTATTTTTTGGTTTTGATGAAGCAGGTTAGGTCAGCTATACATATTTTAATCACTTTAAACTATGAAAATCAGTTAATAAATGGACTTTTAAAAGTGTTTACAGTGACAAAATGCTTAAGTAACATCTAAACTGTTTAAGTAGGTAGATACTATGCATTTTTTTTATATTATTATTAACTTAAAATTGTAATTTTATGCTTTTTTGTAATTTTACTCAGCCATAGGTTTATGTTTAGACCCGAAAAAAATGTATTCTGTGGTCACGTTTGCCTTTTGTTTCATACCAAGTCTATTAATCTACATCTTGGTTACCAAATTCATAAAAGTCATGTAAACTTTCGAAAAGAAAAAAGGCCTTAGCTTGTCATTTAAGTATAATAAGAACAACTTCCAAGTCTAAGTTAATTATCAAAGCTGTCACAGTATTTGCAGCTTTCTTATTGGCGTCTCGATACAGGATAAGATTCATTTTGTCGTTTCAGGTGCTTGCTGCTTGGAATGACCGTTAGAGATATTTTTGTTATTTTCTAATGCTATGCATTTTGCGCATAAATCTTTTTCGGTGTATGAAATTTTCATTTATATCATCTGAAAACAAAAACTGTCTGGTTTAAAACACGCTGGAACAGCGTCTTTCGTTACATTGATAATTGTAAAGTGTACATTATTTTGAAAACATCTTTTGATTAAATTTTATTCAATTTTATTCAGTTATGATGCAAAAATAAATACAAAAACCATCTACATACTTGAACCTGGTTATTTCCATCTACTGTGAATGAATATAGAAATAATCGTTGATTTTGTTTTAAAATGTATAGTATAGATTATGTATTAGAAATGTTTTCCGAGACCTAAAATATTCATAAATTAATCATCTTTCATATTCCGAAATTCAACCATTAATTACTTGGAAATAGTAACTACATTACTGATTTTTTATAGCTATAAAAATAGTTAATTTTAATCCTTTATTCCCACAAGTTAGTTAAATCTTCTTTGAAAAAAAATACGTGTCTATTGAAAGAAAGTACATTTTTCGTGAAGTGAAACATATCGCGTATAAACAGATACATTATTATGTCGTTGCAACTGTCAGCTTCTTTATAATATGGTTTTTTATTAGAACTTCAATTAACAATTAATTAAACATTAATTTTATAAGTTAATGATTGGTTGGTGGTTGGACTGACAAGTTTGTCTGAAATACTTCTTCTTTGAATAATCATCAGAACGTTTTTCATCTTGTAAAACTTAAAAAAAAAAATCTTTCTTCCTTTTCATAGAAATTAAAGTTCAAGTTTTAGAAATAACAAACCCGATTTCACAAAATGTGTTTTTTTTTAAACAAGAAGCTAACATTTTAATGCTAGACCACTTTTTATTATCTGTCAAAATTAAAGTTTAAAAGGGGCATTAGTAAAAGAATTTAACGTTTAAGCCAAAAATTGAAACGCACACCTTTCAATTGTTAACTATCAACCGTAGTAAAAATAAAATTCAGGTAATTAAGCAACAAATGTTAATGTAATTCTATTATGAAGTTGTGAAAATACCTGATTCGCATATTTAGTACAAGTTATTCTAAAAGTGCAAACCAGTTTTAACTATAACAAAGTCTCAGAAATGCAATATTCGCAAAGTTTGATATGCTAATAATATATCTATCGAAAATAGCCACCATTATAAAGTAACGAATAGGCACTTTCGAATTATGTTAAGGGTTTGAATGTAGATAAGTACTAATCACCACTATAGTAAACTAACGTATGTACCAGATTCGCAAATTTGCTTTGGTCTACATACGCGGATGGATAATAGTTGCTACCACAGTAAATTAACGAATTTTGCAGATTCGCTGATTTGCTGCAGTCTACTAATGTAGTTGAGTAAATAGTTGAACCACAGTAAAGTAACGAAAATGGCAGATTCGTCAATTAACAACAACCGTTATAACTCTATCGCTAAATCAAAAATGCCTTATCTGCAATTCGCGAGTTTACTGTGGGATAAAAAATTATGAATTCAGATTCGGAAAAATGTAACTTTGTCAGTTTAAAAGCTAGAAAGCTAGAAATTGGAGACGTGAAAATTGCCGTTATTTGAAATATATTTGCATCAAAAACTCAATTTTGACAAAAATACACTTTCGCAACTTTAGCATGGAGGCGACGATTTGTTATCAGCCCACACAACTTCTGCTGCTCGACTCGTTGCGTCATCGATGAAATACCGTCTGCTGTTGCTGCTGAGCTATCATATCTATACAAAAGTACAATTTTACATACATCTGAATCATACCTATGTTCCCAGAGCACGAAAAACGGTACAAAGTCAAAGCCTGTACTTATTTCATGTTTTGCTGCCACTTCTAGTAGGTATATTTTTAGACTTCAAATTATAAGTGATAAGACTGATAAGTAACAGGGATCGAATACCGGTATTATTTTCATACATTTATACCGGTATTTAATTACGGTATCTCAGTTGTTTTTGTATATTATTGCAATTTTTTCATTTAATGTCGTAGTTTCGCAGGCTTATACCTAAATACTATCTAGAAATACCCAGCTAAAATCCCGAATTAAAGAAGATATTTTAGTTTTTATTAATACCGGTAACGATCCCTGATAAGTAATAGTGACAAATTGCTAGCCTAGCCTTTTGTCTGTAATTCACCCTAACCTATTTCCTTTGGTCGCTTTTTTAGGAGTGGCGTAACTCTAAACCCGACACCACACGGGGAAAAATATTATTATGCATCATTCAGGTACCTAACATAAATGGAAGTTTCGAAATAAACAAACGTAAGAGTAAAATCATTGCCCATTAGAAGACTTAGGTCGTAAATAAGGAGCTACTCAAAGAGGTGCGATAAATATTATTATGTTTTCAGACGGCCATCAAACGGCTGCGACGGAAAACTCGATAAAATGCTTCGATATAAAATATTTATTACTTTCTTAACTTATTAAAAGGTCTTGACCCGACATGTGTATGTTCAGTCAAATCAATTGATTTGTACCTACCAAGGAACGTTGTCACAATAAGCGTAATGAAGATTCCCTGTGTTGTGCAACGCAATGCCACAATTATGTTTTCTGTAAAAAGGTTTTATTGTGGGCCAGGAATCGATTGGTTTGATAGTCCCTTTCATATTCATTTGAGTGACAGCTTGTCACGCGACACTGTAGCGAATAGACACGTACTGACAGTGCGCGTCTATCAGCTGCCGTGGCGCGTAGCTCCAGATGATGGGTCACGGATTGGCCCGAAACATGTAGAGCTACTCTCGATATAAAAAATGTAAGTAGATCCGTTTATTTCACTATGAGTGAGTCTCACGGTAGTTTTATGTTTAAAAAATATTTTATTGTTACTTTGTTGCTAAGTTTACTGTTCAACTTAGCTCCTTTTCTATTAATTTCAGTCCCTTAATATTAATCCGGCGTTAACTCCATAACGCACACCAAATAGCACATTAGACAGTAATAAGCCGTTTGCAATTCAAACTGTCATTGATCTCACAATCACAAACATTGTCGTCATTACCCGGCCGTCATTATCATCCCAAAGCATATTGACCATTAGTTTGATACGAAATTGTCTCCTAATTATCGTAAATAGCGGGCAAACCCAATCAAGTCGGGCAGTGGAACGGGCGCGGCCCAATTTAAGGGACATTTGCGCTAAGGCACTATTGGATGACGACTTGGTCTAAGGGAGAGGTGAATGAAATGAACCCTTGACTTTTTAAGAGGTTACCTATTCCCAAAATTTTAAATCATAGATATACTCGTAATAAAGATCAACTTCTCATAAAATATCACACCTAGAGTTTCACGCGTTTTTTTCTGATGCAAAAGTAGTAAACATACAAGTATAAACTTTATTTTATGACATTTTTATTGTAATTAGATAGTTTGTAAATTACACTGATACCTACACCACACTTCACGCGCACACACTAGTATTAATAATAATTTTAAACAAAAAAAAACCGACTTCAAATTAGCAATATTTTGAAAGTATTCTGTTTACTGAATGTAAAATCTTGACTTCATCAACAAATTACCGAAAACGCCGTACATCTCCATATAAAATTTGAAGAGTTCACTCGATTTCTCCAAGATTCCATCATCAGATCCTGGTTTCGTGCCAATGGGACCAATTACGAGTTATACCCTTTCGATTAAAAAAAAATATTTGAAAATCGGTCCACGGGTTATCGAGATATCGAGTAACATACACAAAAAAAAGAGACATTTTGTGAGTGGTGTAGTGTGTATGTTAATTACTTCTTCACTTACAATCATCCGGCTTAGCAGGACAAAGCGCGAGTTTAGTTTAGTCGCACGCGACATAAACTATACCTGTCACTGTCTAGAGACGTCAGAAAATGATAGGTATATCCCGCGCGCGAGAAGACTGGCGCGTGTTGCCGTGCTAAGCCTAGCTGCAGTACCAATTTTGATAGTTTGATATACCGGATAACACCCTGAATTATCTCATGCTACTTTCATCCCGAAGAAATGCATAGATAATGTGGGATTGCGATAAACTAACTCTACGCAAATGGAATCGCGGGAACAGGTAACATTTTAATATCTACTTCACAAGATGAACTATAACTGGACTGCGTTGCTGTTAAACTAGTATAAAATTTCAAACTTCTATATTTTACGGACTTAGCTTCGACAAAGTGCGGATGACAAAATTGTAATGTTAACTCACATACGAGAACCTTTCCCTAAGGAAGAAAAATGGCCAATTTTTAAACATGAGTCACGTGATACAAACAATGTGATTACCAGCCCCATTTAAGAGTCACCTCTGAGTCACTTTTACAAAAAGCTTGCGTGTGAACTGGCGGAGCGTCGAGCGTGGCGAAGCAATGAATAGCATTATGGCTGAAAATCGTCAGTTGTTTTAAATGGAAATGAGCGCCGGCTGACGCAAAGGTCTGGGGAAGCAGTTTTTTTTTGTTTTTTAATTACCTTTTACATTTCGATACGCAAAACACGCCAGTCGTTTGCAAGTATTAAAAACGAAGGCTTATGTACATCATTTACTATTTACTTCTGCGTTGTTTGCCAATACAATTAGAGAAAAGTAAGGATTGATGTGAACAAGCGTATATAGTGACCACGGCCGCGGTAACGCGGTTGAAAAGTCGAGGTAACTGAAACCGTATTAAATATAACAATAACTTGATGAACTTGAAGTCCCGCTTAATGCTAAGTAAGAGTGAGATTTGCAAAAGTAAAGCATTATAACGATTGACAATTTTTATCACAAATGGTGGGTAAAAAAAAACTGGGAGCACCAATAATCTCGTTATTGTTACAATTAACTCTTAGAAAGTCTGTTTATTACTTAAATAAACTGTGGAGAAAGATGCAAACTAATTTTAAGTTAGTCTCTACAAATTGTATGATGCTAATCATCATCACCACATATTACGAAACAAATGCGCTTCCCGCTGTCTGTCCTCATGTATGCTTAGATCTTTTTAAAACTACGCAACGGATTTTGATGCAGTTTATTTAAACAGGTATAATAATCCAAGAGAAAGGTTTATTATGTATGTATGCATAAAAATGTAGAAAAACACTTGTAATATTATCACAAACTTAAAGCTCAGCGCTTGTCACTCAAGCCGCCCCGCAAATGATACCAACTTATGCGTTGAAATAAATTCCGGCAACTCTGCCGGACAACACAGCTGCCGCCAACTCCAGGCTTACTTAACTTGAGACCAAGAAATTAGCAATTAATTCTGGCCCAGGTGACGGACGAACTTTGGTCTGTTTCTGGCGACAACTTTCTATTTATGCTAAGAAGTTTTCAGGTTGTCATTGATAATTTTGATTTAGAATTATATTAATAACGTGAAGGTAACTAACGTATAAATATTTACTGAGTTTTTACACTGAAATGCCCGATGTATTTGATTGAGGTATCAAAGTATTATCAGGGACTCAGTTCTTTGTGTTACTACACACATACATACATCAGGCTTGTACTCCTAAATGAGGTAGGCAGAGCACACAAACACTATTTCATGTTCCGCAGCCAAATCTAGCATATTTTTTAGGTTTTAAGTTAAAGAGGTACAATAGTGACAAATTGCTAGACTGTTGCCTAAACTATACACACACACACATAATATGTATTTCTGAATAAAGTAGGCAGAGAATCCAAAACGTTACATAGTCAAAGTTTAAGTTTTGTCGACTAATTTTGATTCTAAATAGTCGCCCCATACTAAAATCCCACAATCGAGCGAAACTACTCGTATTTCAAAATGATTTAAGTTTCAAAACTGCTTTAAATTCACTCCCTAAATTTGCACAGTAATTGTGTAGTAATTACTAACTTTTCACGAGTTGTAATAAATGCGAGAAACTAAACAATAGACACGGCCTGTGTCAACTTAACTGCAATTTCATGATAAGTTACGACACGACTATTTCAATTTGGTGTTATTTTGTTAAGGGAGAAGTCACAATTATGAAATTACCCAATATTTAGTGATTATGATCGGGTTATGTAAACTTATGTAGTTCATCAGTTAAGTTATGGAGGAATTAATAGTAGGTAATTTATTTTATTGTCCATGATTATTATTAAAAATCGACAAAGGTGTAGATCGTCAAACTTTCAGAGTTGTCACTCCTTGGTAAAAATCAATTTACATTAAACTGTTCCATTAGACATAATATAAATAATAATAATAATCCAGTCTTAATGTATCTCACTGCTGGGCACAGGCCTCCTCTCATACATAATTTAGTTCAATGTTATGGTAATCGTATAATTTAATTCTCGACCACATGCAGCAGTAGAACACGCCATGACATTGACGACACTGCTGCGCTGGTATGCACTGAAGTAATTTTTAATGTCGACGGCTGAACATGAAATAACCTCGGTCGCCGCAGATCATTAAGAGGATAGGAGTCGCACCACTTGTGTGTTATTATTCACGGAGAAAACAGGGGACTACGTTTGTATGGAGAAGCGGCGCGACTCCTATCCTCTTAATGACATTTGATGCTGACACTGATGATGAACATTAAAAGTACTGCATTGTTAATAACACTCTTGCATTTTGTTGAAAGGCAAAGCATGGTGTATCACTTCTTAATACCTAAGATGAAGTTTGCATTCGTCGCCAGCGGTCAAATTTTAAAACACGACTGCAGCAGCAGCAAGACGCAATGACTAGGCGACGACGTCTGCCACTGCGGTCACGAATACGATTATGCGGTTAATATGTCGTATTGGAGTCGTGACGTCCACCAGTCGTTGTAAAGGTCGCTGTCAACCTTCGGGACGTTTGGGCTATAAATATTTCTGTTCGCGGTCGGGAGGTGAAGTTTAGTGCTCACGTGATAAGGGTTTATGTAGCGTGATGAGGGCGATTGAAACGTGCGCGCTGCTTACAAGAACGCTGCGTTTTTAAGCGGTCTCATTTATTTCCCCGGACTAGGCAAACCTAGCTGTGCCCATGTCTATGCTGTCATTCTTTTTGATTCACCTTTCTCTCTCAGTCCTGGTGCAGTTTAACTTCGAACCGTATTTTTAGGGAGGTTTCTGTTGACTCCAAAAATGGCTGCACTTTGCCATTGTATAATTATAAACTTAAGCTTGTGTTTTTTTATTGGATAGCAAGCAACGATTTGAATGCTGTGAATACAAATAAGGTAAACACTATCACACAAAAACTTATTTTAAAGTTTATTTTTATTATTATTTTATTATACTAATTTAAAAGGTAATTTTTTTTCAATATTTGCCAAATTCTATGTAAAAATGCAAACAGCTCTCGTTACATACGTTTATTTGTGTCTGATGCATTGTAATAGCCTGAAAAGCTAATTTTATAAAGAATAACGAGTATTTTATTTCAATGCCAGATTACGTACAGAAGAAGCTTAATAATATTATAATAATCAAAAAACATTTTCCATTCAATCATTACTTATTTTAATATGTTCGAAATTTGAATGTAATTTTGAGTGTAAATAGTACAGATATCCATTCTACAATGTAAACGTTATAATGCTACAACAGGATATGTTTTTTTTTAATGTAGGATATTTGATTACGGCACGGCGTCCGAATGTCCAGTGACGTTTCAATATAGGTGTAGATAAAATTAATTTCATGACAGAAACTATCCGTGCTTCATCCGACTAGGTTCAATATTATAGCCCGCAAAGGCAAAAAATATAAAATGTTTTATTCATTACGGTGACAGGTAGGCAGTGTATGCGTATAAGCCCGCGCCGTCCACGAGCGGTCAGTCCCAGTTTTCTAATTAAATTCTTTGTCTCGATACAAACAAAGGGATTTAAAGGGTTGTTTTAGTTTAGTTATTACTAGCTTTTGCCCGCTGCTTCGCTCGCGTTAAATTCAGGGTGACATCGAAGAGATCTCGCAATTATTTTAATACGCTGCTGT
>BHDV01009511.1:53410-75568 GCA_005406045.1 Adoxophyes honmai
AAAGTTGAAATTCTCATTCCACGGAGCGGGTCGCTGCGCTACGCCGCGCTGCGCTGCTCTTTTGGTGGGAATTGACCCTAAAAAGATGCATGAAATCACGCCTGTATTCCCAAATGAGGTAGACAGAGCACACAAAACGTAACACGGGCAAAACCAAGACTATTTCACGTTTTGTAGCCACTCAGCGTGATTTTAGGCTGAAACATTGATGAACGAGGTATAAAGGTGACGGGTTGTTAGCCTATCGCGTGTAGCATAATCTCAACCTGTTTTCTTAGTTAGATACCTCTTAAAACATCTATGAGAGAAATGGAAAGGTGTCATTCTAAACCCAACACCACACAGGGGAATCAGTTTAGGTTTTCTATTTTACTTTATAATTTTGGATGGTTGTCCGTTGTACTTATTATTTCAAATTAAAATTGCAAAAGTTCAGAGTGCCAATTTAACCGACGAAACTGCAAATGCAAATACTAGATTTGAAATTGAATAGCAAGTTGGATTAACAAGACGTGCACGAGTTATTGCTTCGTCCGCCAATTGACAAGTCGCAGTGGTTCCACAAATTTTAATTAAGACACGGATGTGTCGCGCCGGGGCACGATTGCCCACTATTCGCTACGATTGACTGCTATTGGCCGATTGACAGGCACAACTACGTGACTTATTCGGGATGAGGATTAAAACGAGTTTTCGAGTATGTACTGTGATTGAAGTGGCCAGTTCTAGGTTTATTTTATCAACTGCACAGGATTTTATTTTCCAATCAACTGAAGGACTACTTACTCACTGCAGCTACTAAAAAACAATCGTATATCGTATATTACATAATGTTGTCGTTCTCTTAAAATCTGTCATGTTATTCTCTAACGAAACTAACTGAACTCGTTGATGAGTTCAACGTCGAATTGTATTTTTTTTACAATAATGACAGCTAATTTTGACACCTCTACGACGAGCTGTTCGACGAACTTAGTTTGTTACATAAGAGAGAAACATCCGTGTACCGTATCGTATTTTCATCCTACCAACCATATTTTGGTTCAGAAATAGCAGAATTTACTCGAATGTCAACTCGGTTTGAACGCGACGCGAACCTATTTTTCGATCTATAAATTTATTTGCTACTGAAAGGAGGTTTCATAAATTTCATTTCGTTGAATTCAAAATCGAATTCTTTTCCCCACTGCTCCAATAATCAAATGAATAATCCATTTACAGTGGCATCGCGGAGTGTCCGGGCGAATCAAAAGAAGAAATTTTTGGGCAAGCCAGTAACGTCGAATTTGTATGGAGACGACCAGTTTTAAATACAATGTATATTTATAAAAAAAAACATCCCAGCTCAGAAGAAAAAACAACATTCACAAATCTGTATGAATTTAATAATAGTATAAAAACATTTTTCCTTGTGATTTCGGGTTCAGGAATTCGTGGAAAAGAAAATAATGCGAAAAGCTACTGCGAAACGTGAAATACTTAGTCATGATTTTGTCTATGTAGTTTTACGTGCACTCTGCATTCTGAATCTGAGAATACATGCATAACGTAAATCAAATAAAACTGAAAGAGTTGTTACTGTAGATAAAAAAGTTCTTTGTCTAATTTTCCACAAAAGACTTTTAAATAGTTTTATCTTCTTTCGTAAATAAATAAGTTGTTACACTTTTTGCATTGGGTTTTCTATAACGATAGTGTAGTTTGTTCGTAAATAAATGGATATAAGAATTAAAATAGACTTTAAAAAAAAATAATGGTTTCACTTTAAAAAACAATACTTCTGATAATAATACAATGAGTTAAAAGCGGTTCTTATGATTTTTTATTAAAATATTCATAGCATATCAGTAAGTAGGTGAAGCTTTGTCTACGGAACCCCGATTGCACGACATTTTTAACTTCGGCCTGGGAAATAAGCAAAATAAATTCATGCCTCGGCGCAGTTGGCCTAAATTGTGTTTTTATTCTATCCGTATTCCGTTAATCCATTACTGTAGGTGAGAATTGGGCGTCAAGCTGAACTGAATTTTTAATGTCGATACCTACTATTAAAAATTCGCAGATGCATTTTGTGTGTAGTAGGTACAGATGGTTTTGTAGGTAAATGTTACAATTTACTCCGTTGATGGTTTAGAATATCTCCTCACCATTGTGTCGTAAGAGGCAACTAAGGAAATAAATAGGTAACGGTATGCTTTGGCGACAGGCTAGGAACCTTCCAGTAATATGACTCTTTCATCTATTTTTCAAAACTGAAGTTATGCTAAATGTGTATGTAAACGATTTAAAAAAAATGTTACTAAAATCTTTGGGGATAGATTTGTTCTTAATTTTCTCCGAGGTAAACGTTAGGTTTTTAAATCACAGACAAAGGTGCAGGAAAAATATTGTGCAGGGCGAATTCAATTTATCAGGGAATGTACGTGCGTTTTATACTTTATGAGATATTAGGGAGTTTATTTCAAAAGCCTTGTTTTGCCGGTTTATGTAATCCACAAATTCGGGGGAGGTATGGCAAAGCGATTAAGACTGCTTTTAACCCCCCATGAAATGAGGGGTAGGGTATACAAGATGCTCTGCTCACTTGAGCATGGCATTATGGTGTTTAAATGCACATTTGTGTGCTAAACAGTAGAATTCCATTGCACACCTACTTACTTCAACTTTTTTTTCGACACAAAGTACGTTTAAGTTTTTTCTGTTATTAGAACGAATTTTGATGCAGATGCTTATGAATGTAAATATATGATTAGCACGGTTAGTGGAATCCACTTATTGCTATGGTACGGAATCTACTACAATCTGTGTTAAAAGTCAGGCAGTGAGTTGATCCATGAGAGCTCAATTTAAATTGAAGACATAGACTTCGCCTACTTCCTACCTCGATAAGGGATTTACCTTCATACTCAATTTTGTCGCTTTCAAGTTAGCGGTTGACAGGAGAACCCTTTTTATCAATGTCTTGACGGTTTTGCATTTGTAATGTATGTTATGTATGTATGTAGGTATGTTTATTTATTTCATCATGGCTAAGACTGTTTAAATTTAAACCTGTCTAATTAGAATTCCAATTACAAAACAATACGTCTGATCAGCATTCACATTAACTCCCGTCGATTGCCCTCCTTTGCGTAATTTTGCGCCCTGATTCCGGAAATTGGTTTTTTGCATGCTGTATTTTTGACGTCCTGCCGCGACAATGCCTTCTGATTAGGCACGTTTAGGTATAAAGACAGTAATTTGTGACGTCAGAATACAATTACCTCGATGTACAGGGAGAATGGTCGATTTACGTTTCACAGAGCGAATTAGCATGATTAGAGAAGTAAAAATGTACACACGTCCTATGTATTCCCAGATGAAGTAGGCAGAGAACACCAAACGCTAAATAGGCAAGATCGTGGCTATTCCACGTGTTGCATTCATTTTTAGAAAATTATATGGTTTTAAGTTCGACGTAAATTAGTAACAAATTAGTAATTGCCTGTCGAAATAACGTATTTTTAACCGACTTCAAAAAGGAGGAGGTTCTCAATTCGACCTAATTTTTTTTTTTTTTTTTTTTTTTTTTTTTTTTTTTTTTTTTTTTGTGTGTATGTTACTCGATATCTCGGAAACCCGTGAACCGATTTTCAAAATTTTTTTTTTAATCGAATGGGTATAACTCGAAATTGGTCCCATTGGCACGAAATCAGGATCTGATGGTGGAATCTTGGAGAAATCGAGGGAACTCTTCAAATGTTATAGGGACATGTACGGCGTTTTCGGTAATTTGTTGATGAAATCAAGAATTTACATTCAGTAAATAGGATTTGGTGTAGGGAAACCGATGATGAATACCACAGATGGCCACTAGAACTTTAGGTACTTCTGAACGACCAGTGTTTCGATGTTAGCGAATAGATGTGCCGATTCGGATAGTTATTATTAAATTACTAGGTGGAAACAAATGTACATGGTGCTATTGAATACGGTACCATAAAACTGGTCTGATGCTGGAACTGGAAAGTACCCTACAGAACACGGTCACCAAACGACGTAACCAAGTCGTGTTTGGTGTTATTGGAATTGTCCAGACAAGCATTCTGAGTACAGAACAATAATGATCAATACTGATGATTTTTATTAGAATATTGCGTTATGTAGGTACCTACACTAGAGATGTATATTTATGTTTACTCGGGACTTAATCAAGGTATGTTTTAATCGAGAGGTAATTAAATATGAGTGAGAAAGAATCACGAAAGTTTAAAAAAACACTAAAGATGTAAAATCCTACCAACAACTTTTTTTTTATTTATTTATTTATTATTTATTAATGTTTATTGTTTTTTTTTGTCCTAAAACTTCTTGTTGAGCACATCAAACGATGCTATGTACGCACTTACTGTTGATATTTTGCTAAGGGCTAAGTTTGTGGAAATCGGATCTTTGATATAAATGGTCAAATATTAGGGAAGACCTTGCACTCCATATTCTAACTGCCAATCGAAAAAATCGGAAATGGCGGCACATTCACTGCCTAATAATCGACGAGATTTCAATGGTTTCGTATGAAAATTTGCGAATCATTAACTTGCGTCTTCAAAAGTATAAGAACAACAATAAATTGTTCGGAGGAGTCTACCATACTTCTTTTTAACCGACTTCAAAAAAAGGAGGAGTTCTCAATTCGACCAATTTTTTTTTTGGAAATATCCTGCAACTTCCGCCTGTAAAAGGACATTGGTTTATCCAGCCGCCTCGCTTTACAACAGAAGTGAACCTATGGCAACAGTTTTCGTTTTGCGAGCTGACCATCAATGAGGCAATATATAAAAAGCATTTGGTAGGATTATAAACCTTTAGTGTTTTAAACTTTCGTGATTCTCACTCAAATTTAAGTATACGCGGACTTAATCACGGTATGTTTTAATTAATTCTACAAACCTGAAAGATGTATTTAAAACGTTTCTTTTTTAGACAGTTCGATAATATTTTTTTTCTATAAGAAACATTAATTTAAAATATTATTTGTCTTATTAATTATCCATTAAAATTTCGCTTAGGCGAATCTATTATACAATTTATTATATACATTATAAGAGATATTTACAATAGATACCTGTAGGTAGGTACACAACACTCCAAACTGCTTAGACGAATTTTTTTTTTTGCAATATTATTTGTCTTATTAGTTATCCATTACAATTTCGCTTAGGCGAAACTATTATACAATCTATTATATACATTATAAGAGATATTTACAATAGATACCAGTAGGTAGGTACACAACACTTCAAACTGCTTTGACGATTTTTTTTGCAATATTATTTGTCTTATTATTAGTTATCCATTACAATTTCGCTTAGGCGAAACTATTATACAATTCATTATTTACATTATAAGAGATATTTACGAAGATTTATTTTATTATTTACATTATAAGAGATATTTACGACGAGATGACTGAATGTGTTATAACAATTGGAAGTGAAAGGTTAGAACAAGTAAGAGAATTTAGATATTTGGGATGTATGTTCACGAGTGACGGTAAGTATCTACGATGAGGATATCGAAAGTAGAGTAAAAGCGGGAAATAGAATGAATAGAGCACTTCACTCAGTTGTGAGTCGTCAGGACATTTCTAGAAGAAATGGTCGTCTGTCTATTCACAACGGTGTGCTAGTGCCTACTTTGCTGTATGGTAGCGAGAGTTGAGTGTGGCAGAAGATACACGAAAGTAGATTGAATGCTGTTGAGATGCGTTCTTTGCGAAGCATGAGTGGTATCAAACTTACTGATAGGGTGCGTAATAGAGAAAGAGAAATCACAGAAATTAGCTTGGCTGAATTTGCGGAAGTGTGTTAGGGCAAGTGGGTCGAGGGCGCCCTCGAAGAACGTTACATTGACCAGATCGGCGATATGCTAAAGGAGGCCAAATTATGAGTACCCGAAACCGTCGAGCGTAAGACGAGAATGATGAATGTTAGTGAAGCGAAAGAAGTATGTCAAAATAGAAGCGAATGGCGCTCTGTTGTCTCTGCCTACCCGGCAGGGAATAAGGCGTGACGGTTATGTATGTATGTATGTAGATATTTACAATAGATACCTGTAAGTGCACAACACTTCAAACTGCTTAGACGAATTAGGGTAAGAAAAAGGAATTAGGGAAGATTGCGTAACCTCAACATTTCTATAAGAGCCTTCTCGTCATGGGGTCTATTTAACAACTTGTTTGCATCTAAGTCTGATAAAACTATACCTTCCAATGTTTTGACACGACTTAGAGCCACATAGGTCTGTCCTTTAGCGAAATTTTTTTTTCCTAAATCAATCACTGCCTTGTCAAGTGTTGTACCCTGCAGTTTATGGACTGTTACGGCCCAACTTAAAATAATCGGTAGCATTCTTCGCTCGATATCTCCGTATCCCCGCACTGCCTGAAAAGTCGTACAAGCAGGAGAAATCGCTACACAACCATCGTGGTCTTTGATTTTAGCCCCAATAGTTGAGTCGTCAAACTTAATAAAGACGGCTTCAGGCAATTCTCCTTCTTCCAACTGATCACGCCGCAGTGCAGGCCATTTAATTTTTTTTAAAATCCCCATTGCCCCGTTTACGAGTCCATCGGAAACGGAAATGTTTCGCCTCAGCATCACTCGTGATTCGACGCCTAATTTTATGGTTGGTAAGAAGCCACCACAGTTATTGACGTCCTTAGGGATAACGTTGTCTGGTGGCTTCATACCATACGTTGCCGTCTCGCGAGATTCATCTACAGCATTAAATGTGTAGACGCGGTGAGCTTTAGCGTTTTTAGTGGTCATTTTATTATTGTAGGCATCTACCTGTCTAACTGTAGGGAAAATGCGGACAGCAGCTCCATCTGCAAAATCACCTATTAAAGGTACATGTCGCCGCTCACATAGCAATTGAAGTTGAGCTGTTGTTAGATCTCCAACTCGCAAGCTATTTAAAAGTTCAATGAACTCCAAATCATTGCGTTGCCTCATATTAATGGTCAGCTCGCAAAACGAAAACTGTTGCCATAGGTTCACTTCTGCTGTAAATCGAGGCGGCTGGATAAAGCACCAATGTCCTTTTACAGGTGGGAGTTGCAGGATATCTCCAAAAAGAAGTATGTGGACTCCTCCGAACAATTTATTGTTGTTCTTGTACTCTTGGAGACGCAAATGAATGATTCGCAAATTTTCATACGAAACCATTGAAATCTCGTCGATTATAAGCCAGTGAATGTGCCGCCATTTCCGTCTCTCGTTCTCTAACCGTTGTCCTGATATTTTAGCATATTTCATCGTATTATTTTTTTCGATCGGCAGAGAGAATATGGAGTGCAAGGTCTTTCCTAATATTTGACGAGCTGCAACCCCTGTCAAAGATCCGACTTCTACAAACTTAGCCCGTAGCAAAATATCAACAGTAGGTGCGTAGCATCGTTTGATGTGCTCAACAAGAAGTTTGAGGACAAAAGATTTTCCACTTCCTGCACCCCCTGTGATAAACATTAGAAGTTGTCCCTCTTGACCTTTCAAATCTGTTTCCACAGCCGTGGAAACTTTTTGGAAAAGATCTTTTTGCTGCACGTTTAACCCTCTTATGTTTCCAAGGTAAACATCATCGGGAATTGCGGATCTCTCAGATACGTCTTCGCAATAATTGTCATCGTCGTTTATAATTTGTTCACCGTTACAAATTAACGGTAAAGGGTCATGATTATTATTGTGTGTATCGCGGGCAGCATTAAGTGCAACTGCTTGAACAAGAGCCTGCTGTAACACTTGTTCCGCTTGAGCAAATTCTTCAACACTAACGTTGCTTTGTAACGGTCTAAGTTCCCTTTGGCGCCTAATGAAGCACGCTTCGGCAGTCTCTCCTTCAAGCAAAA
Organism: Adoxophyes honmai; assembly: GCA_005406045.1. Lineage (NCBI taxonomy): Eukaryota > Metazoa > Arthropoda > Insecta > Lepidoptera > Tortricidae > Adoxophyes > Adoxophyes honmai. The sequence continues at coordinate 61,299 of BHDV01009511.1, forward strand.
GCTCACTTTCTTCGCGGAACGGTACGTGACATACTAATAAACTGTAGTAGTAAGCTTCTTTGTCACTGTTTAAGGTGAAATATCGTGTTCTTAACACTGCCAATTTATTTCTAATACGCATTCGCGTATTATCACGTAGTCGAATGAACCGTGCTGAAGATGCGTCGTCGTCTCTTAATTCCTGATCCCCGTCTTCTTCGTTCCACGTGGAGTTGGACACAGATTCGAATCGAACAGCAAATTCAGCCAAGCTAATTTCCGTGAGTTCATCTGGCCGCATTGCATAGCGATCGAAAATATTGGTGTAAATAGCTGTATCATCACCACCATCGAACCGTAGTAACCTAAATCGTTCACTGGGCTTGCAGCTATTTACAAATACTACTTTCCGTGAAGACATTTTCAGGGGTAAATGGCAAAGTCGAAATGCACATTCTGCCGCACTCACTAGCCGTTGTGACAAAATTGCCATTGAGACTGCAAAGAGTTGTCCCCAGACAGGACCGCCTTGGCGTTTGGCCTTCGCAACTGCTTCTCGGACAACTTCCCCCGTATCATGAGGCTCGCATTTACTTGCGTACTTAGCAACGTAATAAGAAACTGCAGTGACGTTGCCGCAAGGCTGTACATCAATATTACCTTCCCACAATTTCAGCAAAGTAGCATTGTAATTATTCACCATGCTTTCCTCGGCAGTCCTTTTCAAACAACAAACCCTGCCGTTGTTCCCTAATGCTTCGTCAGGATCTAGGCAAACGGTAGTTTCGCAGGGGGCTCTCGGGAAACCAAAACGGCATAAACAATCAATACGATTTTTATGACACGTGGCAGTGTGTTTATGTATTTGTACATCTTTTATTAATTTCTGCAATATAGGGTCAGGGGGGTTCAAAGAGCATGAGACAACTCTTTCAATAACCTCGATTCCCTCCGGCGTAGAAAAATCGGGTATGTTATCACACCAAACCAGCATATGTAGATGCGGACTCCCACGATTTTGGAATTCAATCCTGTACCAGAAATCCACAAGTGGACCACCTAAACAATCGGGATCGTGTTTAAGGAAACGCATGAGGGCATTCACACGAACTGTGAATTGTCTTGCGACGACTACTGGATGTCTTTGCACTAGATCCAAACGCTCCGGGAAAGAGAGGTCCTCTGCTTCATCTACATTACGACCATCTGCTATTAGTAATGCTTTGGCCATGTCAGGCCAATTGAGGTCATTGCAAGAGAATGTCAAAAACCAACTGGGAGGCCCCAAAGTGCGTACCATTGCAATGAGTTCAGAACAACATTTCTGCCAATAAGATGCTGAACCTCTGATATTTCTCATAGTGAGGTGCATGTTGTCTACAAGTCCCTGAGGTGTTTGCTCACCTTGTCCCTGACGCATGCGACAAGACACCGAAACACTCGACTTTGCTCGGTAATATTCTACTATTGACAGTGCAAAAAACAAATAATCATTTCGATTAAATCTTCTGTCCATGCTCATTACTCTACTTTGAAAATAATCCAATGGTGTAATTGGAATATCTCGTTGCTCTCCGAAACCATTTTTCCCATCAGGAAACAGACTGTACCAAGCGAGTTCCTCTGTGCGTCTTTCGCGATCAACATTTAAAGGCGGCGCTGTTTTCCTCGTAATCTCAGCCAATCTAATTTCGTTATTGTTAGGAGGACATTCGTTATTGTGGTCTAAAGAAACAACGCTTTCTAGATTAGGCACGGATTCGTCGATGCTACGGAGCATGCTGGTTGTTTCGATAACTATGGTATTAGGTAGAGCTGATTTTCTTAACTCTGATGTCGTTTCTTTATTAGGAGAATTTCTATTACTTTCATTCAGAGCAACTTCTAAATGCCCCTCTGAATGCTGATGCTGACCCTCTAGATGTTCTTGAGTATCTATCGCTTGTTGAGAATTCGTTAATTGTAAGGCTGGTGAAGCTAAGACTTGATTTTCCGGCGTTACCCTCAAAGGAGTTAAGGAATACACATTAGCATTGAAATCGTTTGGAGCCGGACGTACGAGATATAAATTGCGTCGTAACATGTTGTGTAATTCGTCTATATTTTGAAACCTCATACAACAAGCAACACCTCTCTTTGGTGCTTTGCCCCCCTTAGGTCCACGTGCATGGGAATCAAATAACCATAAGGAATTATTTTCAGCTTCGGTTTTACAATATACGGCCACGGTCATGCCATTTGCTGTAAGCAGTCCGCAACGATTCTCCCTAAAAAATTGTTCCAAGCAATTCCTTAAATTAGGAAAACCGTCAGAACCACGATCGGTATCTATATGACCATTGTAAACATTATCTTCTGCTACTGTAATGTTAAGCGTCTGCCTATTATAGACTATTTGCGGTGCAAGGTCACTTGCAGCTAGATATTGAGGATTAATTTCGCCAGACGCTGGGATTTGTCTCGTAGTTATTGATACATTATACAGCGTATCCCCAAGTATTACTATCTGATCGATATCACTTTTGGTCCACAGATTAGGTTCTAATGTACAAAATGCTGCACAAGCAACAGCGGCTACCGCAGTACATTGATTGCCACGAGATTCTGACTCAAACCTTAAATCAGCCTGATGAAATGAACCTTGTAATATTGCAACGTTTTCATTAACATTGACATAATCATTCCGAGGTATAGATGGGGTTCTATTGTCATCATTGATAGGGCCTTCGGAAATTTGTACAATATCAGAAATATCTACAGTTCCCTGAAAAGTAGCCCTTACGTCTCTGTAGAGCACATTATTAGATATTAGCCAGGTTAAAGCTTTATGTAACCTTTTTGTGTCCACGATAAATTCTTGACAACGTTGCAAATTTTCTAGGTTTTCCACAACAAGAACTAGCCCCGCCTGGTTTGGCGCAAGTGGTAGTTGTTCAGCTACTTCAACAACATCTTTTGCAAATAATATAACTTGCCCCTTGCACCAATCTTGACAGAAACGATTTTGTAATTTTATTATTTTTAAAAATGGTATAACTCTACATAGCAATCTTTCTTCAAGTTTGGTCAAGTTAGACAATTCTTCAGGAATAGCCGCCATTGTCATTTTGTTCCAATAAGCTGCCGTTGGAATTTTACATTTCCTTATATTATTGTGACAACGTGAACATGTCACAACGTTACCTAAATCAACCAATTCTTCTGGTAATATCGAACTATACATTCTAGTTTGTAATTTACAACGCTGTTGCGGATATAATGCTTTGGAACAAATAGCACAAGGGACGTCTGCAAAAACATTAATAGCCTGTTCAAAATCATTTTTTCCTGAAACATTCCAACGAGTGCGATTAACTTTTCGCATAGAATCTAATCGAGATAATCTAGCTTCCTCAGATTCATTTGATAAACGTTCGTGTATCAAATTAAGCCGATGAGCACGTTGCTCTTCGGTTTCGTTAGATAAGCGTTCGTGTATCAAACCAAGCCGATGAGTACGCTGATCTTCGGTTTCGTTAGATAAGCGTTCGTGTATCAAACCAAGCCGATGAGTACGCTGCTCTTCGGTTTCGTTGGATAAGCGTTCGTGTATCAAACCAAGCCGATGAGTACGCTGCTCTTCGGTTTCGTTGGACAAGCGTTCGTGTATCAAATCAAGCCGATGAGTACGTTGCTCTTTAGTTTCGTTAGATAAGCGTTCGTGTATCAAACTAAGCCGATGAGTACGCTGCTCTTCGGTTTCGTTAGACAAGCGTTCGTGCATTAAACCAAGCCGATGAGTACGGTGCTCTTCGGTTTCGTTAGCTAAGCGTTCGTGTATTAAACCAAGCCGATGATTACGCTGCTCTTCGGTTTCGTTAGCCAAGCGTTCGTGTATTAAACCAAGCCGATGAGTACGCTGCTCTTCGGTTTCGTTAGCTAAGCGTTCGTGTATTAAACCAAGCCGATGATTACGCTGCTCTTCAGTTTCGTTAGCCAAGCGTTCGTGTATTAAACCAAGCCGATGAGTACGCTGCTCTTCGGTTTCGTTAGACAAGCGTTCGTGCATTAAACCAACCCGATGAGTACGCTGCTCTTCGGTTTCATTTGACAAACGTTCGTGAATCAACCCAAGCCGATGAGTGCGCTGCTCTTCGGTTTCATTTGACAAACGTTCGCGAATCAACCCAAGTCGATGACAACGCTGCTCTTCTGTTTCAGTAATTAGACGTTCACGTATTGAATGGAGTCTTTGAGCATGACTTTCAGGACTTTCAAGGCTCCGAATGTAATGAGTTCTCAATCGCTTTTGAGAAAGCCTAAATTCACGCTTGCTCAAACTCTCCTTTGAAATGCTGATTAAATTTCTACGCCTATTTTTCCTCAGTCTTTCTTCTCTTTCTTCTATTGTCTCATTTGAACGGAGCTGTTTCATCGAAGCAGCTCGTTTTGTTGACGGTCTACCCATTATTAATTTTCACTAAAAAGTACAAACTTTTTAAACCAAACTTTTTAACAAAACATAAAACCGACTCAAACTACTTCGCACTAAATTATTTACATATTTAACTATTGCGTTTAAACACTAAAAAGAAAATAATAATTATTAAGCTACGCTAATTTTCATTTGTGTTATATATTTACAACATTAACGTATTAATAGCAGACTGCTTTTCACCAGTAATATTTTACATGTCAAATATATGTACCTATTCTAAATTGTAATTTTTTACCTAGAAAATATATTCACAATATTTACATAACAATCCCGACTGCTTAGACGAAAGTAGATATTACTATTTAATACGTATTTACATTTTTACAATCTTTATTTATGTTTGTAGTCGGTGCCAGCCTGCACCCACGGGTAAAGAGAAACAATATGTTTAATAAGAATAAGCACGGCTGCTTGAGTGCTTGAGTGAGATGCTTGGGTGTTCGACCCGAACGCAGGCAAATGATAACTTATGTACAATTAAGCTGCAGATTTTGGCCACCACAACTACATTCAAGAGGACAATCCGAAACCGACCAACCAACCACACCAGACCAGACCACGACACGACCACTAAACCAAACCAACGACTCCAGACCAAATTACTTCATAATACTTAAATACTTATAATACGTATTATTATAATTATAATCTTAACTACATTCAAGAGGACAATCCGAAACCGACCAACCAAGGACACCAGACCAGACCACGACACGACCACCAAACCAAATCAACGACTCCAGACCAAATTACTTCACAATAGGTACTTAAATACTTATAATATGTATTATTATAATTATAGTAAGCAAAGGAAACGAATAGATCATGGGAAAAATGGGTGCTTTTCGTGGCTGCAGATCGTGTGGAAAGGAAAGTTCGAATACGCGCTCTAGTGCTTTTTTTTTTTTCATTTCCACTTTTTTTTTATTGTGCTTGTTCCAATTTATGACTAAGTACTCATCAATTATGTTTTTGATATAATAATTAATTAATTTCTTTAAATGTTTTGTACATGAAAAAATTAAGAAATATAAGTACCTACATATGTATATTTTTTCATAATTTTATCACACAAGTTTCCGTCATAAAACGTTTTATATTTAATGCTGAAAAACCTTTCTTAATCAAACCATCTGAGTGAAATGGAATGGCCGCCAAACGTGTCAAATCGCCCGCCAAGAAGCCAAGAAGATGCGTTTTTTTTTAAATATTCTTTCCTTTAAGGAAAAGGCAAAGGCTTCAACGCCATACAGCCTAGTCTGAGGTAATATTATTTTATTATTATTAATTTAGTATGCATTCTAATGCTCAATGGAGTTTAGCACGAGATAAACAGTCCAAAGCAGACGTAACCGCAGGAGGGCGATTCCCTTTACTTTTCACATTCCCTTTAATGTTCATGGATAATTGACACATTATTGCACTAATTCCACCACAATAACACAATAAAAGCCACTACATTTTAATTAATAGAATTGAAAAGCAAAGAGCGTCCTACTCTGTCAGTTTCCTGCGCAAAACTCTGCGTTTTTTCTAACCACAACACTTGTTTATAGCAGTAATTAGTTTGTCAATTTTTTCTTGTGTGTAATTTGTATATGATTAGAAATTATGGATAACAATTCCTTTACCTTTTGCCGAAGTAAAAAAAATGTATTTGAAGTTGACGTTTGACATTGTTTTGGGTCTTGGCCCGGTGCCCGCCACTGAACTGAGAACTATTAACGTTTGTGTAAAATATCGGAATAATTTCTTGCTTTAAAATAGACAAAGCCGTCTGGTCCGACGAAGTTAATGTTCCTCCGAAGTACACTAAATATTGTTTCATGCCTACCTAATTGTAAAAGTGACTCTTTGAAGAAACCAGATAATAATTTCTTCCATGTACCACATAAAAATTAATCAGAGTGATGTCGAGCAGTTGGAAAACTGGTAGTTCCAAAAATACCACTAGTCATCTGTGAAGACCATCTTGATGTAAGTTTTTTTGTATTAGTACTTAGTACTTTTATCTGTTTATGCACTTCATATTTCAGTACCTTGATATATATGCACTTTTGAAATTTTACAGTTGGAGTATTACCTAGAGAACTACGAAACTTGGAAAATATCTGAAGGCAATACCCAGGTTCAGGCCCAAGGTGCTATTTAAAAAAAAAACTCAGAACTAACAGAATCTGTTACTGAAGACGAACCAGATACATCAAGAGCAGCAAAAGAGAAATGTTTAGGACCTTTATTTGAAGAAAAGTGTGAACTCCAGAGACTGATATAAAATCTACCCAGACAAAACATGTCATGTTAGACGATTATGTACAATGTAATATTGCACCAATGGTATCAAAACTAGCACATAAGAAAGGAGCAAGCATTACACCATTGCCTCCCGGCAAGGTTAGTACATTTGAAGTTTCTGAATCAGTAACTATACTTTAGACCTTTAGGTACTTAAAAGATGGTAAACAATCTTGATGTGTCTTTTTATTTACATACACTTAATAAATTAAAATCTTTTACAATTTAGATATGAAAAAAATCATTTACTTTCATAATTGAATTGTATAGTGTCGATTTTCATTTTTAGACTGTGTATTTCAATAAAAAGACATGTTAAGATTGTTTACCATCTTTTAAGTACCTAAAGGTCTAAAGTATAGCTATGAACCGTCCACTGCAACAAGTTCTGCGACACATCCAATTATTTTTAACCGACTTCGTAAAAGGAGGAGATTCTCAATTCGACCTAATTTTAAATTGTAGATTGAACATGTTAAACCTCATTGAAAAAAAAGCCTTTTAAATATATTGGAATACCCAAGAAATTGTTTTTGGTTATAGACTCTTACTGCACACAAGGATATTACTAAACTAGATTGTATTGTAACATTATATAAAATAAAAAGTAATGATACATTTGTAAGGACGGACGTTCCGTGACCAAATCGCAGACGTTTTAGAAACAGGTCAGGTCAAGAGTACCCGAAATCAACGAGCATGTATGAAAAGACTAATGAATGTGGATGAAGCAAAAGAGGTATGTCAGGATCGTAGCAAGTGGAACAAAGTGGTCTCTGCCTACCCCTGTCGGAAAGAGGCGTGACGGTATGTATGTATGTATGTATGTACATTTGTAAGGATAGGAGATTCATTTCAAATCTCACAAACAACTTTGTGGCATATGTCTGAAAAGACTCTTGATATATTGGTAGCTTTTTTCAAGCAGTTTATTGAATGGCCAAGTGTTATTGACATAAAGCTCAATTTTCCGAGTTCTTTTACTACTAGTAGAGTATATTAATCCAAGCAATCATTGATGCCTTTGAAATCGAAGTTGAAAAACCGTCAAACCCATTTGACCAATGTTATAAATGGTCACAATACAAAAACTGCAATTCTATAAAATATTTAATAAGTGCAACTCCTGGTGGTTTAATTCATTTTATTTCAAATGGATATCCATCTGGTTCATATATTCTAGCTGACCGAGGTTTTAAACACTTGGAAACCATCTTGAACAAGAAGTCAATTAAGTTGCTACCCCAGCAAGTGTTTACTCTGATAAAGAAAATGTCTAAAGCTGTAGTGATTCAGGCAAAACTTATATGAACTCTTAAGCCGAGTTCATATTAAGCGAATCATCAGGAGAGTGAGAGTTTTTAAGTTCCTGAAGCCTCGGTCAGTAATAAATAACAAAAGGTTAGCGTTTGTAGATAATGCAGTATTAAATTGCTTCTGGTGCAATCAATTTTCAGTCTCCAATAATAAAAAAAGAGTGAATAAATGTAGCCTGTTTTTATTTATTGAACAACCCGGCAACCCGGGATCTAACTTGGCATGTTTTTTAAACAAAATCCAAGAGTAGTCTATATCTTGGTAAGTTAGATACCGGGTTTCAATTGTCAGGCAAGAGCAACTTGCTAAGGCTTGGATTTGATATTAAATAATTTGATAAAAAACAAGTGGTATGATATCCCAAACAAAGACAATAAAATGAAAAAATGGACAATCAATATTTTTTTTATTTTTTATGTTTATACACTATTAATTGCACAAGCCACTACTTTTGAGAATATAACTTTTTTCTACCAGTCTTCTGCTGCCTGAACTATTGACTATTTTTCGGCGCCTGAATCGTAATAAAAAAGACACGCAGTTAGAAAGCAGTTGATGTGACATCTGAAATTTTAAATGCTTCTTACGATTTCGTTAGCACAAAAAATATACTACAACTAGATTGTTTGTTATTCTGTGTATAAATTATATATTTTGGGAAGTAGACACAAGTAATATTATGCAAATTTAGGTAGTCAAAATTGGTACTACTAGCGCCATCTGTTGCTAAGTAGAATAACTAATGCACATTGTAGAGTTGTTAAAGACAGTTCAATTTTAAAAAGTTGTTTCCAGCAAGACCATCTGTAAAGAATCCGTTTATCTACGAATTCGGTATTTAATTTACGATTTCGTTTGCACAAAAAATATACTACGACTAGATTGTTTGTTTTTCTGTGTATAAGCTATATTTAGGGAAGTAGACATAAAGTAATATTGTGCAAGTAGTCAAAAATTTGTACTACTAGCGCCATCTGTTGCTCAAAAAATAACTAATGCACATTTAGAAGTTTAAGACAGTCTAATTTTGAAAGCCTGTTGCCAGGAAGACCATCTGCAAAGAATGCGTTTAATCTACCTGAAAGAACTACGATTGTTATGAGAAAAAGTTACTAGTTAGTCTTTTGTGTAGGCTTCTAATTGTTTGACTATTTTTTTTTGTCATGTTGTTAATGTTTTATGGTATGTTCTCTCAGAACTTCTAAACGGGTGAATTTCGAGTTTCGGTGGGTGGAGTTCAATGTTTTTTTTGTTTGATTGGCCATTGGTCCCATTTTAATTTCATCAATAGCTATCAAGTAGTTTTTGAGTTACAGGAAACGCGTTTTGTATGAAAGACATCAACGGGCGGTCGGGCGTGTCTTAATTAGTCCGAACTTAATTATGTAGGTACATACATACTTACCTACATACAATCACGCCTGTATTCTCAAATGGGGTAGGCAGAGGGGTACACAAAACGCTACATAGATAAAACGATGACTATTTCACGCTTCGTGGCCACTTCTGGCATATATTTTTTTGGTTTTAAAGTGGCAAGTATAATAGCGACAAGTTGCTAGCCTGTCAGAGTCGACTCTGGGAAAGGGTTAGTGTATTGTGGACGATGGGCTAGCAACCTGTCACTGCGATATCACGTTTAACCATTTGGTTACCCTAAAATTGTTAAATTTGGCACTGGATTTTTGAATTCATGTCCTCTGCCTACCCCTCTTGGGAATACAGGCGTGAGAATATGAAAGTGTATTGCTAGCCTGTCGCCTAAAATATACTTTAACCTATGTCCACAATCGCCTCTTACGACATCCACGGAAGAAATGGTGAGGTGGTACTTTACCGAACATATTCGTGTTTTCTGTCATTTACAGTAAAACCCCGGTGGTATAAGCTCGTGCACTCGTGGTTATTAAGTTAATTCTTACATTATGTTGGTTTTTATGTAATTGTTATTAAGAGGGCGCACACATTTTTTACGAACGTAATATAAGATCAGGCGGGGGAAGAGAAATTCAGGGGCAGGGCAGGGGTAAGAGGCACCACAAACCATAACTCGTCGAGTTATGAGTGATTATGGTCTGTAGAGCCCTCTTATCCCTGCGTTTCTCTTCCCCCACCTGACCGTAGTGGTTTTGGACCAATGTTTAAAAAATCGTGAAAAATAAATTAACACATGTTTAGCCATGAAAAAAATATGGTTAGACTAAACATATTCTGTAAATTTACAATAAAATTGTTTCATTTGTAATTACATTAAAATCAATGAGAAAAAAAATAAAGTAATGGTTCAACTTTGAAATTATGTAAAATGATATTTGAATAATAAAAACCAATAATTTGATTCATGTTACACTGTTACTCCCTAGTAGACTATATTGTCTATCAGATAGTACCAAGTTTATATCGTTTATGGTAAATTTTAATGGAAAATTTTCAAGTGAAAGACTGCTCTGACGCGTATTTTTGTGAAAACCCTTCAACAAATTGGCTAAGTAAAAGAAATCTGTGTTGCTAATAAAATATTTTTTTCCGTTAATCCCTAGAAAAAGAGTTTATTTATATGTTACAGTAGTTTTTCTTTTAAAAACTTAGGGATTTATAGCTTTCTAAAGCATTTGAAAAACATCAAAATCACCGAATTTTGTTTTGCACGCTCTTAAATGATCTAATTGAATTCAAAATTCGTGAACATTCTATAAATCTAAGTATACATAGACAAATGCTTTCAATGGATCACAAATTTGAAGTCGGTTTTTTTTTGTTTAAAATTATCATTGGCCGTTTCTTATGACACCCATGAAAATGAAAAAGTGGTATGCTAAACCAGATAACACATAAGAAAAAAAAAATAAGGATTATTTACAAGTATAAGAATTGGCCAACTGGTGCTAGTTACCCGTCTTGTAATAGGTATTTATTATCATTCATAGTACACAATCCACAGTATACCGTTCCACGTACCTTCACGCCGTTCTATCATGTTTCATTTCCATTGACGCTTGCCTCATAATTGCAAGGAAAACCCTCAGGAATTCATTGGCGAGTAAAATCAACTTTTCTTATTCATAAGCGACCAGATGGTCGAACACGGCCCAGCAAGCTATGTCGTTTGATTTTACATCGACCCCTCAAATATCGAGCCGCGGAACCAGCGATTTTTCAAAGGTTTATAATTCTATGAATATTTTAATGGTACAAATATTTTTATGAGATTCATTTGTAATTTGTTTTGAAGCTGTGTGTGATTTATGAAACTGAATGTAAATTTAAATCTTTTTTGAAGACGTGACATACAAAAATCGTTATAACTGAGTGAATGAATAGTAAATGGTACCTACTTTTTCGCGTTGTGGCGCGTGAAGTTGTCAAAATGTTCGTCTATGTAATAAATTCACCTTTATTTTTATACTGTAACAATTTTATATGGCACGTACTGTGGTCTTTGAATAACTTCACATCTGTGGGTTTAACTGCACGCATTTATTGGCTGAAAGCCGTTAAAGTATTATAAGTATATACATATATGGATAAAGCTCTTCATAAGCTACGTTAATATCGTCTTTTTAAAGGAGGAAAATTGCAATTTGAAACTGGGCTCTTTTGGTGAAATAAAACGGATCCGCTTACGTCTTCACCGAAATTAGCTCCACATACATTTGTTAATGTATTATACCTACTTCACATGTTTATTGTAGCCTTTCTTTTAATCGGTCTCAATAGTTAAGTTTCCTCTCAAATGATAGTTGTAAGAGACTCTTAAGGGTAAATCCGCCTGTGTACTTCGCCATTTCATTTGTATATTATTTCTTTGTAATTCATGTTAGTTCCTTTTTGTACAGTAAAGTGTTAACATTATTACTTAAGTACATGTTTGTGGCCAATTCCTGACGTATCATCTGGAGGATCTATAGCGTGAGTAGATTTGTTTTATTTCAGTATGAGTCTCAGGGTAGTGTTAGGCTCTTTTGACTTAAAATTCTGAAATTACTGTTTAATGCAAGTATTGTATAAGCTGTTGTTCTAAGTATGGTGCCTTATTTTATGATAGCGCGAAAAACGGAATAGGAAACACTGTAAAATTGCTTTCAACAAAAACTACGCTACGAATGCAAAGCACAAGCGAAAGCTAGTTTTTCATTACACCTTTATCTCGTGGCCCCAAAACTAAAGGCAGCGTAAGGTGTTGATGCGAGAGAACAGGCGAGCTATAAAATCAGATGCGGAAATTTATTCAAGCCCATTTTGGGGCCCCGTCACGTTCTCAAGACGGGAGTTAGTCACGGGTCAGGGGGCTTGGACTGGCGCCTTTTTATAAGGGTAGATGGAAAATTAGGGTAATATGAATGGCTAGTCAGTGCCGGAGTTAACCCGGTGTTAAGCCTAACAGCGTTTGTGGCCGCTACATAAATATTCACACTTTGATAAAATATTATAATTAATGACGTGCTAGTGAGAATTTACAAAACCAAATAAACAAAGGGTTAAGAATCGGTCTTTTTTAACATTTTTTTTCATAGGTTTTGTTACTTCTTTTAGGCAAATGGGCATAACATAAACGAAAGCTCATTGGCTTTTACATGAATCGTTTGGTTTTTATTACTAAACGAGACTACACACATTAATCATGTGCATTGTCTTCCTACCTTCTCCTACCTTTCTACGTACTTTGTTTATTTGCAGTCGGTTACTGGTGAACTAAAGTTAGGTGTTAATCGTACTTTTACTTTATCCCCTATAGTTCTAGAGAACTGATGAAACTTGCTACACAAACAATCGAAATCCCCTCTACCACTTACAGATAGACCCAAGTTTGTTTTGAACAATGCCGTCTTTAAACTTATCTACACCATAGAGATGAAACTTTACTTGCATCCTAGCATTAGAAACAACTTTTGAATTTTAATTACTTGCTAAAATAATGTGTGTATAATTAAAAAAATCATTTCAATTTATTTATTTTTCTTTGCGTATTAATTTCCAAATTTAACATTATTCAATACAAATTAAAATTACAAAGACAAAACTAACCCAGGTAGACCAAATCGATTGTGCTAATGTGGAAACTCGAAAGTAATTTAATAAAGTAACACGTAGCTCTGGCTGAAAAATTAAACAATAAACAATGACGTGACTGCCGTACGTTATACTAAAGCATTCTTGATATCTCACGAAGCACCTGTAAATCCTATTCTTGAGTCATGTTTCATGTTTCTATCGTAAATTATTGAGTCTATAATAATAACATCATTGACTTTCTTAATTGATATACAAACCAAACCCTCAACCGATAAAAACTTCAATAAGATATCATAACACTTAAATTAACGTGTTAATTTCGATCATATCACACATTAAACTCATACTCTTAGCAACAAAGAAACAGCGCCCCGTAATTACAGAGTTGAATATAGTTTCACCGAAATAAAACAGCCATTATCTGCCAATTCATTTTCCACAAATCCATGGTTCCTCGTAAAGTTTCCAACAGAGATCTGCCAAGTCAGACCGATTGACAGTGAGTGGTTCCTCAATAATGTTTTCCTTTTTACACCGTGTTGACTTTAGCTATTATTGTTTGTGTCGGATTTATGTCACTATCTTATTGGCACGGTGTAATTTTTGCGCGCTGGCATGTTTCAATTGCCTTTGAGGCTAAATTTTTCAGGTTTTTCTTGGGTTAATTTCAACGTAATGTGAATAAACTCTATAAATTCTTTGTCATTACACGGAGTCTAAGTGGACTTAGAAGTGCACTTCCAACGTAGGTTTCGACGCGTGCACCGGAACTAACTAGTTTTGACCTTTTTGTGCTCAAAGATTTACCTACAACGTTACGGTCACAAGCTCAAGATAACTTCCGACACAAAAAAGGTGTTTCTAGTGTTTTTGTATGCCTGGGTAAAATTATTTAGATGCGGTTTTTTCATTCAAAAGTGGTTCTTTGGTAATTACCAAACTTTTGAACAAAATTAGATCAGTAGTTTTATGTTTTAACTGTTTTTTTACGTTTTGTAATCACTTTTAGTATAATTTTAGTTTTGATCGTGGATGTGAATAATTAAGTTTAAAAGTGACAGCTTGTTAGCTTGTCACCTAAACTAAACATACCTACCTGCCTTCTTTCTATTTTCGTGTGGTGTCTGGTTTAAGAAAACTCCTCTTTGGATTTGTTAGATGAATTTCCTGATATTTTTATTTTCTTGTA
>BHDV01009522.1:0-20233 GCA_005406045.1 Adoxophyes honmai
ACTGATTTTAATCAGCGAAATGAAGTGTTATTAGTTTTACAACTTGTATTACCAGTATTTCAATGTATGCAAAAAATAATCCGAGTAAAGCTCGGTCACCCAGCTAGTTAAATCTATGTGATAATAGTATTGAAAATAATGTTTTTTTCGCCTGTTTTCCCAAATGGGGTAGGAAGAGCATACGAAACGTTCCACTGATAAACCAACTAACCTTTCACGTTTCGTAAGCGCTTTCAGCATAATTTTAACAATTCTCATAACGGTCACTAATTCACATATTGCTTTAGCGGTATATCAAAGTCAGAATACTTGACCCTGACCCTAAAATATAATAAAGGTTATGAAAATAGATTCGTCGTCGCCAGGTACCCTTTATTTGAAGGTTACCTCTGGCCATTCCTCAAACGCGACAGCCCTAATTTACTCGATCGTGAAGAATGAGAAACAAGTGCCGGTCGTATTTAACCTTAGATTTATATCAAAATAGATGACTCAAGTGTATGTAGGTTGTACGTACTTCGCGGGCCAAAAGCGAGCCAAAAGGGAGAGCAATGCTCTTCCTTTGACGTGGTTTTATTTAGTTTTGTACCACTCAAATTAGGTTTAACTGCCTAGAGACAGGACAACTTGAATAAGGCGGCGTTACCTTTGAATCGGATTCACTCGGACTGTCAGTTCCCATCACTAAAGCGCTCATGTGACGTTTCAGTAGGTAGAGAAAAAGTGGCACGCATAGAGGATAGAACCTATAGAGAAACAATGTTCGCAACCCCGGTCCGCAAATAGTTTGTTGATTTCAACATACTAAACGTCACCGTCACTGTCACATAAACTGTACAGAGCCAATAACCGTAGAGAAAAAGGCACTAGCGTTACGCGCGATCTTGGACCGGCCAATAAGAGCACAGCGATCACTTCAATTGTTTTGCGGAATAATTTCCGAACAACCAAGATGACATTAGTACTCTATAGGTTCTATCCTCAATGGTGGTACGCATGGTTTTCATACTAATGCAGGAACACGCGGTATCTATTTCGATATAAGTCTGGGTACTTGACTTTCATAACTTGAACTTTCAGTTTATGTTTTAAACGAGAAGTCAACCTAATCCATCATGAGATTGACGCCAAGTTTGGCAGTAAGTGCCCAGGAGAGCATTTCGCGGCTCTCGTGGGTAACATTGTTACAACAATTCTCCGGATAAAATTCTATTGAAGCCGAAATCGCTACAGTGCCAAACGATGTTAGCGAGCGATTGGATTTGCGCGGTAAATGAGACGGTTATGAAAATCCAGTTGACACGTGACGAGTTGGTTGCGATTTGAAATTATTGCATGTGCTATTTTTAACAAGTCTTAGTCATGGCAGTTAGTATTTGGAAGTTAAATTTTATTCATTTTCGAATTTCTAATTGCTGAAATATTGCATTCACGTAGTTGTAATGACAATGCGATACCATCACAAACTGCAGTAGGTATACATATCATTATTGAATCTATATCAGTATCACAATATTCTTACTATACGTTTAGGCGCAATAAGTAATAAAATAATAAGTAAAAAATAAACCTATATCAAATGTTACACTTACCATGATCGAACAGAATTCTTTGAACACGGTTCCATATCCAAACGTACGAAAACATGCTATATCCAGTGTTACAAAAATTGCTGTATCAGGATTGCCGCTCATAGGATGCAAATACGTCCCAAATAGGTGGTTTCATCTCAATTCTCAGCTGTATAGCGCTCCCAAGTGTTCGCGATTGCATGAATATAGTTTGAAAGTGCTTCAGTCATGTTTGCCTTGAGTTGGACAAGTGCAACGACACTGAAATAGCTTATTGCGACCGACCATTCTGCGCGAATGCGGACCGCTGAACTCTGAGTTGGGAGCACTTTAGACATTTGCATTTACTGACGTCAGAACGGCGATCCTGAACGTTCTATTCATAAGGGTAGAAGTTGGTGCTTCTTTGTACAGCTGTGGTACAGCTTTGTTCTTACCCTACTCAGACTCTACGCCAAATTCTGGAGAATTCGAAGTTGAAGCTTGGTACCACTCGAAAACAGTTAAGTTTTACTTTGGCAATTTAAAATAAAATAGTTCAGTTACTTTGCACTCGAGATAAGTACTGTAGCAAACATACATTACATTAGTATTCTCAAATGGAGTAGCTCACAGAACACTACATAGTCAGAACTATAACTATTTCACGTTTCGTAGCCACTTCTGGCATATTTTCAGGTTTTGAGTCCAGAGGTACTATGGTGATAGGTTGTTAGTCTGTCGCCCAAAATATACCTTAACCTATATCCTTAGTCGCCTCGTCATCATCATCATTATCATCATCCAGCCTATATACGTCCCACCGCAGAGCACTGGCCTCCTCTCAGTATGAGAGGGCTTGGGCTATAGTTCGCACGCGGGCCCAGTGCAGATTGGGAACTTCACACACAGCATTGAATTGCTTCGTCCCTGTGTGCAGGTGCGCCTCGTCATACAAGGAAGAAATGGAGAAGTGCCATTATAACCCAACACCACGGGCCAACGTCACGTGAATGTGTTGTAAGGAATACTCCCTTAAAATATATCTATTACGCCAGAGGGTGAAAGCGGTGGCAGCGGCAGTCAAACCGCAACCTACTAGAGTTGCGGTATGTCGGGTACTGAGAAATTGAAATAACAAACTAGACAATGTATTTTCCTTTCATTACCCTTATAAGGAAGAGAATATCTAAAAAATAATGCCGCTCGTGGAACTCGCAATCATTCCGCAAAATGAACAATCACAAGTCCAAATCTCCAGCTACAATTAAGACAAGAAATTTAAATCAGAAAAATATGAATGCCGCATAAATACAAAGGCATTAAAGTTTAATGGATTATTCATTAGTAGGGCTTAGCTCATTGTCCCAATTGTTGCAGCGACAGAGGCTGCTGACTGTTAGCTTACATAATTTAGCGATACCTCTGGGAAATACTGAAGACAACAATGCAGCATGAATCTGCAATATGCATGCAAATTTGCATACACGCGCGTTATAGGCATATGGAGCATGATTGAGGCATATGCGGCGCAATGTTTCGTAATTGCCACAGCCGGATGGCAAATTAGCGGGAAGATGATTTGTGCTCGAAATTTTCCTTTAATTAGACATACCTTCTCGTAGATTTGTTCCAGAAACATACATAATATGCAATCACGCATTTGTTCCCTAACGGGGTAGGCAGAGCACACAAAACGTGTCAGGCAAAACCACGATACTGAATATTTCAGGCTTCGGCTGCGAAGTGGCTGAAAAGTGGTTGTATTGTTAGCTTAACTTTGGGTTTGAAAGGAACTGGAAGAGGTATAATAGTGGCAGGCTGCTAGTCTATCGCCCAAAGCATACCTAAACCAATTTAATTAGTCGCCTCTTACGACATCCACGGAAGAAATGGAGAAGTGTTATTCTATCCCGATAGTGGTACAGGAAACAAAGTCTTTGAATTTTTAAGTGTAAATAATATTCTTAGACCCTGAAGAATGTAGTAATATTAAAATTCGTAGGATGTAAGAAATAAGTTTAGGTATGTATTAGGCGACATGCTAGCAACCTGTCACTGCTGTACCTCGTGCTATTTTGTGCCAAAAGTGGCCACGAAATTTGAAATATTCATAGTTTTGTCTATGTAACGTTTCGTATACTCTGCGTACCCTATTTGGGAATACAGTCGTAATAAATGTATATGTATGTATATTTGTTTTACCAATTAAGATCTAGAACTCGTGGTTTCCAAACCCATAAGTCTTTAGTAATTGGTCGCCGCCGCTAATATAATCGGGAAGTTACTGTCCTGGAAAACTATCCAGCGGCCTTCATTAATAGGAACCTTTGAAAACAAATTACTCAAGCTGACCAAGTTTCCAGACGATGACCAACTCGTAATGGTGCGGCGAGAAAATTGTACTGTTTGTGTTAAAATATCGTAATGGGATTAATTTTTAGTGTATTTACGGCCCACTGGACACATGTAGATGGTTTTAGTTACCATTGATAACTTTTTACGTGTTGATGTGGACGCTTGAAGGGTGGAATGGGATGAGCGACATTCATGCGACACTCACTTTTCAAAATGTCGCTCTCAAATGACGATGCACACCATAGTGTCCGCGATTTTTTGTTGTTTACGAGTTACGACTTCTTTTCGTATATTTGTGACACCTTGACTTAGTAGACAATGATGCTTGAATTTTTTCCTAATTGGTGAAGTATGCATTGCAGACATAAAATGAAAATTAAATCAGCCACAGAAAAATGTGAAAAATATCGTTAACATAGAAAAATAGAATATCGGGGGTGATGGATAAACCTCGGGAGGTCTATCTCTGCACTTTTAATTGCCCCTGTTTTGTGGGACACTGTATTATGTAGAAATAAGTGATGCGAATAGTGGAGTTATTCTCTAACGCAACGAACTAAACTCGTCGATAAGATCGACGTTAATCTGTTAAGTTCCACATCAGTTTTGGCAGCTTCACAGGAGTATGTAGCTTTTTGTTCGCTTTGTCTAGCTTATTTGAGAATTCAGACGTGATGAATGTATCTGCATACTCGTACATCCAATAATACTTTTGCAGATTTTCCGAAAGTAAACAATGACTTGTTTTTAAATCGCTGAATAGGATGCTAAGTCCGGAATAGCTGGGCAGATGACACTTCAACTGTTCAACATTTAGTCTATATTCAGTTTGGTCTTCTACTAGAGATGGAAAGTAACATGACGCCTATTTAACATCTGTCATTTACCTATCAAATTACAGATAAATTGAAGATAAGGAGCGGCCGTTTTATTTTTAAGTAAGAAACAGCCTGTTTCTTTATTTCAATATTTTTCAATAGAGCTTCAGAATTTTTCATATGAAGACGAAAAAGTGAGCGATCCAAACCAAGGTTCGAAGTCTCACCCATCTGCTCAAGTCATATTATCACAAATGATATTCAAACTGTAAATATGTAAAGAACCTCTAAATGGTGATTGTGGGAATGAGGGAACTCGGAAAGTTCGGAAATTTCCAGAAACTCGTTAAGATTCTAAATTGTAATGCTCGTTCAAGCCGGATTTCGGGCTTTTAACGAATATTACTCACTCCAAATCGTTTGCAAAGTAAATAATAATAAAATTAGTGTCTACACAGATTATGCGAGGAGTCGGCATTCACTTCTAATGTTAGATGACAGTGTTTCAATACCACGTTTTATTCTGCATACATATTCTCACGCCTGTATTCGCAAGAGGGGTAGGCAGAGAACATGAATCCAAAAATCCAGTGCCACGTTTAGCAATTCCAGGGTAATCAGATGGTTAAATGTGCATTGCAGTGACAGGTTGCTAGGGTTGCTAGCCCATCGCCCACAATAAACTAACCCTTTCCCAGAGTCTAGTAAAGTAGACTTTTATTCTGCTCTATTAATTTAATTCTTGCGATTTCGTAGCCACAGCCTTTGCAGATAAAGAGTTGCGTCTGACTTAAAATAACACTTCTCTATTTCTTCCGTGGGTGTCGTAAGAAGCGATTTTAGGCAACAGGCTACCAACCTGTAACTATTATACCTGCCAACTTAAAACCAAAAAATATGCTACAAGTGGCCATGAAGCGTGAAATAGTCATGGTTTTGGCTACGTGGCGTTTCGTGTGCACTGCCTACTGTATTTAGGACTACAAATGCGATGTAAGTATATGTGTGTACTTACATCGCATGTGTCCATGTAAAGGAGGTGCAATGTGGGACCGTAGTTAAACTACAAGTGTTGCTTTAAGACTCCTCGTATATTATAGTAAGTAAGCCTTATTGTGGTAGCCCAGCGGTTCAACCTGTGGCCTCTCAAGCAGAGGGTCGTGGGTTCAAACCCCGGGCTCGCACCTCTGAATTTTTCGGAATTTATGTGCTATATCGAATTTGATATTTATTACGAGCTATTCGGTGAAGGGACACATCGTGAGGAAACCTACACACAGCGACGAAGTAAATCAACGTTGTGTGTGAAGTTCCAAATCCGCACTGGGCCCGCGTGGGAACTATAGCCCAAGCCCTCTCGTACTGAGAGGAGGCCTGTGCCCTGCAGTGGGACGTATATAGGCTGATGATGATGATGAAGTCTTATTTATAGGTACAATTTTGGGAGAGTGTGTGTGTGGCGCAGCACACACTGCAGTACTTAGATCGTGCCCTCTCATAGTGAGAAGCCTCATGCCCAACAGTGGGTTTATACAGGTTGGCTAATTGTGTAATAACTGTGAAAAGTGAATTCGATACGTGACCTCTGTACGGTCTACACTAATGATGATTTTATTACTATGTAAAAACAGTCATTAGACCTGTCATCATTAATTATAGCCGTCAGAGAAATTCTGCTGTTTCCTAGGTAATGAACATAGCTAATATTTGTATAAAATTTATTATTCCATTAACAATGTTGGCACGTAGGAGATACATCATTTTGACGGGCGCCTGCGATTACAGGTACGGCGTGAAGGCACGCGGTGCCTCCCCATTTTACTAAATTACGTACAGGTCTCAGCTAAGCCTAGATGTAACACACTTTAGATCTTTGCCACATTTACTGGAGTGACTTATTGCAAAGTTCACGGTATAGTTTTTTTTTTTTTTTTTAAACAAGTTTTTCATCTACGGACTCGTGGTCCGTACCTTGATGATTTTAGGATATAAAAATATTTTTTATTTTAGTTTAACTGTGCGCTCCGCGTAAGACACAACAGTTTTACCACTTTTGCCACTTTTGTGATTAATTACGCGGAGCGACTTGTTGTTAGGGACGCTGTTGGCAGAGCACTCTCGGTATAGTTTCCTGTATGGTGTTGGGTTAGAATAACACCCCTCCAATTCTTCCGTGGATGTTATGTGAGGTGACTACGGAAATAGGTTTAGGTATGGTTTAGGCGACAGGCTAGCAACCTGTCACTATTATACTTCTTCCATCTGTTCTGAATCCTAAAATTACAGTAGTAGTGCTTCGAGGCGTGAAATTGTCGTTATTTTAGCTGTGTCATGTTATTCTAAGCTCGACATCACACGGCAGACATTGTGTAAAATAACCTCCGAAAAAAAGGAAAAACCCCGGTTTCAACTAAGGAAATAACGTGAAAACTATTGTAGGCAGTGGACTAACTAACTTATCACCTCAACCTAATTATGCTAAAAGTCGTCTCGAAATAATAATCAGCGCCATGGATTTATTATCTATGTTGTGTACCTAACGTATCTTACGCTCTATAGATCTACTCCTTTTGGTAATATTGGAGTGATGTGACGCTATTGTTGAACAAAATATTTTTATTAAACCTTAACAGTAGGATAGAAACTTTATTACCTAAGAAACTCCCGTGAGACAAAAGTAATTGAACCTAAGATAGGTTCGAAACATATCGGGAATACCTCGAGTGAAATACGTGGGTGACCCGGTTTTAATTAGTTTTAACTCGACATTTTCATTATAGTCGATCGCGTTTTACTTTTGTCCACACAGAAGCAGTAGACTCCATGAAATACGTAGGCGTACAAAAGCTACAATCACATATTTTTGAAAATATTGGATTTATTAAATTTGTACTCAAAGTTATTGAAAAACAAAATAATGATAAGATAAACATAGGCATAGCTGAAATAAACGTCAAATTGCTAAAGGTCCAATAGTTTTCCTAGTCTCCTGCGTCCGTAAAATAAAAACAAGCATAATATTTAATAGTTGCCAATGAAATTGGCAAGATTTACCGGTGCATGATTTTATGTGTCAGAGGAAAGTTAAAAGTATAATTTATTTGTACTCGCTTACTTTCAGTTTTATTTGACGTGTTGTGGATACAAATTATAGTTACTTAACTTTTTTTGTTGATATTCTGTGATTTGTGTTTAACTTGCTTGTTTAATGTTTTTATTATGTGTATGTTTTTGTAACTTCCCGTGATGGCTGTGTGAATAATTAGTTTTTCTTTTTTAAAGTTAACTCGGTAATAAATTTCTTGTCTTGAAATTTTGATCTCCTCTGAAACTTGATGTGCTTCATGATAAATAAATGTTATTCATCTAAACGTTTCAAGAGAATATTTCTGAACATTCTCTTTGAAAAGGAAAACCATCGATTTCACTCAGAGCTTTCTTGTATTTACTTTGTAAATATTTTCGTGGCGCTCAAGTAGGCTCGAAAAATAAAATGTTTATCGCATTCAATAGTATTGTTTAAAGAGCTTTGTAATCTTTCGACATCCGTGTTAAGGTCTCGTAATGTTGTAAGTATATTTTTAGTCAGGACTTCGAGGATTCTAAAATAACATTTCATTTTAGCAATATTTCCAAGGCATCCGGTGGTTCATCTATTTTATTAATTATTATCAATATACAAACACTATATTGGCACTTGTGGTGACTTGGCAAGTTCTAAGAGTAAATAGCCGAGTAACTCGGAAAGTAGTTTTGAGTAGGCTTGCCTTCAAAGTACATAAATTGGGGCGATGAGTTCAGGTACTCGTTAGGATGCTCCGGTTAAAAGTATTGAAGAGACAGCACAGCATGGATTACCAAGAACTTGGGTTTAAGTCCCACGTCTTAACCATTTTCTTTGTTCATTGTATTTATATTATGTTAAATAATACTTAATTATAAAAATAAGCGTTATCGATTCAACATTCATTGATCCCTTCATAAATTAAATACTGGAGACGATCGCGTTGTTGCTATCAGAACCAGTAGGTGCCTTCACACATTACACAAAATCATTTTACTTAACTTTATGCAGGACTCGGTATCATGTTAAGGTGTGGAGTGTAAGACAGGGCATAATTACTGTCATAAGAGGCTAAGTACACCTTTGGTAAAGGTTGGTAAGACATCTTTAATGCGTCGGATATTGCGAATGTCTGATGACGATCGATAACGATCAAAATATTTATTTGTTCATTTAGGGTTCTATTACTAAAGAAAATAGAGTAAAATTTACGCAATTAGAATCTCGTACTAATGTCGTCCATCATCTAATCTGCTATCTTGTCATGAATCAACACAGTACCTACTCCCACAGGGCCCACTATACTCCGTTGCGCAGGATCCAAAAGAACAATCACAATAGGTATTTCATCTTTTTCCCATGGGTCGGCTACGTACTTATTTGGCGTTGGTCGAGTTTTGGGAAGATATGACTGTCATTTCAAATGGTATATTCGCTTCCTTTTTGTAAGAAAAAGTCCCCGAGCAATTATGCATTGATTGTTGTTTTCTTGCAACTTTAGAAATTGGTAGGTACGGTTTGCAACAGAACCCAGCGCATGTAAGTCCAACACCCCCGTCTAGCTAGGTTCTCATTTAAAACATTGCTTAAGGAATTGGTGTTTTCGCGAAAAGCTCTTTACTTACCATTTTAGGAGCTCTAAGTATTTCAATTTCTGAATGTTAATTAAACGTCAGAACTTCGCGTAATGATGTAAAGTTTCGCATTTGAGCTGATTTAAGTTTTTGTTATTACCATTTTGTATTCGTTAAAATAAACCCTTTCAAATTTAAATAAACAGTATCTAATAGTTAGTAGGGCAGAGAGATTTGTGTTTGATTTAGAATGAGGCTACCAATATTTTAACTTTTAGATCGATTGCAGACGAAGACCTAAAGGACGAACAATTGAGCGCATAGTAGTGGTTAATTTTGTGTGTGTAAGCAGCAAATGATTAACTATATTATTATTTCAAACTCGACTCCAAAAGATAACCGCAAACATCATCAACAGATCATCTTAGTTGTTATGAAGTGGTATGCTGTTTGCCTTCCGACAAAATTCAAGGGCTTATGGCGTGAAATTGCCAGTCAATGTGACGGTTACAAAAATGGTAGTATGTTCCATCATTTTTTTTTGTAGTAGCCGGTGGTAATGTCAAATACCTATAAGAATCAATAAAAAATTATATTCGAAATGTGTACCGTCAAACTAATAAAGGAAATCCTTAACATGTTTATCAACGTTCTGCGATGAGTCGTGAATCAATCGGTCCGACTGCACCTGTGACGGGATAAAGATACAACGATTTACAGCGAAATAGGGTCCCGTTTGGCATCAAGAACGGAACTCTAAAAAAGCGTTCTCGAAACCAAAACAATCGACAATTGAGTCTTCTCCACCAACGCGTTAAGTTTAATGGACACCTTGCCGCGTCGCTGTCACGGGCTCTGAGACAGGCGTAAATTCACGAGCGGAGCCCCAAGGGCACGGTTAGGTGCTGAATGTTAATCGCCCCTCGTGAAGGATTGCGTAGCATTCCGCTGACGGGTAGCAACGGCATTTGAGATCAAAGTACAGGGAAATTACTGCGCCGTAGTAAAATTAACGCGGTTTCTTACGTGTGCGTTATGAAGTAGCGTAAAGGTCGCGGTTCATTATTTTTGTGGGTGGAATTATCGCGCGTTTAAAGATATACTTGACGGGACGTGGAGGGCTCGAGTGAGGGAAATTCTCGGTTTGAGAAACAACTTTTACAGGGCAAGACAAGTTTTGTTTTTGTTTGTACCTTTGGTTCTTGGGGTCTGGGCGCGAAGAATAGAGGGTAAGTGGCTATTTTGATCAATGCCACGTTAACCTGTTCTAGGGGCAATACTGCCTGCCTTTTTGGTGTCATGCCTTCTGTGGAAAAATTGCTAGTCGTTTAATTTCTGAGCATGTGAGATTAAGGTGTTGATTTTTATTGAAAGATAGATAAGTATTTACTAAGATCGATTTATATTTGATTAGGTGTACATTTGATTGAATGTAGTTTGCTTGTCTAATTTGCATTTTCTTTAATTTTTCATTAATAGACAAAAGGGATCACAGGGGACAGATTGGGAACGGAAAATTTGGAAAAGTTTAATCGTTTTTGCTTTGAAAGTGAAACATGATTACATCCCTTTTTTTACATATGAGACTATGAATATTTTTATTACGTAACCAGAGCTTATGTTATATTTTCGTATATTATCAGAAGACGTTAAAACATGTCCTTTCTTGTGACGAAAACTATTTCCACACCAAAATTAGACGATAAATTCAGCGGTCGAAGGGTGAAAGGGTATCACAGACAGATAGTAGACATTACTTTCACATTTCTAGTGATATGGAAATATGGATAATGGTTTTGGCGCAAATAAAATTGTTTAGCCAGGAAAGTATTAATTACTTTTTAATCTTGTCGTGGTGCACCTCGCTAGTTCACACAATGTGGACCACGAATTATTTCATAAAAAATAATGTAAAATGTATGGTTCTTGGTTCACTTGTGAATAATCTGTAACATATAACAAAATAACCCATCTCTTTTCTAGGAGAGTGTCATAATGCCACAATGTCATTTGGGATTTCGTAAGATATGCTGGGATAGAGGGGTGGAATTCCGGAATAAAGAGATTTATAGGGCGTGCATATTTAACACTTGCACATTTGCTCTCGGTTCTACTCGACGCTGTGACATTTTGCGCCGGTTCCGAGTCCAATAATAACAAAAAAAAATACAAAAATCTTTGAAAAGCATTGAAGTTAACATTCAAATAAATAGAGCCGTATCTCAATCGGAAAACCGTTCCGTAACAACAGAACATTGACTGGAAATAGGTCACACAACCAGTGAAGTGAACCACAAAGTAAAAATTGTGTCCGTGGATCACATAGTTGGCCCACATGAAACGCTACATAGACAAAAGCATGACCATGTCACCTTTAGGCTCAATTCACACCAGAAGAGCAGCGCAGCGCGGCGTAGCGAAGCGCAGTTTCAGTGTCATGAGAATTTCAACTTTATTTTCATTACAATAAGACTTATTATCGCATGAGAAACTCTAACGATGCGCGTGAATGCCCGCGGATCCGCGGGAATTCCAGCGCATTCCATAAACAAAGCCGAAGCTGTCGCGGGAATGCCAGAGGATGCTCGAGTAGTCGCGACGGCCGCTGTCAATACATATGTCAATATGTCAATAATTATGTAAATTCCAGCGACTTCCTACGCATTCCAGCGGCTTCTCGAGCAGTCGCAGGAATCCTCGCGCATTCTCCACGGAGCGGGTCGCTGCGCTACGCCGCGCTGCGCTGCTCTTCTGGTGTGAATTGAGCCTTAGTATAAGGATACTATAGAAAAGGTTCTAGCATATTTTTTAGGTTTTGAGCTTGACAGCTATACTAGTAAGAGATTGCTAGTCTGTCGCCTGAAATATACCTACCTTAACCTATTTCGTTTGTGGCTTCTTACGACACCCACAGAAGAATTGGAGAGGTGTTATTCTAAATCCGACACCACAGAGAATATGTATGTGTACATAAGTGTCATAAAAACAAGATAAATGGGCTTACCGTAGCTAACTTTTTAGTCTGTTTTTGCCCGGTGGGTTATGAAAACAGTAGAAAAGCGATTCCCAGCCTGTAGTGATCAAGTCGCCTGGATGCCCTGTAATCTTAATCCAAATCGTAAATCACACGTTACGGTTCAAATCATCGTTAACGTCGGCCCGCGTTATGTAACGTCTCATCAACGTTAGGTAACGTACGTCAATTTGTATAGCAGGTTTGCTGCCGACGTATTTGATTTCTTGGAAACTGTTTAGCGGAAAATTTAAGGCGGCAGAGCGAGTGGCTACGGCATTTTGTGAGCTCGCATAGTAATACTGATAATTATTTTTTGAACCTCTTTGACTAATAGGTGTCACATTGACATTATTATTATTGTAAAGTTCAGATTGTTCAGTATCGCTAATTGACCACATATAACAGTATTTCGTTTGAAAGAGCATTTTTTTTATTTGTATGAAAATTTACCAAACTCCCGCGGTCAATAACAAACTTAACACATGAAAACTAGTTGACCTGAACTACTTAACGAAACTAAATCGCGATTTACTTTTAAATGTGTCATCTTCATTAGAAAAACTTTAATGATGATCGCCAATAAAATTCTACATCCGAGTTTGCTGAAACATGACCATACCTAACTTTCGCAAGAATTCTGAGAAAATAAATATATTGAAGAAATGTATAAAATAAGACTGACAAATTTATATTACGAATTGATTCCAGACCCACTAAATAACCTATTAACAGTGAAGGTCATTGTAACATAGGGTTGCTCGACAAAGAAAACCTTTATTACGTTTATTACGAATGTTCTGCGGTGGGTTAGAAATCTATTGATTCGACAGTACGATCTGTGAAAGACATGTAATGAACGTCGAACCGCCCCCGGCGGCTGCCGTAGCTGCTGTTGTTAACGATGTAACGTAATAATACATCCTCCTGATTCTGGCCAAAAAAGATTATGATGTAATTCTAATTATGTCTATAGTCCCGCGCTTAATGCAATAAGAGCGCGGAGCCGACTCAAAGGGCCGCAATCACAAAGGACGACGAAATAAATTTTTGGCATAATTTTAATTAAAGGCTAATTTGTGACATTCACAGGCCAGAAAATTGCCCTTTACGTTTTTTCCCTTCAAAGATATAAATTAGATGACAACAATGTTTCAATCAAGAAAGTTAGCACCATCTTATAAAAGGTCCTTTTATTTCTGATGGTTTATTTACGAGCATTTTTGTGTTTCCGTAACTTATCTATCGGTTGAGAATTTAGGTACCTAACTCTATCATATGGAAGAGGCTACTACAGTACTAGGTATTGAAAATTAACCTACCGTGAGACTCACTCATTGTGCGCAGGTATCAGTTTCGTCGAGCTCTAGTAGGAGCGTGAACAGAGCTATGGCGCGCAGTGCGCGTTCGGCAGCAGCCGCCGCGGGTCCTAGATGAAGGGCTCCAAAACATGTCCAGCGAAACTCGACTTAAAAGTGAGTTATCCGTATATTTCATGAAGCGGTAATAATAAACTTTACGACACATAAAACTGTTTTATTTACAAAATATTTACAGCTGCTCTTAAATGTATTTAAGAATTTTTCGTTACATTAAATACAGATTATGAACAATTATTCAGTTTGATAACATTAATTACGTATTTCAAAAACAATTTTATAAACATAGCACTATTTTTATTTATAAAAAATCATGTTTTAGGGTCAATTCCCACCAAAAGAGCAGCGCGGCGCGGCGCAGCGCGGCGCAGCGGAGCGACCTGCTCCGTGGAGAATGCGCGCGGATTCCCGCGACTGCTCGAGATGTCGCTGGAATGCGCGGGACATCGCTGGAATTTACATAATTATTGACATATTGTCATATGTATTGACAGCGGCCGTCGCGACTGCTCGAGCATCCTCGGGCATTCCAGCGAAGGCTCGCGCAGCCGCGCGGCTTCGTTTATGGAATGCGTTGTTATTACCATGGATACGCGGGCATGCGCCCGCATCGTTAGAGTTTCTCATGCGATAATAAGTCTTATTGTAATGAAAATAAAGTTGAAATTCTCATTCCACGGAGCGGGTCGCTGCGCTACGCCGCGCTGCGCTGCTCTTTTGGTGGGAATTGACCCTAAAACTTAATATATTTACATTTCATCTACTTTACCTTTAATTTACATAAATTTACAAATTCACTCAGCTGTTTGGGCAATATCTCGTGATGTCGTCTATGATGTAAAAGCATTTTGTTCTCTTTGTGCCATTCTCTTGCTTCCTACGCAAACTTTTTACAATTAAACTTGATTAATTAAAATCGTGAAAAAACATAATTGTATACTCATTGACTGGTAACAATAGACGCTAATTGCGTATTTTTACAATTAACTCAAAAGTTTGGAGAAATTTATGAAGACATTTTGTTACTTTGTAAATTACGTTTGTTACCAACATTTCAGCTAATATTGAACATTAAACTACCGTAAGACTAACTTCAGACTGATTTCAGCTTATTTTGATTGGGGCAATCGCGTCATACGTTTTGTTCTTCGACGTTTAAAATATATCTTATAAGAAACTGACTTGATTTAAAACATTACCCAAAGTTTAAAGCCCAGTGGAGTATCGGCTATAAACAACAATCTTACATTTTGAAGAAAGTAGAGATTACTTTGAAATATAGTTTTTACCTATGTTTTAAAGAGCATAATAATATTACGCAAAAGGAAGGAATATCTGTGCCAGCTTCACCATCTTTTAAGTTTCAGATCATAACTCCGTGAAAGTATAATAAATCAGAATATTCAAGCTTTTCTTTTGCCGTGGAGTTATGTTCGTACTAAACTTATTAAATCGATACCTATTTAGGTATTCCAGAACTTTTAAGTCTTAAACACATAAGATGATGAATACCCCGTAAATTGCTGGTGTAAGTTGAAACCTGAGACAAAATAAAAACACTCGCTTTTTGGCTGTGCTGAGAATTTCCGGGATCCGACAAATAATAATGTAGTGGCCCCATGACGATGAAGGTAAGAAAAAGACGAGCATTTTTTGGGTCAAGCGTTCTTTATCATGTCGTTACTTATCGTTAACTGAAACTAAAATGAAACGCGAGTCTGAATTACCTTATTCATGAAAACGATCGTAAGTGATTAGTTGATGCGTCAGCGATGTTATTTCATGTTGAGATATTTTTTATCTTTAAGTATTTTCATTTTATTGTTTGATATTTCATCTATGTTATCATTGCAATTTTTATTACATAAATTATTTACAATGCTACTTTAACTCAGATATTACGTTAAAATTTGCTCTGATAAGTAGAGTGTGAAGGGTGTGGTTTTAAAATCCTTGCGGCTTTATTTGTCACAAATTATCCGACTCAACCAATGTCACGAATATCGAACATCGTATCAACACAGAATAGGTAACAACAGTACTACGTACAGGAGGTCCACTCTCGAACATGTTTGTTGTTTATACGTAAAAATATTGCTGTCTCTTTCTTCCGTTACTTGCTTGGCGAGGATCTTTTACAACGGGGAGTACCCAAACTGCGGAATGGACCTCTCCTGGTATTACTACAACGTATTGCCTTTTAATTGAAGCAATCCCTCACAATCCTACGGAAATCTCTTCGGATAATATTTTACAAATTAATACGGCTAACAAGATCTACATGATACTTATAATAATTCGTTTCTTGTATTCCAGTTTCTCACTGTCTAATTTAATTAGGTGTTAAAAATTGTAAGTTAGAATTTAATTCCTTTACAATTTTGATCTATCTGGTCATCTCGCAACACATTTTCTTGGAAACAAATGATACAGGAAAACGAACTTAGACATTAAAATACAAAAGCTTTTTAAGTAGCCCTGAAGAGTGATGATACAAAAAGACGCTCTGCAATCGTTGATTGCGAACAACAACAGGAAAATTGTTGAATAATGTGGAGTTAGTTTCGTCCCGCCGCTCTGCATGGCCGCTGGCCGCTCGCCGCTCACCACGTGGACGACCACCGACGCCGAATCTATAAAAAAGTTCTCCGTAAGTACACGCAATAAACACAAAACATCCATTAAAGTTAGAGTATTAAAAGATCGTATTAATCACGCGAAAGCTTCCATTATAATTAATCTTGCGAGGTCAAGGCGACCCGTAAAGTAACTCCGATGTTTCCGGTCATCAACAAAAAAGGACAGATCAGGAAAAAGTCGAACTTATGCCGGCTCCGCTACAATAAAACCGCTCATGTGGAAGACTACCGTTTCCTCGGAAACTTTCGCGAGCTTAAATACAAAGTTGGCCGGAGAAAGTAGAGGTACGCAGACACTTAAATAACAATGCAAACGAATAATAAATAGTTAATTCAAACAGGTTGGGATCAGGAAGGGACTTGAGGAAAAGGGCGCGAAAAAGACAAATGGTTTTCGCACAATTATGGACAGAGATTAGTGACGGGACGGCAAAGGAAAAATATCTTGTAAGCGGATTGCTGCCGGTCTTTGTTATTAACAAATGAAATTTGGACACGTATTTTTCTTTTCATTGTGTAAATTTCCTTGAGAGTTTGTGCTGCTCTGTAAACTTAACGGCGTGCCTACACTTCTCTGTTCTGAATGCTAAATAAACTTCATATCTCGTATTTTAACATGCGGCCATAAAAACATTAGTGTCACACATAAGACGTTTACAACAGCTCACGCAATGACACTTTTGGAACGATTTCATCACGTGTACAAAGTATTCTCAAATGGGGTAGACAGGGCACACGGAACGATGAATAGTCAAACTATGACTATATCACGTCCCGTTCCCAGTACAGTTTTATGTTTAAAAATAGCTGTAAGAGCTATGGTAGTTATTAGCCTGTCGCCTAAAGCATACATAAGTCTCTTTTCTTAGTCTCTTCTTACGATATTCACGGAAGAATTTTTTTTTACCAACAAACCGAAATCGTTATCAGCCAAAAGTTTTATAATCACTTAGCGCAAGTTTATCTACGAATTATTTGATTCAATGTTGTTACAATGTAGCAGGTAAGTACATAGATAGGCTTGAAATAAATTTCAATAAGATTCGGCGAACTCCTGAAAAATACGGACGGGCAGTTTTCAACAAAAACAATTTCAAGACGTCAGCGAAACTAAATTCGAATATATTTTACCGACATTCAGAGTGTTTTGGATTGAGTTGAGTTCTCATCCAAGGGCATGACCTGTCTGCACAAAGACGTAGTAAAGTTTCACTTGCAACGTTTTTCTCTGATGAAGAATCCAAATACATCTTCGTCACCGGCTAATCGCACGTCAACAGGGAAAGTTCTCACCACGAAGTATTTTTAGGTTCACGTCGGTCGATACGTAGGTTAAGTAATTAAGCAACTTTCTGTGTCGCGCCGCTGAATAGCCGACCTTTGCCATTTCGTACTTTATTGCCACTATTTGGCGGTTGGGATCTTTTTACAGCAACCGCCGCACCGCAATTATGTGACACGGTAAATAACTTCGTGTGCTTGTAAATTTGTCGCAAATAGAGTAATTATTATGATTTTCTTCTTTTGTAGCGCCGTATTTCACTGTTTCCTCATATTTCACGCGTAAAACGAGACTTTGTCGTGTAAAATAAAACAAAAACACGCGCGTCAGAATGTGACACACTTCACGCCACTTCAGTATACTCGTGACTACGACCGTTACGCGACACGTTGAGGTAAATAAAACATATTTTTTGCGCAATATCGCCCGCTTTTATTGTTGGAAATTGTTTCTGTGCATTTATTTTAAATTTCAGCGTGAACATAGGTACAACAACTATCTATGAAGTTGCAAATTATTGCAGCAAACTATTACCTTTTAACTGATTACATTCCGTGAAGTTTTCTGTAGAGCAATAACAACTAACAAGTCTGGCTATTTTGTTCTGTGTTTGAGAAAATACTACTTATAGTTTATTTTAATCTTTGATGTTGTTTTATAGTTGACTAATGTCTGTTAGACTAGATGACGTAATCAGGATTATTATCTACCAAGTAAATCTGCTACGTGCCGTACGAAAAAAGCTCAGTGCATGTCCCACCTTCAATGCTTTTCTGCTACTTTTACTTTTTAAATTTTATAATAAGCGCAGTAGAGCAGTTTGAACAAGCAGAATGCTTCAAAGTAACCCCCTTCCCTCTCCGGTACGTAGTTTTGTTATAATTAAGGATTGCCACAGCGATCCGTATTAAATATATTACAATACAGATTCCAGATGCATCATTAAAAATGTTGAAGCATGAGATTTGTATTTTAAATTGCATACGATTTCGTTGCATCGTGTTTATCGTTCATTTTACCTTGTTACTTCTTCTTTAATTCGCAGATGATGCTCTTTTATTGACAAGTTCAATCCCATTATTAAGCACTGGCGATTATACAGCCAAATATCGCTAGATGACATTACGAATTGGCAAATTTTATCGAAACGTTCGACTTTTGTGGTATAAAAAAAAATAAAGATTTCGGTTTTCGTTTTCGTTTCAATCACAATTTGAGGTCAGCCGGTGAAGCAATATAAGGCGCGAGTCGAGTCGCGTGTTAGATAGCCTATATCTGTCACTGACTAACTATAGATATCAGAAAATGATAAGTAGTCTATTCCGACTATGTACCCAGTACCCAGCCATAAAGTTTGCACCTCGGTCTCGCCGATTGTCTCTTTCCTAAGACCGATGTGCATACTTAATGGACGGGTACTGTAAGTTTCTATCAATCACAATTACAACTTAATGAAAAGGTCACGTTAGAGTTACGACACTAGTGCCAGAGATATTTTATCTGTGTCTGCGAAAACTCTCATTCAATATAAATGACTTTTGAAAAACGAACGCGGAAAATGAAAGACCAAATGCAGCCAAGTCGATTTAAGTCTTAAGATAATGCCAGGGTTTAATTTTACGATCGCTGTTAATTTCGTCCGTTTTGCTAAAGATTCCATTCTATCTTTATTAACTTAAGCTGTTTTAATTTAAACGAGTCTGGTTATTAGCGTTTTACGTTTTGCCGAAATATAGAACGTTTATTAACGTAATGATTGTTTAGGAGTGCTTCGGGCTGGGAATGGTATTAAATATAAAGTTCGGCGATGAAATTAATTTTGCAGGTATAATGGTATTTAATAAGATATTTAGTTGAACCTTATTAATTTAGAATCAATTGACCTTTATAACGTTCGCTGCAAAGGTCAATTAACGGGATATACACGTGGGCGGGCATGTGTTCGCACGCTTTGAAAGCTCTCTATCAGAGACCTAAGGAATTAGTAATTTAATAACGTACTCGGAACTTTTGAATTCTCCGAATAGTGATGTCGACTTGGTTACAAATATATCATTCTAATTATTCCGTTAGATGATGGACAAATATAAGGCACGTGTTTTTTTGGTTTATCAATTGATTAAATATCGACAGATGTATGGATCATTAAACTTCCGGAGTAGGGGTTTGTGACCTTACGCCTTGGAACTTCTACGCGCTGTATTCTCTTCAATTTTGTTTATCAAATAAAAGGAAAAACACGTGTTTTGTATTTTTTGGTAGTCTACCATAGTTTATGTTTACCTTCAAGTTCCCGCCAGCGGTCTGTCCCTGTATGCTCGTATCTGCTTTTGCGATGACGAGTCCGATGCGAGTACTTACCAGAGCTGCTCGGCGCGCAGGTGTAGTTGCCCGAGTCCCGCGGCGCGGCGCGCGCGATGAGCAGCCGGCTAGCGCGCGTGCGCTGCTCCGCCTCCACGCTGATGGCACTCACCAGAGCTGCTCGGCGCGCAGGTGTAGTTGCCCGAGTCCCGCGGCGCGGCGCGCGCGATGAGCAGCCGGCTAGCGCGCGTGCGC
>BHDV01009522.1:32886-47571 GCA_005406045.1 Adoxophyes honmai
CAGCAGCGTATCCAAATAATTCTGAGATCTCTTCTGTGTCATTCCGAACTTAATGCGAGCGAAGCCGCGGGCAAAAGCTAGTAACTTATAATTATAATCCATGTAATTTCGGGTTTAGAATGTTTTAGGTGTCAAAACAAAAAAAACTTAAAATAAATGCTAGAAGTGATGAGGACACGTGAATTAGTTATGTAGAGTTCTATGCGCTATGCTTATCTACCCGATTTGGGGAGAAAGGCAAATCAATTATAATATTATGTAGTCGGTGATTATTTTCATTCCAAGCGCTTAAAACTACGACGGAGTTGTGACACCAATTACTTTTACATGAACAATAATCATAATTTAGAGGACCTAGCTACGTCTTTTTGTCTTTTGTGTGCGTTACGAGAAATTACACAAGAAAAAAAAATGATTAAATAACACACTTAATTGTCCATTTACTGGCCTATCACTAGTTATTCAGACTGCAAAACATCAAAAGCTGCCAAATTTAACAAAATGTACGAACTTAAATACTTGACCTCAAGTTCTATACTAATGAAACGACATTTCCCCTTGCAATCGCAGTAACAACATTTTTTATTGGCACTTTTATATGTTTCACGCCATAAACCCGGCTAAAACGTCGCCGTGCTCGAAACTGGATGTAGAGTCTCATAAAGTGGCTGAAACTGGCACTCGCTTCACACGCGTGGCTAATTCCCCTTCGGTTTGTAATATACAGTTACCAGCGGCCAAAAGTCTTTGGAAGACACTGACAGCAGTACTGTAAATAATTGAAGGTGTGTCGAAAGTTTAAATGCTAAAAACATGACGCTTTGGTACCTCGTATCGAGACGATGAGCATTAGCACGGCAGATTATTTATTTGAAAAGGTTATGAGAATACAAGCATACGCAGATCACGCCTGAATTACGAAATTAGGGGTGCAGAGCAGCCGAAACGAAAAGCTGCATAGTCAAAATGATCATGACTATTTCACGTTTCATAGCCACTTCTGGCATATTGTAAAGGTTCCAAATTAAGAGGTATAATAATGACAACTTGCTATAACCGACTTCAAAAAGGAGGAGGTTCTTAATTCGACCTAATTTTTTTTTTTTTTTTTTTTTTTTTTTTTTTTTTTTTTTTTTTTGTGTGTATGTTACTCGATATCTCGAAAACCCGTGGACCGATTTTCAAATTTTTTTTTTATTGAAAGGGTATAACTCGAAATTGGTCCCATTGGCACGAAACCAGGATCTGATGATGGAATCTTGGAGAAATCGAGGGAACTCTTCAAATTTTGTATGGAGATGTACGGTGTTTTCGGTAATTTGTTGATGAAGTCAAGATTTTACATTCAGTAAACAGAATACTTTCAAAATATTGCTAATTTGAAGTCGGTTTTTTTTTGTTTAAAATTATACCTTAATCCATATCCTTGGTCGCCTCCTACAATATCCACGAAAGAAACGGAGAGGTATTAGTCTAAGCCCTGTAACTGGAAATTAGAACAAGAATGGTTAATTTTGCTACAGTATTTAGTTGAAGATACAGTCAGACACAACCAGATTTTGATAAGCTCAGAGTGCCTTATTGTGTAGACATCAAGGTACCTACCTATGTTTGCCGTAACGATATCTCTGTGACTGACTGTACAAGACGTTCTGTATTCAGTCCGTAAAGAAAAGGATACACAGATCTTATCTATGCAAACTTTGTTACTTTAAGCACTCGTAGTCGTAGTACGGTTGCAAAGCGTTTTAACTGCCTTTTTACATGTTACCTACGAAAAATGTTCAACTTTGTCAACTAAAATAAACTAAGTATACTTTATACTTTATGATGATGAATAATAATCTATACTCCGTTTCATATAACTTTCGATTTTAACAGTCAAATTATCACGCATTTAAGTAAATGTAAGGGTCACCGCAAACATTGATACCGTTTGTATTGAGTACAGTCAAGGGCAAAAATATGTAAACACCACAAAGTCTCAAAAAAAGGGTGTCACTTGTAGGGAGATAAATAAGGGAACATCAAAATGTGCATAAATATGTATACGTTGTTTGCAAAATAAGTATGTAAACAACAAATGCAATAATATGTCCTCATCAATCAACGCATAAATTTAGGGACATCATAAGTCTCATAAATATGTATACTTTCATATTATCAACAGTCAACAAGACGTAAAGTTGCATTTAAGAAAACAAATCATACCCAAGTGGCCAGCTACTTCAAAGTGAAAAGTCTTCACCTACAGAGGTATAATTTCAGTTTTATGTTTTCGAGTTAGGGAGATGAATATTGGTTATTTTCGATTAACGGATAGTCCATTTAGTGGTTTTGATTAAAAATGAAAAACCTTAAAAGGAACATGTACCGCATTACTAACCACATTAAACATAGAATTGTTGCTTTACCGTTTACATTTTACCATCTGATTACCCTGAAATTGGTAAACGTAGCACTGGCTTTTCGAATTCGTGTGCTCTTCCTACCGCTCCTGGGAGTACGGGCGTGAGGATATGTGTTGCTTTACCGTGTGGTGTCGGGTTAAGAATAACACCTCTCCATTTCTTACGTGGATGTCGTAAACGGCGACTAAGGAAATAAGTATTTGTTCGGCGATAGGCTAGCAACTTGTCATTATTATACCTGGTAACAGAAAACAAAAAAAATGCTAGAAGCATATACCCACAAAATTTTCTTGTAGTTTGATTAATCCTTGCTTTATTTATTTTCAATAAAAGCTTAAAACAGAGTGTAAAACTCAAACATAAAACCTATTTTTAATTTTATGCTCTAGTTGTACAATCTACATTTTTTTTATTGCAAATCCGAGCGTTTCATTTTTAGCATTCTATGTGCATATTTTCAACAACGACGTGACAGATCGAAACTTGAGACAAACATATACAATGACAAGTCTGCACTGTTTTCGTGAATTGTCAAAGCGTCCTATTCAAATTTGTTTCGTGTAACTAGAGCCTAAAGTCGCTATTCGCAAATTTCAATTTTGCTGGATACTTAATTATGCCATTTTGATTGTAAACATATTTTTGAACTTGCTGTATACATATCTTTGAGTTCAATGATGTTTACATATTTTTGAGCACTTGGATGAGTATATATCTTTTTAATTTTACATGGCTACTTATTTTCTTTCACATTGCTTGCTAACATATCTTTGCCCTTGACTGTACCTAGCAACAACGAAGCATAAAATGATATCCAGTTTTACCTTTATATTGCTGTGCGTTGCAAGAGACACTTGCAAAGTGGAAAATTGTGTGTCCTCCTAACTTCTAAAATAAGAGAAAAATAAATCTAAAAAAAATATTTTTAATGAAAATTGGTTTGAACGAGATCACCGTTATCTTTCATTTACCTAGTCAACGGTACGGAACCCATCATGTTTTATTATAATAACTAGCTGTGCCCGCGACTCCGT
Organism: Adoxophyes honmai; assembly: GCA_005406045.1. Taxonomy (NCBI): domain Eukaryota; kingdom Metazoa; phylum Arthropoda; class Insecta; order Lepidoptera; family Tortricidae; genus Adoxophyes; species Adoxophyes honmai. Next base: position 36,332 of record BHDV01009522.1, read on the forward strand.
CCGCGTGGAATAGTGTCAATTTTTCCCCGTTTTTTCAACATTTTCCAATATTTCCTCAGTCCTATTGGTCGCAACGTGATGTTATAAAATATAGCCTAAAGCCTTCCTCAATAAATGGTCTATCCAACACAAAAAGAATTTTTCAATTCGGACCCGTAGTTCCTGAGGTTAGCACGTTCAAACAAACAAACAAACTCTTCAGCTTTATAATATTAGTATAGATATAAATTTCTGGCCTACTGTTTGTACGACAGCTGTAACAGCGAGAGCGGTCAGCCGTAGCTATGCGGCCTAGAGTGGCCAACTCTTCGATTACACGCCGATAGGCTGGCTTAGCTGAGCGTGACCCCCGTCCTCTCCTGAATAGTATCCCAGACTCTCGCAAACTTTTTAAATAGTTTATATTGTACTCTACGATTATAGCATAACATGTTTTTATGCAAGTAAGCCAAAAGGGGCTCTTTTATTTGTCTTTTGTTTAAAAGTTTTACCAGCCTTTTGTAAAGTCCATGATTAGCAAGGAGAATTTGCTGCCGCAGAGAAACTTGGAACATAATATAAAAAAGGTACCTACAATAACAATCATCATGGACATTATACACGGGAAGAAAATTCGCAAAATTTTAACTGCAACATAAATATAAACAAAGTTAGGTAAATAGCAAATCATGTGCTTCATTTAACCCCTGTACAGTGATTTAACAATATTAAGTAGGATTATCTTAAAATAAATAGAGTGAAAAATTACAATTTTAAAGTATTTTAATTTCCTACATTTGCCTTGAACCACGACAGTATCCTAAAACCGTTAGAAACATTTCATAGATAACGACAAAAAAATTGCCCATTATTTCAAACAATTATTTTAACGACAGGCGAACTATCGATAGTATCTACGAGGAAATACCGTAGCTACGAAAATGTGGCATTGAATTATGGGACAGTTTATGACGCTCTCATTTTCAATTATGTACACGCTACAAAGAGTACCTAATTGAAGTAAACGAATTAAGCAACAATTGTCGGCACTTAAACAAAATATAGTACAAGAGATAATTTATTTTTTGAAACTACTCAGTGCAATGACCATTGTACAGTACAAGAAAGGTCTTACTTAAAAGGTTTAAAAGTTTTTCCATCTAATCAACTAACGTTGTACCTAGAGATAGAGGGAGTACATAATTGTATTTATTCGGGGAAAAAACTTTAATTAACGTGCCTGAAGTGGATCGCTTACTAAAACTGCTAATAAAATTAACAGAATTAGATAGTGGAGATACCTACGTAACGTAAATTCCAGTGTTTTATGTCCAATTAAAACCTCAATTACAAGCCTATTCCCTCAAAGGCGCGCTCAAAAACGAAGGGCTGTTTGACTAAAAAAAAGTTTAGTCATAAAACGGTGTCACGCACGACCCAAAGGAATATTTTAAAAGCTGCGACTGACTCGGGGGGGGGGTTTTATACGGTTTTGCATGTCAAAAGAACAAAGTAACAGTTGGTGAGCTGACGTATTTTGTAAAACTCTCATCTGACCGCGACTTACACTTTGTCCGGCCGTAATCCGCTTCGGCAGCCGACGTGTTGACGTGGCCACGGCCCCTTCTTTGACATGTTTACAATAATCTGGTGACCTTGTTACCACAATATATTTATAACTTTTTCTATACCGACCCTTTAGACAGACCCATACAAGCGTAAACGCGATGTGAGCAAAATTCTGACCTATTCTTACGGTTACGCTTAGAAATTTTGCTCGCGTCGTTAGGCTTTGAATGCTTGTTGACTCACCGGTAGTCACTACAATTTTTATATTATTCTCCTCGCCAAGTCCATAAATGATATTAATCAAATTTTCGATTGTTTACTATTTATCTACGATTCAAATAAATCTGGGTAATTGTTTCATCATCTTCATGTTATTTCTGGAATGAGTTTAACAATAAAATTGTTTGTACCCAGTCTCAAATAAACATTGTGATAAACAGATTATTCTATTCATTTAGGATCCTCAAGGATTAAACAAATTAATAACGTTTTAATAGGAAAATAATTCGTACCCTTGGATCAGTTTAATGGGTTTACCCTTGAGGGTTGGAGCCCTGTAATGATATTTATTACCGTCAGGGCCGTAGACGGAATTCACACAACGCCGATGAGGTTGATATAATTTGTCTCATGAGATATTCACGATTCACATTCCATTCGAAATTAGATTTACATTCCCGTGTTTGCTTACCCGATCTCGTATGCTTGTACTTATCCTATAAAGCATTGTTCAGCTTCGGAAAATACCATTTCTGTGTCATTGCTTCACAAGGTTTTGTGTTAGTACTTGTTATACGTTTTGTATCTTTTTAAAGATTAGGATCATCCGAAGTTTACCGTTTGGATTCCATTGTTCTAAACTGTCTTGTCGCCTTTATAGCCATAAATTAAGATTAAATTGTTTTCTTGTCCCATCTTCATGGGCCTGCGGTTAGTACAAATTTATGTAAATTGTTATCATGTCATCATCCTTTCAGTACTAATTAACTGTGCCTATTTGGTCTTAATTGATCTGCTAGATAAGCCGTCCTTAACTCTCGACAACACAGTGGCTCGAGGAATAGTCACTGTGTTGTCTATTTAAGGTTTTTTTAGTCGCATAAGCAGTCCGGGAATACAGGTGTGGTGTATATGAATGTACGTAAATTTGCAGATAAATAATGATCTAATGATATCTAAAGCCCTTATCTTCTTGATTTCATGCTTGTTTAGTCCCGAAGATTGACCGCTAGTTTCTTGGCTATATTGCAGGGATAGCTTTTTTGCCTGAGATAATCTGGGTCTAGTTTCGGCTCTCAGAAGCAAATTAAGTTATTTAATCTAAATCTGAAAGTGAAGTCTTTGACAATATAATGAAGCTTCACGTTGTAAAGTGTTATTAAGTACTATCTTCTATCTCAAATAATGCAATAATTTGGCTCTCGTATATTACGTCGCCTTGGGAATTTAAATGTAGATCTGAATTATCCAAATTCTTAGACCTTCGACTATTTAATCATTTTCCCATACACATTTAGAAATGCTCTTTACCTTAATTTTAGTTTCGTTTGGTTGACAATTTCGCATTTGTTTATTAAGTTATGATTCCACTTTATAAGAGTTTAACGTATAACAAAGAGCAAAGACAGTATAAGATGGACATACGTGACTAAATAAAACAAAATTACACGCACTAACAAAAATAATTAAATCGATGTTTTAGTGAATAAACGCATATTAAGAGGTGTACAATGAATCCAAAAAGCAACAATTTGGCTACAATACGAGATGGTATCAAGTGACAGGTTCTGGCTATGTCCTATTATGATTGCCGACATACCATAACCTATTTTCAGTAAATGTCATAGTGACAATGCATTGCTCGACAAAGGAAATCTTCGAGACGTTTATTGTGACCAGATATAGAAATCAATTGGTTCAAGTGTACCTAATTAAAGACCTAAAAAGTACAGCAGTGAAAAAAAAATGGAGCTGGTATTCATGTCGCAGTAATCAATAACAGATCTGCAACTGTCTCAAATGGAACAACACCATCATTAACCGACGAAGCAGCGTCAGGCAATATTTAAGTTATAAAATAAAACAAAATCGCCACGGCTAGAGCTGGCTTTGTTCCAAAATGTACGGGCCTCGACCCAATTCTCTTTGCTTTATATCCCGTTCGGTACTCCGGCTCACGCGACATTTCCTACAGTACTTGTACTTACTCGGGGTCGTTCGGAATCACATCCTACGTACGAACGGCTCCGATGCGATACCAAGGAGCGGCGTGCCAGTCGGTGACCAATGGCAAGATCGAAAGACAGTTGCTTCTTTAACTTCGCTGCGGATTTTACATCTATAATATTATTTGTGTTAATGGAAGTTATTGACAAATAAGTGTTTTTTGGTTAGCTAAGAAACCTAGTAAGGTAGGTTAACCAACGGTATGTAGTCAGTCGGACTTAGAATAACTACCCCATCATTTCTTCAGCGAATGTCGTGAGTGGCAACCAAGGAAATTGGTTTAGGTATGCTTTAGGCAGTAGACTAGCAACGTGTTACTTTATAGCTTTTTCAGATTTAGACCTAAAATCGTATGAAAGTGGCTATAAACTGTGTAGTAGTCGTGATTTTGTCTAAACTATGTTTCGTGTGTTCTTCCAACTCCGAAATGGGTGTAAAGGCGTGATTTTTACAATAATATGATGTTTGTATGATTGTATGACTGTGTTAACCAAACAGCTGGACAATGATGCGGACTACGTACGACAACGCGTTGAAGTTTAACTTGTGACAGAAAAGGGATACTTTAAAAGTGAAAATCTACACGAAAAGATCGGGTCTACGATGCCAAAGAATGACGGATCATTTCCCATTTTCTTTGATTCCCCATATGACTCGTAGAAAAAAAGTAAACAAACAATATCTTACGTTCTCGCTCGCGATTTAGGATTCCGCGTTATCTCATATTACATTTATTTGCGAGACAAACATATTATCCGGGTCAATCGTGAATATTTATCATTTTTAATACATTACATTTGAATGTCGGTTCGCAGGATGTATGGTCGGCGCGATGTGTTTAACGTTGCGTGATGCCAACAAATAGAGTTTGCCACGTTTACACATTTTTACGGCTCGTCTGGAAGTTATGTGTTGTCGGGCGGCCAACTTCATCCGGATTGTTTATGGAACAGCCAGACTATTATAATACCATTACTTCGTTTCTAAACAAAGTTTTACCAACACAACGCGCTCGGTCGAATGGTTTGTCACAAAACATGAAATCATTTGTCGAAGCTAATGCGGCCGTAGTGCGGGAATGTTCTGGTGTTATTAACCGTCCATTTTCCTCGTAAGGATATACCCTTGGAAGGGAAACTTACGCTCAATAGACTTTTACTATGAAAACAAATATTGAGGTTATCCTTCCTTCCTTTCATTCGCTTAATCTTTTGAAAAGAACATCGGCCTGCGGAACGGCGGGCGTTTATGAAATGAAATATTTACGTTTTTGAAGTTATCGATGAATCCATCAACGTCGTAAATAAGTAAAAGACATCAAAGGCGCAGTTAATTTATCTTTTCATAATTTCTAACTTTTCCAATTGATTTTATTTTACATCTTGTCGGCCTTTTATTGTGTATTTTCCGGCAATATTATGTTGACGTTATTGACGCGCCTTGCGGTTTAAAGCCTATAGAAAAATATTGCATATTTATGAGGAAACTCTCAAGAGCACTCAAGCGTGGCGCTTTTACCATTGTGGACTTTATTCCTGTCCGATGGACAATAATGTACATTTTCTCGCTGTTGCCAATAAATACCGCAAGTACCAAAAGAGTGCTTTCACGAGAATGACCAATAGGAAACCGGTTTTATTGGCTCTCGGAAATAAATTCTGGTCTTGCTGCCCCTAAAAAGTTGGCGCTGCTACGAAATACTGCGAGCTTAGCGGAGAGAAACTGCAAGCGCCGTCGGCAGTGACGTCACAGGTCTTTTTACAAAAAAACCACAGAAGTAGGTATGAGAAAGAATCGCGTGGTGCCGGGTTTAGAATTACGCCATCCCATTACTACCGTAAATGTCGACTGGAGATAGTAAGTCAAGGCATGCTTTAGGCGACAGGCTGGCAACCTGTCACCTGTTTTATCCAACTTTGAACCTAGACAATCTAGGCTACGGAGCAAGAGATGACTCTTGTTCCGTAGCCTAGATTGTAAAACCATGAGGTTTTGTCTACGCAATGTCTCTTGTTCTCTGCCTATCCCATTTGGGACTACTGACGTGATGTACGTATGTAGGTATAAAAAAAAGCTATTTCCGCTGGTTTAGCCCCAAACAAAAGCATAAGAACCCGCGAGCACCTATCCGTCGCTACGTGGGAGCGTATTAGAAACATTATCAGCAGCATCCGGAGCATTTAAGGGATTACTATGTAAATGGGAAGTTAATTTTGAGATAAGCCGTTCGTATTTGCACATACCGCGTGCGGTATCGTGTGTATTCAACCGGGTTTACTCCAGCTCAGGGTTTCGGCTTCTGCTAAAACTTCCGTACATAAAACGATATTGCCTGATGAATGTTTTAAGATGCCTTAAGTCAAGAAATAAGCAGTTAAAATCTGCTTGCGGCGTGCCTTCATTTTAATCAGCCACGTGCGCTTTTCTACTTTGGTTAAACGACCTGATAATAGACCAATTCAAGTAACATATATTGTTAAGTTTAAGGTGCATTTAAATTTGAAAGGTGCATGTAAGTTCAAAGAACCGCTCCAAAATGCTTCTTAAACGTACCACATTAGTTTTATCATTCATGTTCTAAGAATTCACTCGTATTATAAAATATATCATCTAACTAATTGGTAATAAATTTAACTAGCTGTAAAATTTCCTTAAAAAACATATTAATATAGAATGAAGAATTTGAGCAAGTAAATGTAACAATATATTGCCTACATTCAAGCTCTGAAGCGAAAAATCCTATTAAAGTTATAAAAATAGCGCGCACGTCAATTTGGCTTCTGATCTTGGGCCTTACTCGATTGGAATTCATCGAACAAAAGATTGCCTTTTACCTTTCGTGACAGAATCCGCTGTTTAAAAATAAAATTAGACGCAATTGTGAACTTGACAATGAATTTCACCAAGCCGTTCACTTGAAGTATTTAAGAATGTCTAATATTATGTTCTAAAATTTAAGTACCACGTTGTTATGGGTGGAGTAAACGCTACGTGGTACGGTCTTTAGTCAGCTATTTGGCTTCCTGATACGAGATGACTCCTACTTTTTCTTTAACTTTGTCACAATAGGTTAATCTTAGCCTACTTCTGCCTCTTCACCCATCCATATTCCCTTCCAGCTGGTTTAAATTAATTGTTGAGTTGTATCAAGACAAGTATATCACAACTATCACAAGCCCACTTCTTCAATTAATGGTCTTCAGTAATGCTGAATACCGTAAACTTGGAATTTGTATTTAGTACCGCTTTGGGTATCAGTATGTGTACTTTAATTCTGTTCATAGCAATAACCATTGCAATACAAAACGACCGTTAAAGCAAATTAAACGTCACAAGACAATTGTGTTTGAACTCTCACGCTGCAACGCACAGTAAGGACTCATTTCCACTAATGCAGAGCTTACCGGAGAATAGCGATTAGGGTTGACCAGAATACAAATAATAAAATACAAACCTTATGTTTGTTTGACAATAGTATTTATCATGATGGGTTAGGAACTAACTTTCTTGTTTTCTTGTTTTTTTTTTGTAACCATATCGAACGGTGATGTATATTCACGGTCCGTATCACTTAATTCTACGTATTTGTTCCTAAATAAAGGTAGGCTAGGATACTCCGACCTCATAATTTCGGAGATTCTTAGCATTTCACTGTTTTCTTTTCCCACTCCAACTGACTTTTGTTTACGTGAGAATTTCCAACGCTGTCATTGGTTAAATCAAAGTTCTCTCCACTGCTGTTTAGTTATGAGTCCAGACGACACCCACGATGAGTCATCGTTTTAATAATTCTCCCAGCTCCGATCCAAGAAAGTAGTGTTTGCTAAACCTGTAGGTACATTAATAATTAAACCACAATCCAATTTGCCCAACTTCGTATCAGACAAAGCACACTAGGTATTTTATAAATTTACTAAAGAGATCCCATTGATTTCGAGATCTGTGTTTGTAAAGTTTCAGCCCATAAGCTGCTCCGCCCAGCTCCACATCAGTGGTAACGCACCCTAAGGTTCTAAGTAGCACGAGATCACGGCATTATCGTTTGGGACAATACGCGCTGTAAACCGAAGCACGAAGCTGTTATGTGTACCACTTAACAATTTGAATTGAGAACTTCACGCATCGACACGTACGAACAGGAACGCTCTAAGCACCAACACACTTTTACAGGTGCCTCTAATCTAAATTGTACCTCGTGGGAGAAGCATAAGGTTTATTTTACGATTTTTGGATTAAACTGAATGAGTTTTAAGAGTGGTTGTGCGGGTGCAGTGATTCGTTTCATATAAAGTAAGAGCAGTTTACCCGTTCTGCTATACCGTCGTTTCGCAGTTTCCATGGGTTGGTAGGTAAATGGCTTATTACCTATGTCGTTAAAAGTTTATCTATTAAAATAGCAATGTTTTGAAGTTACCAAGCGGTTAGAATACTGTAATGTATTAACTAAAAATTGCCATCCGGGAGAAAGTCAGGCGAAATAAGTACTAGATCATCCCAAGTTAAACTATTAAAAGCAGCAAGCAGAACTATTAAATGTCAAGTCATGTACGCCGTGGATAGGGGCAAAAGTGAAGTGGATGTCAGTATACAAGACTAGAGAATGGCCTTACATTATGTGCAATGTGCAATGCAACTGATGCGTCGTCGGAGTGATCGGGAAGAAAAAGATGCAAAAGGCATAAAATTTAACAAAATCGCATCATAACCTTTGAGTTGTTTGAGTTTAAAACGGAAATGTCGGGGATCGTCAACTTTTATAAGTTGGTTTGCTTATTTATGTTTCAGATATTTTTAATTTCCTCCAAGATTAAACTTCAAAGCAGTGAGTTTGACTTATCTTTCAAAGTATTTACCTGCTTTTACGAAAACAAGATCAGCATTGCCAGTTACTTCAGCTGAAATATTTAACAGATTTAAGGCGTTAAAGAGATGATTTTAGTCTGCTCGTATCTAACTTTGATAATTGAGAAGATAAGCTCATGCCTTACTTTGACACACATTTTTTACACTCGGGCTTTGGCTAAAATGTACGTTAAAAATTTCATTTACACCTCGGTGTTGATTTTCAATAACAATCAAATAAGGGGATGTGACTTACTTGTAAGGATAAGTATCTACTTGATGCTGGAAAAACTCGTAAAACTATTACGAAATAAATTAAGCACAATAACTCGCTTGTTTTTGAGAGCTAAAATTTATTCCACGTACTCATACGCGTTCATGCGCGGGTGACATTGTTCTACTCTCCTGACCTCTGAAAAGACCTTGAAAGTGACTGTAGTGCTATAACTACAACTTGATACATTTACTTACATAGTTGAGTCCCCAGAGATTGTATCAGTTTTCTACGCAACCTCAATTGGTGTTCGCAATCGTAAAAAAGGGAGCGTTCACAATAAATCTTTGAGGTGACAGGACGAGCCTAAGGGCACGTATTTCTGAATTAATCAATAGCTTAACCTCTGGAACCGAGCAACGAATTGTTCGTTCGTTCGCTGCGTGAGTGAAACTTAACATTTTATTAGTTTTTCTTTCACTAGTTTGCGAGTGGAAATTCTATTAGGGGTCATATTTTATGCATTGAAAGCAAATTGAAAAGTTTATTTCGGAATAAAAATCGAATCGCGGGTAAAGCTTTTTTTATCAAGATCCTAAGTAATGAGTTTTGTATTTAGTTTGATCTCTATACGTATATTGTGTTCCTATTCGTCTATACAGGGTGCTTCGGGATAAACCGCATAACTTTACCACCGTGTTCCTGACCATATTTAGAAACTATAATGTCATATAATGTAAGCTGAATTCGGCTTAGTTTGCCAGTAATTAACGTTTGCAAACGGATCTTTTCACTGTATTTTACTTGAAAAATATTTATTTTTGACAAGAAATGTCTTTGTGACTCTGCCAGCGCGTTTGTGCGTTGCCAGCTCATCCTAAAACATTGTGTTACTGGTGAACCAATATCAATTTATTGAGTTTGTATGAAAAGTAAAAAAAAAAAGTCATTTTTCGACCTTGTTCATATAACATTTTTTAATTGTTATGACCTCAGCTATACGCTGGTGAAGTTATGCGGTTTCCTCGTGAAGCAACCTGTATATAAGTCGTGATAATTACCTCGACATTTTTACAGTTTAATGATTCATACCTTTCAAGTTGCACCTTACTTAATTCAAGTGCAAAATCATCGCATAATTTTATCCAGTTTGGTCGTTACAGTTACTTAACAACGTTTCTACCTTGATTAGTTAGAGTAACTGAACACGATTAATAAACATAATAAATGTTGGCATACACTGGCAAAAAGTGCCGCAAAAACTGTCCTTCATCAAGAGACGAGGACACCTCGTTTTTCATAATAATGGATGGCGGCGAGCTTTTGTTATCTTAACACTTCGTATAAAGTTCCTCACGTGAGACGTTTAGGTTGACTTTGTAATCTGTTGAGCGATGACCCCTAAGTCTATCGTTTATCCTCTGATATTAATTAATTGAATTTTTTAAACTCTCCTTTGAAGTGTCCCTAGTCACTAAAGAAATGCCTACCTATTTGCATCAGAAACTACAGATTGAAAGTCGACATAAAGATACAAAGGATGAACATAGTTAACGTAATGTTTCGCATTAACACCTAATTAATAAAATTATCACATGAGCGGGTTTTTTCACGGTTTTAAATTACTCGACATTTAAGCCCCGTTTCAACGTCCGTGATCACGAGTAGACTGAATTGAGACATCAAATTCTCTGCGGCTCGGATCTTTCGAACAAAAGGATTCTCAAAAAAAAATCAGTAAAAAAAGTGTTGACAACAATGCCGCCGGTTCAAGCGTCAAAATGCTCACACCATGATGGCGTCATCGGCACCATAGTTTCACTACCGTTATAATAACCTGTAATGTCATCTACTCTAATGTGAAACAAGGCGCTATAAATACGAGCTTGTTAATTCTCTCTTTTTCTCCCGCTCCGTAACAGGAGATGCAAAACTCAAACCATTGGACACATCAAACAGGCACGGGGACAATTTAATTGCTTTTTAATTAAGGGGTGTGTCGCTGTCAGCACTATAAGAACGCGGGTGCAAAGTACACAGTATAGTAATTATGCAAAGCTTGTGATCCGGTGGGTCACCCACGGCGGTAAAGATTAAATGCTGTGGCAACACTGTATAATTGCTGGCATGACTTGCTGTGGGATCAACGGGTAATTGTTACGTGGGATCGGTTAGACGTTGTTTATTATTTGAAGTAAAATTTTGGGTTAAAATAATTTTTGCCGTTTATTTGAGTGGACTTCTTGGCTAGATACGTTGCTATACATTTAGTTGATTTTACTAAGATAAAAATGACATAAATATTATAACTACTTTAGTTAATAACCTCATTTTTAGGGTTCCGTACCCAAAGGGTAAAAACGGGACCCTATTACTGAGACTTCGCTGTCTGTCTGTCCGTCCGTCCGTC
>BHDV01009522.1:49962-72065 GCA_005406045.1 Adoxophyes honmai
GGTTTACTTAACAGTTTAGAGGGTTCTAAATCAGATAGAGCTATTCCTTTTAAAGCCTTGAATCTGCTGAGAGCTAGGTATACCTTTTTGACCTTTAGCAAATATCTACATAAACAGAAGTTTCCTTTCGGGATAAAGCTAATTTGAAGTCGTTTTTTTTTGTTTAAAATTATTTAGTAACCTAATCATTTTGGTTGCGAAGCAAGCGCCTCCAACAAAAACGCCTTTACTTTGAGTAATCTTTTTCAATTAGCACCCAGCTTTTTAACAATGACAAAAAACGTTGTACAATATTTGATTTATTCTTGATTTTGAATAAAGCAATAACAATTATTCGTGGTTGTCGTAAGAGGCTACTAAGGAAATAGGTTAAGTATGTGTATAGGGGAGTTACAGAAGGTACGTGACCAACAAACAGGTAAGCAAGCTTAACACTTTATTATCGGACACACAGACATGCATATTTAACAGGCATATTTCAGGCAACAGGCTAGCAAACAGTCACTATTGTACCTAAGTGGTAATAAAGTGTTAAGCTTGCTTACCTGTTTGTTGGTCAATTATAACCCAAAAATATGCTAGAAGTGTGTAAAACGTCCATTACTAAACAAAGGCTCCTTTAGACTTCCATAGGTACCGGTTGGAAGCGACCTGCATCCAGCTTCCTTCGGCCATAAGGTCATCCGTTCATCTTGCAGCCGGATGTCCAACGCTGCGCTTGCTGGTCCGTGGTCTCCACTCGAGCATTTTTAGACCCAGTCGGCCATCTGCTCTTCGTGCAATTTGGTCTGCCCATTACCACTTCAACTTGCTAATCCGGTGGGCTACATCGATGATTTTAGTTCGTCTACGGATCTCCTCATTTCTGATTCGATTACTTAAATTTATCCCGAGCATAGCCCTCCCCATTTCTCAATGTATGTCAATGTATGTACTCGTATGTTCGTAATTATTCATTGAAGCTGGCAAACGCTGGCGTGTGGTTTCTCTTTATTATCATGTCTGTCCGGATCGCTACCACTACCATAAGTGATCCAACTTCAGTCTACTGTGAACTCCAAAAGCATCAACGTTGGATCGAAAACACAGAATCAAAGGACGTTATGTTGGATTGTACGTAGTTTGAACGGGTTAATGCCTCCAATCATTTCCCTTTGTGGGCCGTCATCGCTTTCTGGATTAAGCCTTGTTCCTTTTAAAGACCTATTTAAACGAATTTCATCCATAAAAAACATTTGCAACACTTTATTCAGATTCAATTCGGTTTTGCTATTACCCAATATCAATCGCTTTCCGAGCTTAACGTAAATATCGCACTGATTGAAAATGATCTCGTCCAATTTATTTTAATAGCGTAGTTTTAACGGCTGATCCTCTTCATTACGATTTGATATTTAGTTATTTTGAGATTATCTGAACGGCTTATTATTGAGATAGAGTTATTGCTCTTTTGAAGGACATTTTTATCAATAACATTTATAATATTCCGCAAAATTTGTTTTAGTCTAACGTTGATGTGGAACCTATTATGGTGAGCAGTGACCATTCATGTTTTGAAAGCGACAAATAAAATTTCCGACTCTTCATACATACATGAGTTGAGTATCACGCTTATGTTCTCAAATGGGATAGGCAGAGCACACGAAACGTGACACACACAAAACCATGATTATGGCTATTTCATGTGTTCTATTTCATTATGTTCCTGTGTGGTGTCGGGACGGAACAGCGTTTCTCCATTTCTTCCGTGGATTTCGTAAGACAGCACTCGAAACGTCATATAGATAAAAGCATGAGTATTTCGCGTTTGTCTGCCACTTTAGCATAATTTAAGATTTAAAGTTAAATAAAGGGAGATCACAAACTAAGTAACTACGGCATGCCTGTGAGTATGCGGTTCATAAGTAAGCTGAGTATCTCACTACATACTCTAAATGACGCTTTAGTCTCGAATTGACAAAGATTAAAAGTACACCTCACTGCACAAAATGTTAGAACTACATATTTTTGTATTTGCTATTTTGCGATTTTGTTTATATTTTGGCAACACAAATCTGTCCTGCATCAGCGTTGTCGTGTGCTATTTTCACTTAATAATCCTTCCAGGGGTGATAAGTGTTTGTGATAGTGAGTGTAGCGAGCTGCTTTATACCTACTCGCGATATGGAAATGGGATCGGTTCTGAGCCTGCTCTCTATTCTAGACGCGGCTAAGCTTTATCCTAAATCCTAAGAACACAAGACTTAGCGCTCGATAGTCAAAGTTTTGACGTAACAGCTCAGCTTGACCGATATTGCGGTAGTCGCCGAGAAGTCGCGTCCGACGCGTCGTCGATCGATGTATCGAACTTCATTGCTGTCGTGCTGTAGTTCTTAAGTCGTAAGAAGAAAGTTATCTCTAAGTCTCTCTAGTACTTTTACAATGAAAGCAGTTTTAGCATCGTCCGAATTTACGGCTGGTTTGCAATACTTCTTTGTATACTTACATATACCTAGGTACCTACATAATCAGGAAGAAAAACTCAAAGACATCCTGAATAATAGTTTTTATTATAAAATGCTATTGCCCACAACTACTTCTGCACATAATTCGTAATCTCTAATCCTTCAATCGGATAATAAGTAGCCTACTATGTGCTATACCCGGTCGTTAGCTTCCTCCATACCAATTTTTTTCAATGCGATCAGTGAACAAAACAGCAAATAATCTGAATATGATTTAAATGATGCTTAAAAAGTGGTATCAAATAACCCTATAGGACTCACCGCTCGATCGCCCAAGTTTTTGACGTGACAGTGCAAATACGCAGCTTGTCCGACCGCGGCGGTGTAGTCGCGTTTTGTCGCGTTGTCGAAGTGCGGCTGCCCGTCGCCCTCCGTCGTCGTGTTGTAGCCCAACGTCGTGTTGAACATGTCGGCCTCGTCGCCGCCGCCGCCGGACGACATGCCTGACGACAAATTGGCTCTTTTAAATAAAACCTTTCGTATAGGGATTACCTCTAGATTGACATCTCGCCTTGAATCCGTGGATGTCGTAAGAGGCAACTACGGATTCTGTTTTATCTATGTTATAATTTAAAGTTGAGCTAACAGTGGCTACGGAACGTCATAGTCATGGATTTTTACACAAATAACAATATGTTTTGTAGACATTTATAAATCTTAAAGTAAAAAAACCGGCCAAGCGCGAGTCGGACTCGCGCACCGAGGGTTCCGTACAAACCTGCAAGGTTTACAAAGTTCGTTCATTACGACAATCGAGTCGTAACTATCGTATTTTTATAATAGATAGCTCTACGCGTTCATGAGGAAAAAAGTAATAAGTTTATATTTATTAAAAAATATATATTTTGTAATGTAACTAAAAATTTAAGGTTTTCGGAATTTTTCCTTTATGTGTGCTATAAAACGTTGCTTCATGCCAAATTTCAAGATTCTAGGTCGACTGGAAGTACCCTTTAGGTTTTGATTCCCTTGCGAGTACTTGCGAGTTTCGAAATATGCAGCTTAAATTGCTGTTTCTTTTGATTGCGTTGACATAGAAGTTTGATTTTGTTACAGCTTAAAGGTATTATAGACTTGAGTATTTGGTATGAATTTTAATTTAATACCTCTACGCGTTTATGAGGAAATGGGTAGTAAGTTTAAAATTATTAAAAAAATATATATTATGTGATGTAACTAAAAATTTATGGTTTTCGTAATTTTTCCTTTATCTATTCTATAAGACGTTGCTTCGTACCAAATTTCAAGATTCTGAGTTCACGGGAAGCACCCTGTAGGTTTTGATTCCCTTGCAAGTGTCGAAAATTTGCGGCATAAACGGCTGTATCTTTTGATTGCGTTGGCTTAGAAGTTTGATTTTTTCACAGCTTCAAGGGACAGTAGACTTGAGTAATTGATATAAATTTCAGCTTCATACCTCCACGCGTTCCTGAGAAAAAGGGTCTTGACAGACGGACGGACGGACGGACAGACGGACAACAAAGTGATCCTATAAGGGTTCCGTTTTTTCCTTTTGAGGTACGGAACCCTAAAAGTAAGTAAAAAAATCTTTATTGTACAAAAGAAAATAAAAAGGGTACAGACAGGTTTAAAAAAATGTTTAAGATGAGAGGGCATAAGAGAGCGTAGTCATACATTTTAAAAATAGTTAAGTAAGTAACCATTTTAGTTTAAGCTGTCATCCAAAATATAGTATTACAGTATACATTCCTTGCATCAAAAGACTAAGTAGGTGTATCGCTTGTTTCAATGTGCAAAGAATTATGGAACGAAAATATGAATACTTTAACGAGGCCACCATTGCGTTGTATTTTGTTTCAAAGTTAGTACGCGTACCCGATATGTTGCCATGACTCGCGTTTTTCCTGTTGATTCCAATTATATAAAGTTAACTTTTAATAGCCCTCGAGGCAATGGGCCTGTCAGGAAACCAGCTCTGGGATGTAACTTGTGACGTTAAGGTGTAATTTCGTTGCCGACCGCACGCAGCAGCGGCAGACGACGTGTCGTTGGCGACTTTACTGGTTACTGTAGACTGTAGGGTTAGTTATGTAGGTAGCATGCATAAGTGTATGTTGCTGGCTAGTGTAAGGCTGCTTTGAAATAGATGATTGGAAAACATATTAATTGTATTTTGAAATCATTCTAGAACACTATTTGTTTTCATGATTTTTAAGATCATGACAGCTATACTTCGAGCCCCACCTTACGAGAGAGACAAATAATTTATTGTAATTAGAATAAGGCGTTGCCAATACATATAAAATATTATGTGAACTGATTGTTTTAATTAGTGATATAGATTTGCGAAGTTCTAGAGCCACGGGCGACCATGTATGTACGACCACAATACCTTTTAGCAAGTGCTCTTACAGTACCTACTGTAACGAGAGTGTATTAATGTAGAAAAATATTAAATCTTATTCAGTTGTTCTGCTTCTGCCGAGCGATATTAACTCATCGCGACCAGTATAACAAGAAAGACTATGTGCTGACGCATTTGACACATTCGACCGCAACAACATAACGAAATGACGTGTCGTCGTCATCTGCCCCTACTGCGTGCGGTCGGCACTGAAAGTAGACCATAAAGGCTGAGGCGGTTTTCCTTTCCGATTTCTCGTTTCACCTTATACTTAACGTCATTGTTGTTTTTGTTGAAATGTCCCGTAAAATGTGGCCTATATTTTTTCGATACGGCCTTATAAGGAGCTGTGTCATGAGTAGGTGGGTACAATGCTTGCATTGCCAATAATTATTTAGAATAAGTTTAATTAAAACGTAAAAAGTCACACTGAACCGAGTGTGGAGATATTTGGAGTACCGAAAAAGGGTACTGGCTTTTTTATTTTTAAGAAATAAACTTTTGGGATCATGTATTCGAGTTGAGCTCTCATTGATATGGCCATTCATATTAAACAGGGATCAAATCACTAGTAAGTTTATACCTCAGTGTGTATTATTCCCGGGGAATAGTTTCAAGCAAATTCCACACAGACAAGAGTAACGAGCAAACGAACATTGACTAGTTTTCTACAAATATTTTCCACTAGACTGCGCCCGCGATTTCTGTCACGGGGCAGAATCCCATAACCCATGGGGACCGCCAAGTCCCTTCTTATCCCTCGTCTACGTCACTAAAGGAATCGCTATGTATTTTTTTTATTTTCTTGTCTTGAATTGCGGTTGAGTGTTGATGTGTCGGTTCAATTGGCATTGGTTAAAGACTTTACCTATCTTCAAATATCAGAAGAGCTACTTCTCGCAACAGCGCACGCAAGTACGCAACATAATGTCTCAGTTCAATTTGTCGACCGAATAGCCCAGCGGTTAGAGAACCTGACTGTGAAGCTTAAGGTCCCGGGTTCGATCCCCAGTCGGGGCAGATGTTTGTATGATGAATACGAATGTTTGCTTTCGAGTCTTGAATGTTTATCTCTATATAAGTAAGTAAGTTTATCCGTTGTCCAGTGCCCATAACACAGGCATTAAATTGCCTAATTTGGGACAGATGAGTCAGTGCAATACTTGTCCAGCATTATTTTATAGCATAGAAGAAATTATTGAAACGACAAAACCTACTGATCTACCACGCAGTCATCAAAATCATTCACCGCGCAATATTCCATCCTTGACAATAACATTGTGTACTACATTATATCTCACGCTATATCTCAACGCATTGTACGCCCGTTAATAGCATTTGTTAGAATCCCTTTCACGCGCTTCTTTGGAACCCTTTCACATTCATATTTATAGACATTTTAGTATCGAAGACGTGGAATGATAAGCAGCAAACAAAAGGCTCCTATTCACATACTGTTCTCTGCATCGACCTATATTCCTTGAAATTATACTACTATGTTTTGTTCGCTGTAGGTACATACATAAACCTGATCTGTAGAAAAGTTAAATATCCAAACGAACATAAGTAAAGCCTGTATTCCCAAATTGGGTAGGCAGAGCACACAAAACGCTACATAGACAAACTATATTTGGAAGATGACAATGTTTTTTTGTACGTGACTAAACCAGTTAATTAATAAGTAAGCTTGCAGCGCGGAAAACCCAACAAATCCAAAAAAATATACAAAATAAGCTGCAGATCCGTAAAAGAAGTTTACTTTTAATTTCATTTAGTTGCTGTTTAAAACATGAAAAGATGGATGTCGTGAAGAGTGTATTTTAGTTTCATATTTGAGAACTCTATATCAAAAATGTGTAAGTATTTTAATCAAAAACACCGTTATGCTTTTTCCAGTCACATGCGGTGTTATAATTAAACGAGTACCTATCGGATTGTTATTGGACATAGCATTCATGGTATTTTAACATACTGTCCTGTTAAGTGAAAATATGTGTATTTACGTTTAACAAGAACAGTAATTTTAATACGTTTTGGGCCCCGTTAGTCGAACGTTTGTAACGTGTCACAGAAGCGGAAATGTTGTTCTAATAATAAGCATTGAAAAGAGGGTCTCAATTAGAATTAAAAAATACAGGAAAAGTACTTAAAAAACGACGCGTTGTTTTTGCTCAAACTATATTTAATAATTCATCGAATAGTGTAAATTGTAATTCGATTTTGTCATTTAGATGTCTTGGAACGATCGGCACCAGTAATCTTAGTCTGAAATGAAGCAAAGCTTGGACTCAATCAATTTACAGCGAAAAAAATAAACATACAAAAATCTAATTCAAGCATCTGTTTTCATCTCGTCCACTGCTATGCTATGCTTTTATCTGAAACCACATCCAAGCCGCCCGAAAAATTCAAGGACAACGAACGAAACACCTACCTACGCTTTTTTAATCCCAGCAAATAATCACATAGTTTATCGCTTTGCAGCAAGCGTGCCGCGCACAATTAAGCGGCTGTGTGTAGTAATCGACGTGTTAGCCGCTCGCTTGACAGAAGGCAATTTGTCGCCGGCGAAAGCTTTTTTCCAGACCGCCCATCATTTTGACGGCTGCCAATAACAGTAACCTTTTCTCACGTTGGAAATTTTAAGACGATGACGGGGTGCCTAAATCTTCTTTATTAAGCGAACTTTATTCATTTAAGTTCGGACGGTCAGTTACGGAGGCCGTTGGAAAGTTTTTATGGTTCTTGCCATGCTCGACATGGGTGTGTGATGGGTACCGGGTGAAATTTAAAAATGCACACATAATAATATACAAATAAATCACGCGTGTATTCCCAAATGTGATAGGCACAGTATAAAAGTGTTTCGCAGCCACTTCTAGCATATTTTTAGGTTTTAAATTAATTTTACTCTGGAAAAGGGTTAGTGTATTGTGGGCGATGGGCTAGCAACCTGTCACTGCAATTTCACGTTTAACCCTGGTTACCCTAAATTTGCTGAACGTGGCACTGGATTTTTGAATTCATGTGCTCTGCCTACCCTCATGGGAATACAGGCGTGAGAATGTGTGTGTGTGTGTGTAGTCGCCTAATACATACCTCTCCGAAATCCTCCTTACTCGTCAATCTAGCCTTTAAACCCTGTTTGACCCATATCTGCCAAGTACCTACTATTCTTGGGATTTACATTTCGGATCAAAAACGATCCACTGGGTATACAATTGATGGATTAAATAGTGTCCGTTTATTTTACTTCATTATGACTGTAATTCTCTATTTTGCGTTGTAATTACAAGAATCGATCGTAGTCTATTAATGCTACATCACGGTTTAATAATTTCATGTTCAAAATTTCATCTTATGGAGTAATGTAGAGTATCGTTATTGTTAGCAAACTACGGTAACTGCTTTAATTTGAACAAGGAACTCAATTTGCACGTGGTATGCTAGAAGTGATTACGGGACGGGAAGTTGTCATGGTTATGTCTACGTAGCTCTTTGAATACTCTGCCTACCGCATTTGGGAATACAAGTGATGAGTGTGATGTGTGTGTGTTAAATCAGTCTGGCAGTTAACGTATCATGAGTATGTCCACAAATTCTTTAAAAAAGTTACGTTAAAAATGCCTCATGGAATTTTATTTAAAAATTACGAACTGGTTGAAAGTTTCCCCTCGAGTGCTACGCCGTAGACGTCTACGCCGTAGCGCTGTAGCAGTTGAGTTTTAATGGACCTCGAGGACATTAAAATGAAAAAGACAAATCACCTCCGGCGTTTTATCTAACAAATCACATTTTCCGAGGCATTTGTCGTAGTTAATCGAAATCAAATACACGTAACAAATTTTCCCATCAAACGTTGCCCAAAAAATTGATTAGATTATTACGACATCAATCACGGCGTAAACCGGCACGCCCCCAGCATTATTATAAAGCGATTTCAACGCGATGACAGGCAACATTTTTTTCGATAAGGATGTAGAAAGTTAACAAAGAGCGGTCGGCGCTGGTCGATTAGGAGGTAGGGCCACTTCAAGTCCTGGCTGACATAATGTAAAGTTTTTGTTTATTTTTACTGTTGAAGATAATTACTTATAAACTCATGATCATCACTAAGCGACCCACATTTGGTAATAAACTAACGGTGGTTCATTATTTCCATGCAAACTTGCAAAGTCAGTGGAGGAAGTGTTAAAACAACAAAATGCAGTTTGTTCTTTACACTATCTTTATCAAGCTGTTCCTTTTGGTTCTTAATAGCTGAGCCACTTTGCATCAAATCTACTAATTAAAGAGCGGGTAAAATAGGTAGAAGCTTGGTAACTAAAGCTTGTTTTCTTCAATAATTGGAGTACGAATGCATCGACCTGTGATATCATAAAACTTATGGAAGTTCACACCATTTATATTATGTTAGTATAGTGAAATTTTTTGCGCATATGATATTACACTCTTGGCTGAGGATCGTAATAGCCTGAACTATTGCGACGGCTGTTCCGAACAGTGATCGAGTGCTTCCGCGCCACCGAAGAAGATTTTTCAACTAAGATGTTTTCCTCTTCAGTTTGCATCTACTTTTGTTTTTACCTGGTTTATAGTTGTGACTTTACTGATACTGAAGAACTGTTTTTAAGAAAATGTTAAGTTGGCATTTGTTTATACCCACTACAAAGTTTTCTTGAAATCCATCCAGTGGTTTTTGTGAGAGGACAAGAAACATTCAAATATACACGTATTAATCTAATTTTCGCGTTTTTAATCTATAAAGGATTAGGTATGTTAACAGTTGGATCAAATCGCGACTAAAAATACATCAAATGTAATCTTTATAATTTAATAATTACCACACATAATCTCATAAAAGTATTTCTTTCAGTTAGTGCACAAAGTCACGAGAAAATTAGTCACTAGTGAGAAAAAGCAGAATTGGTAGCTACAAAATTCACAACTTTTTGAGCGAGGTTATTAAGAACATACAACAGGCTGTCTATTTGTGAATCCAGCAGCAAGCATAGACGCTCGTATAAAAAACAATATGACTAAAAAACCCTTTATTTAGTTCAGCGCATGTCATGTTCGTTTCTTTTTACATCATTCACAGTCAAGTTTCCAAATTCAGGATGGACATTGTTAAAACAGCTGCGTTTTCACAAACATTTGAGCTGGTTAAGCCACGCGTGGGTGCGACTCGCATGGCCGTTCCCTCGACGCCATTTTTTATCCCATAAAACACAGGTTCACGCATAAATAAGTAATTTGTGCCGGGTTTCATTTACAACGTGAATCTGTTACAAATATGGCGTTGCTGAAATTATAATCTCTTCATTCATTTGGTTTAAACACGTCGTCGTTAAACTTTTTGCACTAAAAGAAGAAAGCTTTTTAAAATTAATATGACCGAATTAGTTTCGGGGAAAGTTTTTAAATGTGGAATTTTATGTTTTTTTTTTTCAGGTTTCATTTTTCCAAAAGACAGAAATTACCTTTGTTACGTCAAACTGTCGGTTTTGTATAACTTTAATAACACGCCGTAGGTACCTACTTTTGTAACCACAATTTTGTTTTCGATGTAAGTAAACTCATTAAAACTTGAAAGTAACTCACAAGAGAAAACAGCATAACTCCGTTAGTGTCTTGTTGGAATGTTGGTAGAATTTAACGAATTTGATCTGTTATACGAATAAATCTGTAACTACTAAATAAAATGTCCCTTGATGTTCGTAATTGAATTCCTTAATTTTCGTAGTCTACTCAATTATCCGAGAAAGTCCACCTTTTATTTTAATGTCTCACAAAAAGCGAATAGTACAAAACTAGCATAGCATTACTTAATATTTATCATTTAGCAGCAAAATATTAGTCTGCAGACGTATAAATTTGCGACTATTAAAAATAAAACTAAGCTAAAGACTAATTAAGAAATTTCTGTCATACCTAAATACAACAAAAGTAAGTCTCGCGAAATGTTTCAACAAATTTTTTAAAGTAGCTTAAAACGTAATACGAATGAAACAAAATTCACTCAAAACCATCTCTTGCGTCTGAACTACGTCGTAAAAACTGTTAAAAAACAAATTTTGTTTGAGCGTTCTCTAATTGGGGTCAGCCAGAATGTGGAATGTTACACAAGTTTCCTGTCCTACTTTCCTTACTTGGTTAGTTTTAAACTCGGCTGAATTTCCTTCAAGAAAAAATATAGTCTGCCAAGCTTAGGGTGGTGTATGACTGTCAGTCTTGACAAAGGATTCTGGCTCGCGTCCAGTGGAGCAGCCTTCAGGCCGAAAGGGATAACAAATAAAGACATAAGTGGGGTTGACTTTAATTGTCTACTACAGTTGTGTGCTGTGTTAATTTAGGTGTTGTACGTTGTGGTCAATTTACGATGGGATTAATGTAAACAGTTCATATAGTAATCCGGCAAGATTGAAGTTAATAAGTAATTATTGATTTTTCATCAGAATTTGTGAAATGCCGTCAGCCTTTCGAGATACGGTTCTATTATTGTTGTAGTGTAGAGATATTTGCAATACCATAATATACGAATGGTTTTGTTTGTTATAGGGTGGTTTGGTTAGTTTATGAGGAAATTTGCTATTTTGTGTAAGTTGGTTTCATGTTTAGGCTCTTATTTTTTGCCTCCTGTATGATATACCTACTAATAAATAGTATTTTCTACTCAAATACTTTCACGAATGACTGTTAAGAGTAATATTTTCTTATTTAATCTTCAACTAAAAATTATCGAAATCCTGAACGAGGAATTTTCTAAAAGACCGAAATAGACCAAATTGCGGGCGCGAGCAACATGTGTTCGATAAAAATAGCGAAAGTTTTACGCGCCTACCACCGCATAAACGTAAAACAAGACACCTACATAAAGAATCTCCCCTGCTTGGTCTACTCGTATATCAAACGACAGATCCGGCGTTTTGCAGGTGACGTTTTATGAAAAAAGGGCTTTACGAACGCCGTGCGCCGTTGAAAACAATCTGCCAGCCGCAAACCTTTATTGCCATACGTTTTTTCCTTTTTCTCCAACGAGTTACACCTGGAGACAAACAAAGCAATCCGAGCGATCGACTCCCTTTGAGGAGCCAAAGCTGATTTTCGTCGGTCCGACGCTCCAGCACGAAATTAAATTGGTCCATTGCGCCTTTAAAATGGCTGCTTTTGTTTTGCTCTGTAAACGACGTGTTACACGTGTGTGAAAGGCAATTTGGGCAGTCAGATTGTTTTTTGAAAAGTTTTCACAGCTAACTAGCACCGCTAGTGCAAACTTCAAACGGGATTCAATTAACTCTGCAAAACTGTTACAAATTGCAGTCATTGTTCTAACGGCGGCTGGAAAAGTTGTTCATTTGTTTAATTCGAATACACATTTGAAATTTAGTGTTTTATGAAATACTGTGACTTTTTTCGCTTGTTCGGAGCCGCAAGCATTTTTAGGTTGCCGACGTATATTTAGGTAACGCAACTCATTGTTGAATTGTGTTCTTGTTCGAGTGTTATGTAAATAACAGTATTGTTATAAGCAAACAAAGATACCGGAAGGTGTTACTTACAGTTACATCAAATACAAGCGGTCGGTGGGTACACAAATGTCACCCTCCCCCACTTAGTTTGTTCAGAATTGAACCTTGCTCTAAGGGCTCTAGGATTAAATAAGTTTGTCTGTGATAAAGAAAGCAAAGTTGGGAATGTGATATTACACAACAATACAAGGTGTGGAGTTTGAAAGTGCAATTTCGACAACCATATTTTCATGGTTTCTGGCTCGGTTATATATTTGTCTGTTTTTAATACTCTGCTAAAACTATTGGTATGTCTAAGGAATGTGTTCCGCGAATCACTTTAATATTTGACTAAGGTTTTAGTACTTGTTTAAAGATCAAACGCTGCTGGTGTCAAACGTGCTCTGCTAGATTAAGAGCTACGGATTAGCCCGAAACTTGTCTAGCTAAACTCAATTCAAGAAGTGAGTCTCACGGTAGTTTTACATACAAACACGGTGATGATCTCATCTGATCAAAACACACTCACTATAATACTTGAGAACTTGAGATACAAGTACCTAACTGGTAGCTTACAATAGCGCTGTGCAATCAATATCTAGAAGTTAATAATGTAGCTCCTAATGATTGCTGGGCAAAATTCCGATGGGAATTTAAAACTTATCGCCCCTTAATTCGCAATATTATGATATCGATCCAAACCCAACTATCAGAGAGGCGTCTGCGAAGCAACGGACCGCTATAATTGCAAATGCTTTAGGTACTTAATCACACTTGTAGTTCTTGTGCCAGGCGTCTTTTGGGTGCTTACAGCCAGCGCTGAAACTAAACCATGTAATTTTTAACCAACCTAGTCTGCGAAAAGAGAAATGAATGACCTGTAAAATGAAACATGCTCGGACATCTTTACAGATTAAAGAACAGAACTGTGTAATGTGGAACCACCTTAACCGCACCGGTATAGTTCTTTAGAACAATTAGTGAACAGTGAGTGAAACATTTAAAGCAATTGAATCAAGTGAATCAATCCGTGTATGAGAAATCTATCAGAATTTGTTTTTTGGACTTCATTCACTTATTTTGCACTGTCCGCTTTTAGTGTCGTTTCGTCGTTCGCAAACCGTAGATATAAAATATGAGATCCTTTAAAAAAACGAGCTTATTTGTCTCATAAAGGATCGGCGACGCACCTGTAACGCGTGATTGTCCTTGGGAAGAGGTAATTGATTTTTATCGGATAACCTCATTTAATCAGTTAGACGCGACAATGATCATGTCGAGCTAATCTCGATATAAAGACGTAAGTACATCCGTTTTATTTCACTATGAGTGAGTCTCACGATAGTTCTATATTTTAAGCTGGAAGAAGGAGCGCGTCATTTTTGCAATAAGTTCAGTTGCCAAATTAATGATTATGAACTTAACGTCACATCCAATTGTTTGGCTTTCATCTTCTCAAGACACAACATGTGTATCAGTTTACCCCACTCTTCCTTTGAGGAACTACACAATAATAATTGCTACGCTTACACTTAGTCTTAAATTTTATCGCCTTGTCTAATTTGAAGTTGGCACAAAGGTATTACCGTGCCGCACGAGTGACTGCAGTTTCAAGGAGCTCATTTAGTTCATGTTTAGCGAACCGATTCGCGGCGTTGTGATTCCTTGTAAGTAGTTGGAAGGTTTGTTCCGTTTGATCTCGGATCACCGACTACAGTCCCGAAGGACGCGCAAACTGCTCACCTACGTTTCGCCTTTATTTCACGAACAATACCCGCCCCACGGGCAAAAGACATTTTTAAGAGTTCTACCGGGCGAAATGAAACTCCGTAATAGACAATTATACCTGTTATTTCAAGAGAAAGAAAACCACCAAACGAAAATTCCTTCGCCAAGAATTCCCGAGCTAGTTCGAAATCAAAGCCTATTGCAGGGAATTTTTTAGTCATTTACATAAAACCTTTTCGTACAAATTTTTAAAGCACTTGGTAAAACAATCAGAGATAAAGAGGTGATGTACAAACAGAGTTTGAATAAAAAGTCGCCGGAACGTGGGCCCCGAACATTAAGTCCGGGTCGGCGCTAAACTGCGTATCCTTTGAAATAAGGGATTAACAATTTTAGAAGGTTTTTGGGCAGAAAGGGATGAACTCTTTTTGGCGAAAAATAATGCAGAGCGAAAAAGTTAACTTAATGAGAACTTTTTGCGGATATGCGCGCGCTAATTATAATTATTACATTTTTTACTGTTAAAGCAGTTAAAGTGGTGAGAGCCAGTACCAGTTAAAAAATACAACATACATATTCTCACGCTTGTATTCCCAAGAGCAGAGTCTCAAGAGGCACAGCACATGAATTCAAAAATCCAGTGCCACTTTTAGCAATATCAGGGTAACCAGATGGTTAAACGTGATATTGCACTGACAGGTTCACACTAATACATTTAAATATAAGGCTATAAAGGAATCCTTTATACGCCAATCATCTCTACCTCAAAAATGCTCCTGCTAAGTAGTTTGAAACTTATTCAAGTCACCCCGCCATCACTTTTTCGCTCATCTTCGTTTTCGCCAACCATCTGACGGGGCTCAATTGGTTTGACTTTTGATCTAAAACTCTCCAAAAAAACTATAAGTCAGTAACTCAAACTTACTAAAGCACACCCTTGACATTTCCAAACTAACGCTGGATTTTTTTCAGTTAATTAAAAATACCAAAGTGGATGTACATACAACACAGAACTTAACGGTCAGTTAAGAGTGTCGGCGGCTGTCCTTAAATTAGGTGCTCCGTCCATGAAAGCTGGCTGTAAATCGTCTGTCTAATCCTAAATAGACGCGAGTAATGGATAGTCAGTCCACTAAAACCTTGTTAACTGCTATACGTGAGCTCCAGGACTAAGTGTAGTTGCTTTCAAAGCTTTTCCTGGCTCGCCCATACAATGTACTAGAAGTGGAAAATAATTCTGAAATAAGGAGCGTTTAACAATAAAATTGTAGCTTCCAAGTTACTGTACAAGATTAGAAAGCTATGGGATTGCTTAGATGTGGATTTGCTTGCGCTATTTAAAAAAAAGGAAAAAAAACGGATAGCTCGATTTAAAAAGTTAAAGATATTATTAGTGGCTACATTATTGAAGCTTGTTGATGGGTGACAAGTTATGAGCCCAAGGTCTATTAACCCGTGTGGTGCCGGGTTAGAATAGCACCTCCCCCTTTCTTCCCGTGGGTGTCGTAAGAGTAACTAAAAGTAAAACTAAAAGTAACACTGCAATATCACGTTTAACCATCTGGTTACCCTGCTGAAATTGCTAAACGTGGCACTGGATTTTTGAATTCATGTGCTCTGCCTACCCCTCTTGGGAATACAGGTGTGAGAATATGTATGTATGTATGTATGTCTATTAAGAAACAAACTTGCATAAATTTCCGGCTTTAGACCTTTGTGTAGCTAATCACAATCTCATAATAATATTACGACCGGACCGAGAGACGTATATCATTCTGAAAGGTCGTTGTACTCTATTATTTTCCACCAAGGGACTATTCGTAGAGATAATTATTTATCTCAACACAGTAAACACACATACAAGCAAAATGACTTAATTTGGTAGATACGTTTGCAACGGTTGCTGTGTGTGTAGGTTTAGTTAGAATATAAGTAAGTAAGTAAGTAAAAAACTCTTTATTGTACAAAAAATAAATAAAAGACTACAGATTGGTAAAAAAAACACACAAAGTACAAAGGCGGACTTATCCCAAAAGGGATCTCTTCCAGTCAACCCGTGAGCAGTAGAGAGGAGCAGCAATTTAGGTAACAACATTTTTGTAGCAAATTTTACAAATATCACCTCTCCATTCCTTCCGTGGCGCAAGAGGCCACTAAGAAAATAGGTTTACTTAATGTTCTAGGTGATCATTCTGTAATTTTTATACCTTATTTGTTTTTCGAAGCTAATATTATTCTAAAACTGGTAACTAAACTTAAAATAGTAATGGTTTGGAAGTATAGTCGTTATTAAATGAATCGCTAAACCCCGAGTTTATCCGGCTGTACCTTTAGCTTTTGGCACTTCAATAGCTGCACTGATTTTGATGTCATTTAATTTGGTGATACTTACTCGTCGAGGCATGAAGAAGGACATTGGCTACTTTTTAGAAAAAAGCAATTTACCAATGGGGTTGGGATAAACAAATTCTACACAGATAAAATCTACTGTATTATGAGTTACAGACTGTATGTCGCGACATTAAGGCGCTGCGCAGACGACAGACTTTTGTGCGATCGAGTCTGCGGAGCAATAAAAACTCTGAATGGAAACGCTCTGCGCGCCATTCAGAGTTTTTATTGCTCCGCAGACTCGATCGCACAAAAGTCTGTCGTCTGCGCAGCGCCTTAATCACATTTACTCATCTTTCGTTTAGGCTTAGGTCGATGTTGTTTGTATGAGCCAACGGCTACTCTAAGCTGCTCGCCAAGGGATTGCCCAATTAAAGCAACGCTGTGCAAACGTTAATTAAATCTCAGTCGGTAAATTGATATTAGTGAAATTGATACTAAAAGTTTCTCACTCCGTCCAAATTAATTTATTTACACTCAATGTCAGCGGGGGCATTTATTGAAATGATAAATCTTATTCATGAACCCCCAACTGTCGGTAGCATGGATATAAAGCTGATAACTTTGCGTGGATCAAATTCACAAGTTTAATTAGGTTCTTACTAAATCAGTAAAAAGGCAACTTCGTCTACTTAGATATAAAAATATGTGTACCATGAATTTGAGCTGAAATATTTATAAGTCGTCAACACAGTGGTTCAGAGTCGTCAACCTTAAAATTCTTGCCACTAGTTGGGTCCGTGTTGCTTTCAAAATATTTACGTACAAATGTTAAGTCCGAACAAACATATTTCAAAGCTAAAGTTCCAATTAGCTGCGATAAAAGCGGGTGTTAAACGGAAGATTAAAATGTTAGAATAACAAATTGAGTACGATTTCGTGCGCGTATTTAGCAAGTCACCATTTATAACGGTAAATGAAAATGTTTTATCTACAGACGTACCTACTAAATTAAAACATTTAATTGAGTTAGTGAAATTCGTAGTTGTAATTTTCAATGCAGTAGGTACCTAGTATTTTAAGGTAGGTAATATGTTTTGGATGGTTTTGTAGCATAGAGGCAAGCCAGTCGTCATTAAATATTCAGTACTTCACATCTAGTACGCATCTCAGTGTCATGATTGTCAATTAACAACAAACTCTTAATTTTTCTAATGCCACTCTCCGTTAGTAACATTTTTAAGTTCTGGTTTGATTTTCTTCGAAAAACGTGAGGTTGAAATTCGAGCCTGAATCCAAATTTTAATTCATTCAGCAAAATATCACGTTGAGCCTAACCATTATTTCGCAGCTAAAAAGTCTGGTCGCGGAATCAAAATAAAAGTCCTGTAGCCAAAGTAATTTCGTTATGAAACTTGTGCCTGAAGCTTCGAAAACATTATTAAAACTGTAACATGATAAACAATAGTAATCTGATCACTCCGCTGTTATATTTTTTCGCCATTGAAAGTATAAAAAAACGACACGTTTAAGTATAGCGTTATGAAGCGTTACCACGAGTAATATCATATTTCAGGAAAAGGTGCGAATTTATAACATTAAAAAAGCGGCAAAAATATAAAAGAATCTACTAGTACATGAACCTACGTCTATCCCCTACAAATAAATAGGATGGTCATGAACAGTATAGTACCTACTATGTTTTATGCAGCGGCGCTGTTAGTTGTCATTCATTAACACAGGTACAATATCAAAATAGTTGGCGATTATTTAGGATATCCGCGGGCGGTTGTCACATGGTCATCCTCATAGAACGATGAAGTGTATAAGAGATTTATACCGCTTTAATGCGGACTAGCTAGGCACTGACTGTTAATGACATAAACAGTTATTAAAGGCGCTAAAATGCTGCTTAAGTAAATTCGATATCAAATTGGTAAGTGTCAACAACAACGATAATGATCAGTTTTACTGCCGATCGTTGTCTCTGAGCGAGGAATTAATGAAATAATCTGGTGCCACTATGCATTTTACTTATCAAAGAAGCGTGCCTCATAAATAAAAATTACGTTCTCATTCCGTTAAGGTGCTTAATGGTGGTTTTGTGTAGGCCATAAATATTGCTGTTAGATATTATTGCGGGCGTGTTTATGTGTGATAAAGGGAAGTAATAATTGTGCGGCCAGTCGTGAAATGTTCAAGGGAGGCTAATAATCGATTTACGCGTCTGTCTGTGCCGATGATGTGATAATTATAGCCCGTGTTTGACACAATCTGGCACTCAGAGAGCATGTTTAATTATTCAAATAGATTTGTGCCTAGCACACGTGTTTAAGGTAGCTACTAATCTAAAAAGAGAATAGCCGGTGACAGCAGCAGGCGTATGATCCTCCGTAACGGATTGGAAAGCCACACAAGCTCGTAATGTAATAAATAAATATTTAGGCAATTGAAATTCTTATTACAATTATTTTATCACGTTTATGCATAAGGAGGGTAGGCAGAGCACATGGATTCAAAAATCCAGTGCCACGTCTAGCAAATTCATTCTGCCTACCGCTTATGGGAATACAGGCGTGAGAATATGTATATGTATGTGTCACCGGAAAGTAACACATTCCGTAAGTTTATAAATTTCCTAAAAAAATTCAGGAAATTTATAAACTTCCGTAAGATTCCAAACGGGAGACAAATTGTATTATTTTACGGCCGCATTTTCGTAAAATAATCAATTTACGTTAGGTTAGGTTAGGTTAGATTATGTTAATTTAGATCAGATTAGCTTTATTTATGTTAGATTAGGTTAGGTTAGGTTAGATTATATTCAATTTTGCAAAAATGTGGGCGTAATAACATTTTTTATCTCCCGTTTGGAATCTTACGAAAGTTTATAAACTTCCTAGGAAATTTATAAACTTACGGAATGTGTTATTTTCCGGTGACATATGTATGTTTATGCATTATCGGCTGTCTGGGAGAGGTTGCTTTTTATCTATACCGCCAAATTGTGTACCCTGTTTTTTAAAATTGTTATCTCGGTATATTCGGTGTATTGGTTCAACACAATTGTATTTGTTAAAATAAATCTTATTGTACTCATTTGCGGTGTTCAATAACGAGTACCAGTGTATTAGCATTTGTGTTTATACGATAAAACAAATGAGATGTACTTACCTTTAGTTAAGCTCTTAGCACAAAGCACAAGGTTAAGTGAAAATATGTTGGACATTATTAAAATTGTAAATGGAAACGCTGAAGACAAGGAGAGAAGTTATTTTAGGTTTAATTGGATTGTGTAACGGTATGAAAATTTCAACTGTACGAAACAAAAGAGACAACGCAATTGCACACCAAGACGACGTTTGATCACGAGAGTTCTAAGAAGCAAAGTAATTTTAATAACTTTTTCACTACACACTGAAACACTTTTATTTTTAGTTTTTTTTTAATTACTATAATATACATTATGTATGTGAATTTCCTTCAAGCGTATATATTTTAATTTAATTTAACTTTAACATAAAACGACCGTGAGACTCACTTATAGTTAAATAAAACGGATATACCATCTCTCGTTTTTGTATTGAGATTAGCTAGACATGTTTCGAGCCAATTCGTGGTCCATGGGACGCGCACTCTATTAATTCAATTTGTATTACAAAACTTATTTATTTAGATGCAAATTAAGAAACAGAATCTGCTATGAGCGAACTTATGAGTGAGGCTTCAAATACGCAACGAGTGAAAATAATTAGGTATTCCGAACGTGCATTATTCGATTTTTTTTTATATTTTTGCCAATCACTCGTAATATAAATAACAAAAATAAGACCCAGTAAATGAATAAAATTATAATCATAACCTCTGATATTCCGCCAACCACCCGCAAATATGACAGCTGTACACTTTTTTACGGCTGGTTGCAAGGACAAAGGGCGAATAATGCCATGCAACCACCAACAGTGATAAAACTTTGAGACCCAGCAACCAAAAAAAAAGTAATTAAAAACTTAAAATAACCCATTTGCTTAACGTATAGTATTTGGAATAAGTTTTTTTTAACTGTAAAAGTAAAAAGTAATAGTGTGAAATACCCACAAAATCCATTACTTTTTAAGCAAGTGTATTAAAAAATGCAATTTCATCTAACATTATGGTAGCATGTCGTGCATCCATAAAGTTCAAGGTAAGAAAATAATACGTATCTACAAATTTACATAAAAATTGGCTGTAGTGGGTGTAGGTATCGCCACAAAAAGGGACCTAATCCTGATCAAAGAACGCATTTCTACGCATTAGGTGCCTAATAGGATTTCTTTTGAACCTCGTATCAGACGAGCTAGCTTCGTAGAGTTGAAGGCTTTGCTTAATTAAAAGATTTGTATTGCGACCCTAAACCACGTTATTTGGCGCAACTACTTCGTACAGATTAAGTTTAGTAATAAATTAGGATTTCAACTAAAACAACTATAACGGTACTAGCCTGCGACTTTGCCTGTCAAAATATCTTTAACATTTAACGGGATAAAAATGTATACTTAGTAGATTATAGCTCGATGTGCAAATTATATTTTCTTAAATTTCATCAAGTTTGGTGTACTAAGATAAAAGATTAGAGGGCAAAGTGACAGAGTTACTCTTGCCTTTATTAAACGATATATTTTTATAGTGACATCGGTTGAAATACTCCAATTTTCAAACTTCAATAAGAATATCAAATAAGGTGCTTAAACGTTTTTAAACCTAAGTAAACTATACGACCTAAGTACCTGTATGTATACCGCACAGCTGCCCTTGCGGTAGCTCTGTTGATGCGCTGGGACACCACGGACTTTCTTGCCAGAAAACCGCTGGCCGCTTTTCAAGACATGCCGCTCTAAACGACATCATCCGCCGCTCTCTTGCCACCATCAACGTGTCTGCGGTTTAAGAACCATTAGGCATAATCAGAGATGATGGCAAGAGACCGGATGGTATGTCCTTAATTCCGTGGAAGCAGGGACGAGTGCTGGTGTGGGATGCCACCTATGTTGATACACTAGCACCGTCCCGCCTCCACGGTACTTCTACAGAAGCAGGAGCGGCAGCTGAAGCGGCCGAAAAATTGAAAAGCGCCAAATACAGAGGCCTCGGTTCTGAATACCTGTTCTTACCATTCGGAATCGAGACCTTAGGTCCGTGGGGCCCCGGCGCAAACTACCTTGTAAAAGAGATCTCCAAGCGACTGGTAGATACAACTGGAGACTGAAGAGCTGGCAGCTTCCTCGCTCAACGCATCAGTATTGCGATACAGCGAGGAAACGCTGCCAGCATCTTTGAGACCATGCCTCGAGGGTGCCCTTTTTTAAATATAGACTAGTTCTTAAGTTAGTTATTATTTTAGTTACTTATTTTCTTTTAATGTTTTTGGTATTGAGTAATGTTACATTTAAAAAAAAAATTAGTAAACTATTGAAAACAAATCAAAAGCGAAATTCAAGGAAGTCAATATTCTGACACAGGAATAAGTTGACGAAGACAATGATTTACATATACAGATAGTCCACCGTAAAGAGGACATTCGTTGACCGACGTAAGTAGTTTGAAACACGTGCGTCAATCTCATTATATGGTGAAGCGTCCTTAACCTTCTGCAACTGAGGTGACTTTGCGATAAACATTCTA
>BHDV01009533.1:10370-38963 GCA_005406045.1 Adoxophyes honmai
GTGAAAATATATATTTTTTTTTTTTCATTGACTACTAAAGTTCACAGCTAGCTGCTAGCTACGCCACTGTCCACCCGTCCGTCCATGTATACGCCGCGTAAGAACGTTCGACCAGACATTGGTGTTTTTTTTCTTTCGAAATTCTTGGGGTTCCCCCTTCACACACTTTAAGTATGGCTGCCCTAGAGCGTAGGCATGAAAGATCAAGTATTTGGAATACAACTTCGCAAGTTTTTAGAAAGAGAGAGAGTGCACACCGCTTCTTCTCTCTCGAAAATCGTGCACCTGTACTGTACTTCTGTACTGTTTTGTCGTATTATGCAGATACTCGCAAGTAATTCACAGTTATACGTACCTCAATTTAATTTTCCATCCAGGAATATGGGCTGACGATGCAAGAGAAGCTGACGATAGGGCAGGGCATCTGCACGCCGCTGCTCAAGAAGATCCGCGCCGACCTGCAGCGGAACATCGAGGAGTCGGGCGAGGAGACCGTCAACCGGCTCAACCCCAGGTAAAGACACCTTTGATTGTTATAACACTTTTACTATTTTTATTTATTTTCATTAAATTTGCTTGTCAATGATGTTATTATAAAAGCGTGTTATCCTATATGAAAAAGGCATAAATTCAACCTGCGGGCGGTGTGGATAGATCATACTCCCTAGAGAGTTATAGCTTTAGTTTTAAAAATCTTCGAATAAAATTTGCTTCAGACTAGGGAAGTTACAAGTGAAAAAAATAATAATTATGAATGCTAATTCTTTATTTTTAAATATTTTGGACGTATGCCAAAGTGTTTTTAATAATTTTTGTAAAAATTGTTTTAACAATTTGGCAAAATCTGGCTGTATGACGAACACTAAACAATACACAGTTCTCGTCTGTGGTAAATAATTCGAAAAAAAAGTGAAATTGGGACAGGGAATCCAAACAGCGCAAGTGGAATTTTGGCGTAATGATGTATGTATGTATGAGGCGTAACTTAAATTCTCGTTCCCGGTCCCAGGTACAGCCACGGCGTGTCGTCGCCGGGCCGCCACGTGCGCACGCGCCTGTACTTCACGAGCGAGAGCCACGTGCACTCGCTGCTGACTGTACTGCGGTGCGGCTCGCTGCTAGACGTACGTATGAAAAAAACATACATACATACATATATTCACGCCTGTATTCCCAAGAGGGGTAGGCAGAGCACGTGAATTCGAAAATCCAGTGCCACGTTTAGCAATTTCAGGGTAAACAGATGGTCAAACGTGATATTGCAGTGACAGGTTGCTAGCCCATCGCCCACAATACACTAACCCTTTCCCAGAGTCGACTCTTACGACACCCACGGGAAGAAAGGGGGAGGTGCTATTCTAACCCGGCACCACACGGGCCTAAAAATTGTCTATAATTTTTTTTTCTTTTTCAAGTCGATTGAAAAGTCTTAATAAGCTTATAAAAATCATAATACCTGGTGCATTTATCCAAAAAACACTTCTACATAAATGGACACTCTCATATACTATGTACTCTTACATTTAGCCCTTTTAAAGGTGTTTACATAAAGAAACAGGTTTCCGGTACAGACAAAACAGGTTTCAACTTACATTTTTCTCTATGCAAGTTGGCCATGCTCCGGTCAGTACCGACTCGCACAGATTTATCCGTGCCGGAAACCTGATTCTATATCTACTATATGTAGCAGCATTAGGCACTTTACTGGTAAATCTGCGTTCCCAAATATATGAACGTAACGTCGAAATGAGAAACTTTCCTCAGCTTACCTTTCTTTCTCCTTTTCCAGTTTTGATTACGGATTTGTAATGATCCATTTTGAATGAGGATCATTTGAATAAATGCACCTTCTGGGATAAAGTACGAAGGTATACTTTATCAGATAGAGCCCTTACAACTGAATCAGTTGAACTGATTGACACTCTTATGTTCTTCATTTTGAGAAAGTGGCGTTTACAAATCTTAGGAAAGTAATTGTTTATGTATTACCAATATTGGCCTTACAAAATTGATTTTTAATAAAACTATATCTACATACATACATACATATTCTCACGCCTGTATTCCCAAGAGGGGTAGGCAGTTTAGGTGAATTTAAATCTAAAATTGCGATTAGACTTACCGACGCCATTTTTTACTTAAAACATTCTCTTACTTTCCCAGGTGGTGAAAGACGAGCAATGGCGTCGCGCGATGGAGTATGTCTCGATGGTGTCCGAGCTCAACTACATGTCGCAAATCGTCGTCATGCTCTACGAAGATCCTACGAAGGACCCTTGCTCCGAGGAGAGGTATTCGGCTTTTTACTAGCTGGAGTAATGTTTCATAAAATATGTGCTTAAATAAGATAATAATTGAAGACATATTCAGATTTTTAAGATTTGAATTTCTAGGTTTAATCATATGTTTTACAGTAAATCCAATCCAAATAATGATTAGTTAGCACATCGTTTCTTAAAGTCGGGTAGCGACCCTAATCTGGGTCGCGTGCCATATCGAGATGGGTCGCAGAACTCGCGGGACTTATTGGAAAAACACCGCAATCACAACTTTTTTGAGAAACACCAATTACAGTGGCAGAATTGTGTTCCGATAGAGCGCTATGATAGGGAGTCGCATAGAAAAAAATATGTTTCTCATTTTTAATCGGGTCTAGCTTCTAATATTTTTGAAATGTGAGTCGCCTCGCCAGCCAAAAAGGTTAAGAACCGCTGCTATAGTCTATAGCTCCAGCCTAAAGTGGACTTTCACGTGCCTTGGCAGGTTCCACGTGGAGCTGCACTTCAGTCCCGGCGTGAACTGCTGCGTGCAGAAGAACCTGCCGCCCGGGCCCGGCTTCCGGCCGCACAGCCGGAACCATTCCACCGCCAACAACTCGGTGAGGCGACACTACCTACAGGTGTACCACAAGTATAAGTTATATAGGTAAACTTCGGCGCCGACGAGCAGACAAATACCGAATGAAATCGAATGTATATCACCAATTCAATAAACCACAATTTCAATGAGTGAATAAGGAGACTTCACCATAGCAGCCGGGGACATAAAATAGTTGATTGACCTATGACGCAGCTCGATGTTTTTGAGAAAAAAAAGGAATTCTAAGACGGTTATAACATCGCATAGAGTTGGTAATAAACGTCAAGTTATTTAATGTTAGTTCATCCCCGAGTACCTTGCGTCCATACCAGCTTTCCTCGCTTAGCATGGATGTCCACATTAGTGCAGAAAATCGTTTGTTTTACAGCAGAGCTCCTCAGAGGACGTCAAATGCATAGAAGAAGAGGTGGAAGATGACCAGATGGCCAGTCAGGAAACACTGCAGCCGGTAAACTAAAGTTTAAAACTTAGATACTTATCTTTATCCTTACTAGTTTGTTTGTTTGTTTGTTTGTTCCGCTTTCACGCCGTAACTACTGAATCGATTGCTTTGAAATTTTGCAGACATAAAGATAGAAGTCCGGATTAAATAATAGGGTACTTTTTATCCCGGAAAAAATTGATATTCCCGAGGGAGAACAAAAATATAGTTTGCTTGATAAATCGATATCGATCGATGATCTATCGATAGATGATAGATCGATGGCGCTGTGTGTCGTTTGAAACGAGAAGTTTTCTTATAGTTGTGCTTTATGGGTCAGGACCAAAAAGTTGCACCTGCGTTAAATCGTGATTATAATTACATCAAACTTTTCCGTTGTGACACGAAAATTAGCTATACGTTTATACGTTAATTTTCGTGTCACAACGGAAAAGTTAGTAGTAATTTCAAATACGACTTAACGCACCTTAACGCAGGTGCAAACTTTTTGGTCCTGACCCTTATACCGCAATATAACCGAGTTCCACGCGGGCGAAGCCGCGGGCGGAAAGCTAGTGATATTATATGGTACTGTAAGAGAATAATTTTTAATGCTATGAGGCTGATGTTATATTAAGATTGTACTCCAGAAATGTAACTCTATCGCAATACTTTACAGGTTAGAACTTACTATTATACTGTATACTTACTGCATACTTTTACAGGATAATCTCGACGAGTTGGACAACACGTTCTCACCGAAACGCGTTTCGAATTCTAAATTGAGGCCTTCGGATCCTATACCCATTTGGTAAGTAAAAAAAAAAAAAAACTAAATTATATTAAGCAAACATTCTTGTTTTAGACTACTAGCGCTTAGCAAAGACCAATTTGAGATACTCACTTAACCTGTTTGAATCATTTTCAAAATGATTATTTGAATATAATTAGATAAAATTACGTATGCGATTGTACATATTTGGGCATTAAAATGCTCGCGATTCTTTACGAAATTCGCTTTTACATGCTTATTTCTTAAACTAACCCTCGTATATTAGTTTATTTTATTACGCAAGTCACATAAGCATTTATTATAGTATAACTCACTACATAACAATCATCTGTTACACAAGCCAGCCCTAACATTTTACAATGTGTTTCTTGTCTGCTTCAGTAACCTGCACTACACGGTGAGCGGGCACGAGGCGTCTTCGCTGGCGGCGCGGCTCAACGCCGAGCTGCGCGCGCGCACCGTGCACCCCGCGCAGAGCGAAGAGGTTACACCCTACACACCTCTCATCCCTCACTTCACACCTTTTACCCTTCACTTTGTCTTCCCGCCCATATCACCCGCTATCGGCAATAGCCAATAGATAAACGATTTATATCGCAATAATAGCTAAAACTGCGTGATTCGGCTCGTAGCAACTTTTTTTTCTCCCTTGGTCGATACCGTGTCGACTGTTGCTAAGAGCCATACGCACACCAGATATGAAACACTACTTATTATATAAAAAAAAAACCGTTGCAAAATCTCATCGATTGTTATTAACCACCTGACATTCCGCCGATAGTGTTTATTCATATACAAAATGGCGGATTTCCGAGTATTTAAAGATTTTTCTTTGTCATTAACCTTGTCATTCATATCGTAAGATACAATCCTTTTTTGTTTAACTAAAGTTTGGATACGCGTACGGTTGTAGGGAATAGTCATGCAGTCTGGACCCGCAAATGGTCCATAAAGAAAAAACGAGGGAAGTTATGGGTTGACATGCGCACTCGTACTCGCCGTATTTTTAGATTTATTTAGCGAGAGGCTCACCGAATTTTGCCTAAATATTTTACGACTTTATTCATCTAGCTAACATACATGTAGGTAATGAACAATAACGGATGCACTGATCTATTAGCCTTCTTACAGTGTAAATGTAGTTCTTATAAAACTTCTAATATTTTCAGAATGAAGAAAATACTGAACAAAAGGACACAGAAGATCGGCAGCCCCGAGCGCGAAGCTACGACCAGCACAAACAGACCCACGAGAGCGGTAAGTATGCATGCCGCCGCGGTTCAGCGTTCACTGGCTAACTCGCGTTCACTAACAGCTCGTTTGTGAGAAAAGGCAGATCCAACCAATTTTGATAGACCTCAGACTGGCATTTGGAGGTCTCACTCACTTAGCTTAACTGTCTAAAATGGCGCATCGAAATATCCCCATCACTACATTACATACATACGAAAACAAAGTACCTATCTATCAACTTGAATTTATAAACGTAATGTGCCATAAGAATGAAGTAAATTCTGCTATCATAATGATAACCCAGATAATGCCTTTGGATCGGCCTTCAATGTGAACAGCCTGCAGTCAAAAAATGTAAAATACCATGACTGTAGTGAGTGAGTTTGTATGTTTCGTGATGCGAGTGAAAATATCGACTACTGAACAGTAATGACTTTTTAATTCATTCAGCTCAGGGAATACCTGATTTTTTACAAAGGAGTTTCCTTAAAAGTGTCAAGGTTTAGATGATAATGACTATAATAAAAATAAGTTAGAATAAACAAAAAACGTATTCCGTTAGAACGTTTTCATGTGAAAAACTAGGAGAGCTAAATTCTGTCCCATTCTACATGTTAGACGGGATAGAATTTTACTTTTCTACTTTATTCCAAACGGATCTTGATTAGTCTCGTATCGTTTACATAATAGTCGGCGGGGAAACGCTTCATCTTTCCAATTATGATTAGTTGCTATCGACTAGATCACTTTGATTTTTCCATGATCAAACACAGTAGGCTCGACTTGCAACTTAATGCCTTTCGCTTCTCAACTACGCAAATTGCAGTAAAAGATGTGGTGTAGGTACTTCTTTCTGTGTTCTTCTGTCTTGACCATTTATTTATATTTCAACAATATTACTGCTTATGGTTATGTCTAGAAGTACCTTTAATACCCAATTGGCTACTTTTTAAACTTTTATAAGGATTAGCTAAAAATTGTTAGGTTGCTCGAGGAATACGACATGTTTTATTTTGTCGTAATACTGTGCAGTGAAATCAGTATTTAAACGTCCTTGCACGTTCACGGACTTATAAAAATACCTCAATTTGGTTTAGAAAGTTATTGGCAGTGCGGTTTTACTCCCTCCCATTGCCCGTAACGTAGTAAACCAAAGATGGATCACTAAAGCTACGCTTTCAAACCAAACACGCCTAAAGTATACAAACAAATACTTTATACTTACATTAACCCCTCAAAAAGTGGTAAAAATCACACAGTAAAGATGAAGACCAGTTCTGATTTGTTTCAAGTCTCTATACGACTAACTTCATTGTAATTGGATGGAGTACTTTTTAAAATTACCCTGCGGCAGTGGTTCCAAATCTGTAAGAGTGTGAGGACGACAGTTGAGACGCCAGGAAGCATTGTTATTTATGATGGTTAGGTTAGGTTAGTGCTAAACTTGCCTTATAAAATTTCTGCAGTATTGAGACATAGAGTAAATTAAAATTAACTAGATATGAATTATTAAGTTAAAGCAAATTTTAAATTGAACTCCGCTCCAGGTATGTTACTCTCAAATTTGAAGGACCTACGCATAAAATGGAATGAATAAAATATTACCGTAGGACATTATACACTAATCGATTTTGAACATTGGTCATTTAGTAAATTTACGAGTACGCCAAACTAAACATTGACAGAATTCAAAATCTCAACACTGGGAATTTTTGTCCGTATCTCAGGCTCTAAGTTAGTTAGAGTCAAGACTTGAAGATTAAAGTGGAAGGCTATGGGGTCAATTGAGGCAGTCTAGGTTTAGGTTTGGAACCACTGGCCGCCAGTCCGTGGGCGTGCGAGCGCCGCCATGTTTTACTGCAACGTGTTGTGTTGTCCGGTGTATCGCGCCAGACGAGCGCGCGCAGCTGGCCGCGGCCGGCGGCCTGCGGTACCAGAGCTGGCAGAGCGTCGACAACCAAGGTGATGCCACGCAAGATTACAATACCCCACCGTTCAGGTCTATAATAAAAAAAAATCGTGTATATTGTAAGGGAGCGTTTACGCTACCTGTCCCCTTAGGCGCGAGTAGAAATACGCGCGACACAGACTATACCTGTCACTGTCTAACTATAGACGTCAGAAAGTGACAAGTAGACTATCTCGCGCGCGACGCGACTAGAGCGTGGCAACAGCCGTGCTAATCGTTCTGTCCACAGGAGCGGAGCGAGGGATTGGAGCGGTGAGAGATAAAAATCCAACAAATTTGCATAAAATCTCCGCTCCTCTTCAAATGCAATTCTATTGGTGGATTTTTATTTCGCTCGCCGCTCCGCTGCCTCGCTCCGCTCTAGTGGACAGGCAGCTTTAAAAGCGCATTTGATTGGCGTTTACGTATTAACAAGTGAAGCTTAGTCTAAATAATTTTAAACAAAAAAAAACCGACTTCAAATTAGCTATATCCTGAAAGGAAACTTCTGTTTATGTACATATTTACTAAAGATCAAGTAGGTATACGTAGCTCTCAGCAGATTCAAGGCTTCAGAAGGAATAGCTCTATCTGATTTAGAACCCTCTAAACTGTTAAGTAAACCCCACGATGAACGATCATTAGCCGAAATGCAACACTTGAGAAGCAGCAGGCTTGGCTAATTACTGAAACTATAATTTCCAGTCTGGAGGTGCATTCAGTATTGAAAAAAATATCCTTTAACTCCTAAAAATTAAGGAGTTGACCTTTCATCATCAGCTCAATCATTTTTTTTACTGCCAAGCGAAAATACTGGTGTAGCTTTGAAAAATGTACTAAAAACACTACCTGTGCCTATAAAATTTGAGGGTTGCCTTCGATTTCCCTCATATTCCATCATCAGGTCAAGATATGCTGACAATCTGACTACCTGGAAACTATACCCTTTTAGGCAAAAAAAGAATTTTCCAAATCGGTCCAGGCGTCTTCGAGTAATCAGCTAATACACATAAAAATACTCTCCATTTCTTCCATGGATGTCGCAAGAGGCTATTAGGCTAGCAACCTGTCACTATCATGCCTGCTAACTCAAAACCTACAAAAAATGAGCTAGAAGTGGCCACGGAGCGTGACATAGACATAGTTTTGTCTATGTAGCGTTTTGTGCGCTCTGCCTACCCCATTTAAGAATACAGGCGTGATTGTATGTAGGTATGTAAGTATGTACAAATGTAAGTTCGGACTAAAATTCCGGAATGCCCATACATTTTTTTTTTTTTTAAGGATAATTCAAAAACTACTAGTTAGATTTTGATGAAATTAAAATGGGACCAATGGGAAGCCATTTGCTATCGAACACAAAAAGAACCATCGAAATCGGTCCACCCGTTTAGAAGTTCTGAGGTAACATACATAAAAAATAATAAAAAAAAAAAAAAAAAAAAAAAACAGCCGAATTGAATACCTCCTTTTTTGAAGTCGGTTAAAAAAAGAAAAATTTGAGGGACTAGCTTGTGCAAGCACTTGTCAAGTTTTAAAATTGTGTTTACTGTGCTGAAAGTAACGAATACACTGGATCCAATCATATCTTTGAGCGTTTACCAAAATCGGTTGGGTGTTGTAAATGTTTACAGCTAGCTCTTGATATAGTGGAGGAAATATGTTGAGTTAAATTATCGAAGACAAATTGCTAAATAGGCTCCTACCTACCTAAAGTTTTACGTATCTTTTTCTTTCACATATATTTTGCTGGCTGTAATGCGGTAAAAATGTCATCAATTCTTAGATATAAATTCCGTTCAAAATTCAACTAAGTATACTACTAAAGAAAAATATTTTACAATGCGTAATACAATACGCTTAGGTATAATTTGAAACTAATTCATCTTCAATACCTATCCAAACTTAAGTTGAAAATCAAAATTATAAAAGTCAAAAATGCATCAAATTTGGTTGACTCATAACAAATTAAATAATATCGATCGAAACCGGAAACTACCAAAATCAGTAATGATTAAAGTTCATTTGCAAGTCTCTCAACATAGAGGTTTGGTGGCGTCCCCACGCCTGCTATCCCCTAC
This sequence comes from Adoxophyes honmai, assembly GCA_005406045.1. NCBI lineage: Eukaryota > Metazoa > Arthropoda > Insecta > Lepidoptera > Tortricidae > Adoxophyes > Adoxophyes honmai. The sequence goes on from BHDV01009533.1 coordinate 19,727, forward strand.
TGTCACTAAGCCCGGTACACCAGACAACGTCTAGCTAGAACTGTAGTTTCCCTTTGTTGGAGGTAAGCCAGCATGTTTTTGTTAAACCGTTTACTGCATCAAGCCTTAATCTACTTTTGTATGTTCGTTTAATGAGTTTTTCTATAGCGCTCAGTTCTAGAGTTTCTCGGGTGGTGAGCTCAGCTGGTCGGCGATCTTGTGTGTGTTTGCGCCTTCTTGCTCCTCGCGTGTGCGTTTGACTGCTGTGGTGCCCTGCATGGTGTTGTTAACTCTAACCTAGCGCTAAGATTAGAGTAAGATAGATCTGCGGCTCTATTGTGCAACGCCGCGGGCGCGGGTCGCGGCCGCTGTATCCTGCGCGCTCACGGGTGATCCCGGGACCCACGGGAGCCCACGGGTTCCCGCGGGAGCCCGGAAAGTGTCCCGTGGGCGCCGCAGGAGCCGCGGCGGGCGCCCTCGCCCGCCGGGCCACCACACTGCTCAAGCGCCACTATCGGCTGCGGGCCCCAGTGTGATGTCTCTCGCGCACCTAGCATTTCTCACGGGCACGCTTTCGAGCACAATGTGTTGTCTTTTATTACTATATATATTTTGCGATCTATTTCTAATTTATTTTCTTTCTATCATCCCCTCTAACTTCATTCGCGTCTCATGTAACCGCACGCAGTCCTCCCCCTGCTAACGCTCACGTCGCCGTCGGGCCGGACGCGGGCGGCGTACGAGTATTATTTGTCTGACTCGTGTGAGTTCGCGTCCGGGCCGAGCGCGTCTCGCACTAACGCGTCGTCCGCGAACGCACCCGGGGGTAGAGAGCGCTGGGGCTCGTGGCCTCGGGAGGACTCACGGGACTCGTGGCCCTGGGAGGACTCACTGGACTCAGTGTGGCGCGGCGCAGGGCGGCGCCAGCGGCACAGTATCGCCGGCCAGATGAGCTACCTCAAGATGCTGGGGCTGGCGCGCGGCAAGGCGGCCGGCGGCTCCGGCCTGTTCAGCACGGCCGTCATCTCGGGCTCCAGCTCCGCCCCCAATCTGCGCGTCATGATCCCCGCCGCCGCCGCCTCCAACAGTAAGTATCGGCGCTCGATACAGGTTGCCAGAAATACTTGAACAGCTCTGGAATTGAGAGGATTGCTTTGGTAGAATAGGGATGATTTTAAAATATGTAATTCTGATTAGTCCGTTTGTTAGATTATGGAAAAATATGAGACACGTGGTTTTAGATTTATTAAATAACTAAACATCGACGAAGTTATAGGTCATCAAACTTCCAGAGTGGGGGCTTGTAACGTAACGCCCAAGTAAAAATTGGACCATATAAAGACGTCACGCAAAACTTTGAAGCGGTGTATTATCGTAATCTTCAGTTTGTCAAAGAAAATAAAAATTATGACATGTGTTTAATATTTTTTGGTAATCTATCTGACGGACTAAGAAGTTTTTTTCCAGTCCTTAAATTTTCTCTCTCATAAGTTGATTATAGTTTATTTATTACATCATAACTTATGAACATGATCATACGGCATGAAAGGAAATAATCATGAAAAAGACCCGCCTCTATCGAAATATCTATACGTACCTAGTATAGAAACTCATGATGAATGAAGCACGTGAAAATTCGCTCTCACACTGCCTGTATAGTAAATTGTGTAGCGAGTTCACACTTCCGATTTAAACGCCTGTACCATTAAACATAGCTAATTCACGATAAAGCCGCAATCGATGTCGCATTAGTATGACTTCACTTGAACCTTGACAAAGCGGCCTTTGTCATATCTATACCTTTGTGCTACTAGTATCAATCCAAGTTGATTTTGCTGTTTATTTATAACTCGTTTACAACTTGAATTTCGAAATAATTTTTAATTCTGTTTGGGTTTATGAAGAAACAAGGAAGTAGAGTGCTGATTGTTTTTATATCTTTCTTGGTCTGCTGTGAATGCAAGAGATCGCTGACTGAGGGGAATTATCTATTACAGTGCTATGATCTATGATTTTAATAAATAGGTAAAAATTTAAGGCTCATACGGTAGTTTGGTCGCCTTGTGGTAACTTTTACATAAAAGTGGCCGCTTTGTTTACTTAATAGGTAAGTGATTTTTTTTATGAAGATTTATTTTTTGGTTAGACTTGTTTATTCAGAAGTTTTATTTGGTACTCAATTTTTCGTTTATTCTCATTTTTCACTTCAAAGATCAACATGCCCATCGATTTAGCACAAGTGGAACAATAACTTATTTTGAATAGAAAAATCAGTGTAAATTGTAACTTGTCGAGAAGAATCGGTAATACCGGCCCGGTATCGAGCGATCATGTCTGCGCCAACCTTTTTATTAAAGAAACTATGCACCCTGATCAAGTTGACCAGGAACCAAGGAGCCACTGCACTACGGACCGCCTTACTCTGGATAGATTTATTGAACGGCTTCTGTGTATACAGCAGCCCTGGAGGGCTTCGGGGGCGTGCCGGCCATCCGGCCGCTGGAGACGCTCCACAACGCGCTGTCGCTGCGGCAGCTGGACGCGTTCCTGGAGCGCGTCACCGCGGCGCCCGTGCTGCTGGGCACTCCGCCCGCGCCCGCGCCCAAGCGGCCCTCGCCCACCAACAGTGAGTGCCATGAGTTACAGCGGCCGCACTGGAGACGCTCCACAACGCGCTGTCGCTGCGGCAGCTGGACGCGTTCCTGGAGCGGGAAACTATGGTGGGAACGACTCTTCTAGAGAGATCTCTCTCCAGGCAGATGTTATGCCTGGGGACCGAAGTCCAAAGAGACAATGTTGGAGGTTCTATTTATGCAACCGATCATCTAAACTTCGTTTGCGCGATGTGGGATCATTCAGATCGGCTATTCTACGAATGTGGCACTGGGCCACTGGGGCGCTACACTATAAAATGTTTTTACTTTTGGTTGACTTTTGACATAAACGTAGAAATATTTTAAAAGTAAATACCGATTATTAGAACATACGATTATACCTTCTGTCCCAATATTCTGTGTGTGTAGGTAGTAGGCACAGCGATAGTAGTAAGTACACGTTTCTTCACTTCTGTATACGAAAATCTATCTGATCTTGTCAAAGATGTACTTAGGCAGGTGTTCATTTCAAAGATCGTACACCGTATTTACCGCAGGTTTGATGTCGCATTTTCAGTTATGCCTACTTACTTTTACGTGTTATTCTCCCCAGGCGTAGGCTGGAGCGGCCCGTCGTCGCTGATGTCGTCGTCCGGGGAGCTGCCGAGCGGGCTGTCCTCCGCCGGACCCTCGTCCCCCAACTCCAACTACACTTCGGAACTCAAGAACAACTCGGACAGGTATGCCTTAACCTCCGCATCACTTTGTATGTAAATACGCTCGAATTTTATCAACGCTGTTTTCTAGTTTTTTTTTGCTAATGTTTTGCCAAATTTTTATCGAATTTAATGTCAATTACACTAACCTTATGTACGCCTTGGCCCGGATTGGCTTATTTTGTCCAAAACGTTAGACTGGAGTGCAGTTTTTTCTTCAGCATTCAGAAGGTTAATGATTATCTTTCTGCAACTTTTTTTTTCTGTTCCTACTATTAACTATCAATCATCAATGAAAATCGCGGCACCGGTCAGAACCTCACATGCAAAAAGTGTTTAATGAAAATAAGCGTAAATATACTGCATACCTATTCCGATTCCATATTGAAACGAGTGTACTGGTTATATGAATTTTATTCACCGTTAATTATAAAATATTCATGTATCTGTACCTCTACCATTAGAGCGAGCACGTTAAAGATCTGTCGGCATACCAACACTACGATAAAATTACACTCACTGCTGTCACCGCATGCGTAAGAGTGCAATTTTACTGTTTTATGTGTAGAAAACAACAAAGGGAACCAGATTGATAAATAAGAATACAATTTAGACACGATCCAGAACCATACTAAATACTCACCAAATACATGTTTAACCGTGATTGCTCGTCAACTTGGCCACAGAATAAATAATAAAAATACTAAGCAGTGAGTAAGTTACTTTTTGGTGTGTATTTAGTATTGTTCTACGCTATTAACACGTTCATTCATTGTCGCATGCATCGTTTCCACGCGGTTGCTACTCGAACGCACAAGCGTTTGGGACAGTTAGGCATGCAAGGAAAGCGTTAAACGTTTTCCAATTGTGGATTCCAGTAGCAATTGGAGTAAAAATGTCCCGAAGCTCCCCCAGTGGGACGGCGACGCGGCCCCGCTCTGCGCGCTGGACGCGCTGCGCCCGCTCGCCTCGCGCGCCCCGCTGGCAGGTACACGACCACGCACATAAGCGTCGTTCGGTAAACTGAAGAGAAGTATGTCTACAACTGTCAACTGTGTCTGTTTAAATGTTCTGCAGATAATTCAAATAAAGGGTTCATTTCGTAGGGTAGTTGTACCTGATGATTGAACGAGTTTTCACGTTCAGGTTAGATGACGCTTTTGACGACGTAACTAGGCATTTTGTCTTGACAGAGACTAAATCACTGGTAAACAAATTAATAAAATACATTTACAATCCAAGTGTGTTTATTCATATTAGCAAAATGTAACAAAACATTAGAAATTTTAGTGCTTCCTCGAAGCTCTAGGCTACAGTCGACTACAAATTGGGACATCATCCGCATCTTATAATACTTAGCATTAGCAGTTTACAATAAAAAAATCACAATTTAGCTGCACTAGTGCATCGAAGTTATCACATAAACTCTTTACGTGTTACAAAGATAAAAAACGTGCCAAGCTAGACCCACATGTAAATACCATAAATACCAAACATGTCGACTTATCACTCCTGCATGCACGTAGTGTCGTTCGTTGCATTTAGTGTTCGGAGCAATTAGGTAGATGGCATGCAGTGGTGTGTCGTTTTGTAGATGTACATACCATTTAATCCCCTTCGAAAAGATGGTTGGGTCATACCACATACCACACATCCACTTCTTAACATCATTTTAATCAAGTAATGGAATGAATATCGTATTGGAGTCATAGATAGGTAAGAATAAAGTATTGTTCTTGCGTGCCCATCGCTACCTCATTGTACTATAAAATCGTCGAAAGTGATTTCTCAAAACCCCAGGCATTCAAATAGTGTCTAAACTTGTGTTAAACTTTTTAAAGCTGAACTCCTATCTAGAACTTATTTTACGAGTTTTATCCAGTTCTTTGCCGTTTTATAACATCTGTGGATGTTGTAAGAGCTGAAAGGAAATAGGTTTAGGTAAGAATTAGGCGACGGGCTAGCATCTTATCAGTGTTATACCACTTTCTATGTTTAAACCTAGTTATGCTAAAAATGGCTGCGAAGGGTGAAGTGGTCATGGTTTGGATTTTGGAACGCAGGTGTCACGTCATGTTAATGTATGTAGTTCCTAGTGGCCGAAGCGGAGTTTTACTTGGTTTTATTCGTATTACTTAGATGTTGTGATTTTTCCGTGTCTAATTGTTATTTGGTGTGTAGGTTCTTCTGTTAGCGGGGACGTGACCCCGGTGTCCATAGCGTCCGAGCTCGAGTTCAACAGCAACGAGGCAACTGCCGGCTCCATCACTGACCACGATCTTATGGTGAGGAACAATTATTCTTAAATTCTTATCTAAATTTAGTATTTTATCTGCATTGAACCTAGGGGACTGGCCTCATTTTTCTATTCGCTGGGAAAATGGTAAATTGCTAGTCACTGTTTAATAAACTTCAAAAATAGGAATTTGTTATTCGTACTCCTGGAGTGTTGTAAGAATCAACTAAGGAATTAGTTAATGTTCCTTGTAGTATACCATTTTTTAATAACCCCTTTGGAAATACTAGCGAGATATCATAATATAATACTGTATTTTGCCTACTACCAAACTGGATTGTCTCTACTCAAGCTTTTATTTATCGTATTCTTCAGAGTGCGGAGGGCGAGGACGACGAAGAAACTTTATCAATGGACCCCTACAGCAGCTCCCCACTCAGGGTCATCAGAAACGACTTGACTTCACAAACGGTCGCACACAAAATTGACAACTGTCTAGCTTCGACTAGTTACACGCCAATAGATACATTTGCATCAGACCTTCAGAAATCTAAGGAGAATGTTAATAGCATCAACTTAAACGTAGATAGTGAGAAGAACAACAAATACTCAAAAGTAGACCCATCCCACTACTTGAGTGACTTGGACTCGTTGAACGAGTTATTAAAAGAAGGCAAGAACAAAAACAAGAAAAATGAGTTGCTGAATAATGGTAGCCGAAGATATAGCGACAGTAGCGCGCAGAAGAGCTCCCTCGCCGCGGCGGGCTCCGTCGCCGGCAGCCGGTTCACCACCACGTTGGTGGCTGAGGAGTTGCTGAGACCAGGCACGTCTACGGAGAGCAAGAACAACAACATTCCCAGCGCATCCACGAGCGACACAGCGGGGCCTTCGGTGACCAAAGCTAACAATGCTGCCGTCAAACCAGGCTTTACCATCGCGGATGAATAGAACACGCATGCAAAGATTGCCTACCACTTAATCACAACTCCACACGACCACACAGCTTCAAGCTTTGCCACATCTAATCTACATGAATCACTAGTGATAAGACAAATTGTGATATTCATTGGGTTGGGTTTCACAAAATCAAACATCTCTTTAGTACAGTGCAATTTTTATACAAAGTAAGTTATTGGATGGAATTTAAATTAGTAATTTTGTAAAACCCAGCCCAAGAGACTTAGTAAAATAGTGCTTAGCCAGCCAGAAAGGCTATTAGTTGCTTTTTAAACTGTACTAAGACAATTAGATCCATTGGAATATGTAATAGATGTCGAATCAAATAAGTTCTGTTGTTAGAAAAGTGAAACTGATAAAACTGTTTTTGGATGCTTAGTTTAAAAAATAAAGCAAATGTGATTTACATAAAACAAAGTGTAATTAAATGCATTAACATTCAGACATTTTGAAATAGTTATACATGTTTCTAGAAAGTGAATAGGTTACAGGGTCAACACGGGCCAGATTAGGCAGAATAGTAATGGAAATCATTTTTCTGCATAGAATCATCATCCATTTAGTTGAATGTATGTTAGAAATCACAATATAATAACTAAACTTAGAAAAACTATTAGAACATTAAGCCTTTTATGAGAAATATATTAACTTCTATACTAATGAGGAGTTTATTTAATACTTCCCGATAATAACAATAATAACTAAACTTTGCCTTAAAACATATAAACCAAATTATCACACAGTAACCATACACTAAAATTTAAAGCTCCAATTGAATAAGCTAAGCTTAAACTTAAAATTGTAATGACCAGATACATCACACTGCGTTAAAAGCTAAGTATATTTAGCTGCATTTTACTCTGGCTTCAAAGACTTTGGCTTCGGAGCCATGTTGACCATGGCAAGGAGGGTGTTGAAGATGCCGCGGTGCTGGACGCCGGGCCACAGCAGCGCCGCCGCAGAGCCCACGAACAGCAGGAACACATTGTTGACGGCTGACGACACCCAAGCCAATGTGCACAGCATACTGATGGAGATGATGTAATACTGAAATATAAAAAATTTATCATCATCCATCATCATCCAGCCTATATACGTCCCACTGCAGGGCACAGGCCTCCTCTCAGTATTAAAGGGCTTGGGGTATAGTTCCCAGCGGGCCCAGTACGGATTGGGAACTTCACACAACATTGAATTGCTTCGTCTCTGTGTGCAAGTTTCCTCACGATTTTTTCCTTCACCGAATAACTCGTGGTAAATATCAAATTCGATATTGAACATAAATTCTGAAAAATTCAGAGTTGCGAGCCTGGGGTTTGAACCCACTACCCTCTGCTTGAGAGGCCACAGGTTGAACCGCTACCACGGCTTTAATAAAAAATATAATGTCACTATTTAATTTTTAACTTATTCTATGTGGCACACAGTTTCAAAAACTTGTTGCTCCTGTGATTGTGACATGATGGCATGATATTCAGGCTAGTCATATATTATATTAGTTAGATTGATGAACTAGATGAACGTGTTTTTCCTAGTAGTTACAATGTACAGAGTCTGAATGGACTAAAAGACACCTGGTGAGCCGTTATCATCAAATTAGTTAAATACAATAATTATAAATACAATGCAAGTCCTAAAATTATGTCCGAAATAAAAATAAAAAACATTCAAAACAACTATGTACTTAATCAACTTTATCATTAAGTAACATTAATTGCAAATGTGACCATTTGATCATTACATATTCAAATAACAATAAATTAGCTAAAAACTACCCTCATGTAAAACAATAAGTTGAGGGTAGGGTACTTACCATGCATGGGCTGGTCTCTCGCAATGAAGTGAAACTGCTCACATGGTCCATCAGTTTGTTATATTGTACAACAATGCTCCTACATATATCTTCAAACATTTTCTCCTTCTGTCCAGTCCAGTAGCTTTGTCCGTATAGAGAAGTACAAATGATAGGAATAATGAAATCCACAAAGTTAAAGATTATTCCCACCATGGCAAACGTCGTCAAAAAGTTGGAGTCCATGAGCCAAATGAATGTGTAGAGGAAGGTAAGTGCACCAACTATAGCTGCCGGATACCATTGCTGTTCCCAAAGGATTACCGATCTCAAAGGGATAAGAGCCATACGCCATCCTTCTAATAATCTTTTCACTTTCTTCACCTGCTGCTCCTGAATAAGTAAATTCGACATTTTTTAATTCTAACAAACCTGCCTATAAGATAACGTACATAAAAAAACTGCTGAACTGGATGGATATTTATGTCAAATAAAACTATAACACGTATCCATGTAAAACAACAAGCAACAATATTCAAATTTCAATAAATTTTGCACCATTTGTTAGGACCTAAATTAAATTACGTTACGGTCTTACATACCTGATCCTGAGAAAGAGTGTCTACCATTTTCACTGCGTTATAACTGTAAAGTAACAGTCAGTACAGTAAGATATAAACTGAAACTTATGAAATCAGCTTCTCTGCAAATCTAAATCGAACAAAGAAATTCAGAAGAGTATTCCGTATCCGTTTCGATTTGCACCTATCTATACTCTATACAGATAGACATTTCATTCAAAACAATCAGTGTTGCCAACTATATTTTTACAAGCCCACCAGATGCGGCCGGCCGTGTAAACCACCAGAAACCACTAAAACTTATAACCCAAAACATGATAGCATGACAAAAAAAAAATCGAACCCACCAGGTGCGGACGTGTAAACCACCAGAAACCACTAAAAAATTTCTGTAGACATACCAAAGCATGAAGGTATAACTAAAAAAAACTAACTTACAGCAGCATTTTCATAGTAATTAATTGTTTTTAGATCTTTACGAACAGGTGAAGCTGATCATAATACTAAGATATTAACTAAAGATGATCATAATTTTTCGAAATATGTTAGTGGTCAAATTCTTAACTTACCACTAACTGAAAGAATCTATTCCACTAAAAAATCCACTAGCCACTTAAAAACTAATATTTTCCCGCTAAAACACATGTCTAAACCTAAACGACCAGATCTAGTGGAAAATCCACTAGGTTGGCAACACTGAAAACAATGACAAGAACAAAAGTAACAAAACGTCAAAAACCCCACATTCTCAAAATAAAGGTAGACGTTCACATCACTTTACAAAGAAATTATTTTTAATCACTAATGTTGGCTAAACTGAATTTAATTAACACAGTAAAACTAGATTTTCATAGTACTCAACTATCTTATCTGCAATTTGCTAAATGTTACCATATTAATAATAACCCAGTAATTTGAGATAATCTTACGTTTATTTTTATTATGTATATTTATTACAATTTTAGTTAGGATTTTACAATACTAATGCAAAAGTAAAAAAATAAAACAAATTACAAAACACCTAAGGTGCAATATACAACAATGTGTAATACCTAGGGTGCCATCGATAGCGGGGCAATTTTTATTTGTTATTAAGTTATTAAGCAATGCAAAGTTCATATTATTATTAATAATACCAGACCATTGGAAGGGGGTAAATGTAACATTTACAATCCACATACAACTAATCAAACATACATTCAATAACGCCTATATTCCCAAATGAGTAAGAGAGAGGCACTGATAAACTATGACGATTCCACGTATCTTAGCCCATTTTGCCATCATTTTAGGTATTAAAAAAAAATGATAAAGTCCTCATCGTTCCGATTACGGTGTCCCTCCTAACTGTGATCAGTAATATTATGTACCTTGTTACAAATTAAAATCATGTTCTCGCCGGAACCGTATCGCAAAAAACAGATAAAAGAAGTATAATAGTGACAATGTGCTAGATTGTCGCTAAAAGCATACTTAAACGCCCCTTACGACTTCCATGGAATAAATAAAGATAAAGAAGAGTTATTTAAACCCGACATCACACAGAAATAAATTATTGGTTAGGTATCAGTATTTATAGCATTAGCATGATTAGTAATAGTAAAAACTAAAAACTTTAAAATGTTCAAAAATAAAACAACTATATTTTTTATGCATTTTTATTAAAAAGACTTCTAGTATAAAAGTAAAAATATTTTAACATAGTATACATTTTTTTTAAATAACACATGAATAGTAACAAAATATCAACCCTTCCCCTTTACTCAAATTTTCAAATATTTGTGATTTTATCAAAAATATTATTGTTCTGTTTACTTTTTATCATTTTTTAAACAAAGGAATGACTAACAGACAGGTAAATAATGTATCACATTTTTACACATTTGCATAGTGATATCAGTCCTCTGTCTAGGTTAATATCACCATCTTATCTTAATCTTAAGTAGATAATAAAATTGCAGTTTAATTTATCCTTTTAAAATACCTCTTTCCTGGCTTAGTGACCGATTCATGAGTGAGAGTCTGAAACAAAGTAAAGATATTTATCATTTGTTCGTACCAACATCAAGAGCATGAATCAGTTCTTATTTATCAACTCGAAGTTCAGTTGTTGCTGATAAACTTAATTATCAGGTGAAATCGGCACGCTAATGAGCTCACGTAATTTTATTTTGGCTAGATATTGTGCATAGAACTGCAACGCCAATCCTTTGTCAAATGATTAAAATGATTTCAGGGAATCAGGGGTCTGGAATTATTAGAGAAATTTACATTAAATCAGAAAGTTGGAAATCAGTCTTTTTAACCCAGGGTGTAAAAAGGGGCGTTATAGGCCAAAAAATTTTTAATGAGCCGCAAAGATTTCAGTAACTAATTGAAAAAGCCCGCGTTAGCCTTACTTTTTCCAAATATCAGCCTACACTTCACAGATTGACATTCGCTCATTAAGATAATTCCATCACACAACAAAGGGCATGCTGTATTATAACATGGATTCCTTTAAAATAACATGCTTATTTATTTACCTCTCAAAGGGCTAATAAGTGGCGATGATTACTATCCATCACTTCCATCAGGCATTTCGAATGCTCGTTTGCCTTCACTCGTATACAATACTCGTTATACTTAAACGAGAATATAACAACGATGTATGATAATAATCCGTATTTTGGTGGATGTATTAACACATAAAGATGGATTATTAATACTTACAATAGTACACCCTTCATCAGTGAATTCATAATGACGTCCACATTTCACTCCTGTTTCAGGAATCACAGAGTTAGTGACCATTTCATGATCATTCACAACAGATGTAACACTCTAAAATTAAAACAACAATATTAAATTAAATAATGACTTCATAACAAACTATTTATTTCACATAATATAGTAAGGAATTTTGTTGATATTCATTAAATCTTAAACATATTCACCCATATTATCCTCATTGGATGACGTGAACCATAAGCATATAACTAATAACAAATACATACATATTATGTGTGTCTTATTTACCTTAATAGTCGTATTGGGCATAGCTTCATCATATTCTTCACCCAATTTAAAAGACCATTCCGTCGTTCTAATCATTGATGCGTTCTTAATAGTCATTTTGTCACCATCAACTGTGATTTCCATAACAGGTGATGACATAGACATCATTTTACGGCCGATATACGGCACACCTGCAAAAGTAACGTTTTAGAAGACAACAGTAATAATAATGCATTTTATTTATAAAACCCAGTAATAGCCAGCCAACATTAAAAATGTAGGTCATATAAGTCATGTTATGAGGACCAATTTTATTGCAATAACGTAACGTATTTTGTAAAATATTGATTTTACAATTCTCGAAAATTTAATTCATATACATACATATGTAACACATACATAAACTTCAAGTATGTATTCTTAAATCGGGTAGGCAGAGCATTCGAAATATTACATAGACAAAACCAAGCCTATTTCACGTTTCCTAGCCACTTTTAGCGCTATAAATATATAGGGTGACTGCACCAGTAATGGACATAGAACCAGTAATGGACAATGACTCTTATTTACTACCCACTAAGGAAAAGTCATTTGTTTTAGACCAATCAATTCACAACTCTATGGTCTTTAAATTATGAATGAAGTGTCCATCACTGGTGCTTGTCAACTTAAACCGTCCATAACTGGTGCCGTCACCCTAATATATATTTTACTAAATAAAAGAAATTGTAATAATGACCAGTAGAAACTACATAAAATAACACAAAAGATGAAGTGGTAAATATCTATCTTAAAAAATGCTAACTTATTTGCTTATCAAGTTCAGGAGACTAGATTAAGTATTCGACGCTACAGTAGATTTTTTAAATAATCAATTCAAAAGCTGACTAGTTACATCAAATTATTTGTTCTGTATTTTTTTTTCAATAATAATTCAAAGAAATTTTACTAACCAACAGCGACGAAATAATCTTCGACGTCTTCATTCTTATAGTGCTGGTATTTTCCTGCGATAGATGGCATTTTAGTTGAGGTTGCTTAAAATAGTATACGATTTTTTTTATTGAGTTGTGGTGAAATCAAAAGTGAAAACAGGAGGAACCTGCCCGGCACAACTTCACACTTGAATGAAGATTGATTGTAATTACTGTATTTACTGTTTATCATGTTATACGTCAAACTCTGTGTTGCCTGATTTCATTATTTGAAATCCCCAAAAAATTACAGAAACATTTGACAAGTGCTTGAATTTGTTTGAAACTTTGTAACAAAAGTATCATTACTGGGAAAAATTACAATCACCATAAAATTTTAATGAAGTAACTATTTTTTTCTATGAAACTATCTTATCATTATTCAAGGTCATTCAAAATTATGTCGTCAACATCTACGCTGCCCAAAGAACTAGTAGTAGAATATTTAGGATGTTTCTAGACTTAATATCTTAAGTATTAATTTATTACTTAATTTATAATTTTTACACTGTCAACAAGTCGTTCAGCTAATGCGGCTCTCACACGTGTTCGAAACTACTTCAGTCAAGGAACGTCATCTTTACACTAGGCTGTCCGCCGAGCACTGTACTGTTTCCCAGTAGGGCTATGCCGGCTGTCTCTTGCCGAGTGTGGCCGACGCCGTCTACCGTGTTTTTTACACTTTTCCTGTCACCGCAAGCAGCATGTATCGAACGACACTGTGTGATTGCCGTTGAATCCTACTACAATTATCAGTGATAGGTTGATAACTGGCTCGTTATGAAGGTGAAATAAGTGGTCCGTTGGCACCAATTACCATTCAAGATCAAAGATAAATTCAATTGAGTAATTCAATACATTCACATGGTTTAAGTATGTTATATACGTAAGTAACTGTGCGTTAGATTTCTACTCCGCAAAGCAATTAAACAAGGTTAATTTCAACTTTTTACTACTTTATTTACATATACATTAATAAACAATTGTTAATAATATTGATCTATTTGACTTTCACATAAATTACTTTAATATACTTACACTTACGCAATATCAATAAAAAGCTCTTATATGTCTTTTATTCTGCGAAAGTATCTCCTCCCATCCCTTGCTTTTTCGTGGGTGAATGTCTGAAATATAAAAGCATGACATAATATTAAAGGTCATTTTAAGCATCCATTATACAAGCGTGGGGCGGTTACGTGGCGCGCTCTTAGCTTGGCTCAAGGCTACTGGCTGCGCCACGCGCGCGCCCGGTTCACTGCGCTAGCAGCACGTGCGGGTCCATCACGGGTCGTTCCCGTGACGCTGTGCGCGCGGTGAAAGCGGGGCGTTCACTGGGAGCAACGATCAGTCGATCACGTGAAACGCTCTAGCATCCTGCTAATAACTCCAAAGTGGACGCTCCGCAAATGTCTCGCGCCTATTTGAAGGAAGGTTTTTACAATTTTGTGTTTAGTAAAATAATCACTTACTACAATGCACTCGTCTTCAGTAAAATAGTAGTGTCGCCCACACTTGTCGCCTGTGTCCGGTATCACCGAATTGGTCATAAGTTCATGGTCGTTAATCATAGTGGTTATGCTCTGAAATTCGTGGAAAAAAATGTTTCATGAACTGTGTTACATTTTTGAACCAGCAACGATTTTTTAAAATCTTATCCTTCCCGTGTGGTGTCGGGTTCAGAATGACACCTCTCCAGTTTTTTTCCGTGGATGTTGTGAAAGGCGAATAAGGAAATAGCTAATGGTTTACTTTAGGCATCAGATGAGCAACCTTTCACTATAGTACATCTTAACTATAAATCTAAAAATGTTGATTGAATTTGGTACAAAACGTGAAATAGTCAAGGTTATGTCTATCTAGCGTTTCGTATGCTTTGCTTATCCCATTTGGGAATTAGGCGTGATGTGTAAATGTGAGCATCCTGAACAGAGCATGTAAAACACCGAGGAGCGAGGGGGGTTGACGGCGACACGTTATTTCCCGTGCTACCCACAATGCGCCGATTATCCCCACTTATTTAGATGAGCATCTTTAACCCACCGCGCGACTTTCTTATGTTTATACGTAAAAGTACCCTTGCGTAATGTTGCAATTTTACAGATGCTTTTTTTCCATTTGTTGGCAGCGAAATTTGGTGTGGCAACAATTTTAGTTCTCTTTTGATTTTGACCATGGTAAAATTTGTTGGTCACATCTTTCTTTACAATATAAAGACAGTCAAGTTTGAATTACCTTAATTGTTTTTCTGGGCATTTGTTCATCGTACTCGTCACCAAGTTTAAAAGTATTTTCTGAAGTAAATATTAAAGCTGATTCTTTGATGGTCATATTGTTGCCATCGAAAGTAATTTCTATGGACGGAGATGCTGCGTTTATCATCTTTCTACCAATGTATGGTACACCTATAACAAATAATAGAAATTACCAATAAGTATCGTGCCTACACAGAATATATGTCATAGAAGGTTTATGTACAGCACCTGAAATAAACACAAACGATAATTTAAGAAATAAAAGCAATAGGTATGCATCTTAAAAAAACTCTTGTTTGTACTGCCCGAGCAAAAGGACCTATTTAGGGACTGGAAACTACTCCACAGAGATCGTTACATAAACAAACCAACAAATTTTTCTTTTTGCAAAATAAAAATTTGAAAAAAAAAATAAAAATAAATGCAATACGTACATTATTTGAACACCAAAACAACAATAAAACATCTCTCACTAGGCATTTTCAACATGTAAAAGAACTAGTTTTAGCAGGTGGCGTATAGTTCCCGGCTAGCTATACTCCGTTTTTTTGGGTTGAGAATTTCAACGGATATAATTTAAAATTTTCTCTGGAATTCATTAGTAAAACTGGAAACGATTTATGCAAATACACTTAACATTGTTTGTTATAATGTTCCGCCGATATCTTGGGATTACTCAAAAATGTGTAAGGGTTTGACAGTTAAAATTATAAACCCAAAATAAACAGAGTATAGAAGACATGATTTTAGAGAGAGAAAGAGAGAGAGAGAGAGAGAGAGAATGCACATCACTTTTATCTATACTAGAGACCTTTAGGTACTTAAAAGATGGTAAACAATCTTGACGTGTCTTTTTATTTAAACATACACTTTATAAATCAAAATCTTTACATTTTAAAATTTAGGTACGAAAAAATAATTTACTTTCATAATTGAATTGAATAGTGTAACGATTTTCATTTTTAGACTGTGTATTTCAATAAAAAGACATATCAAGATTGTTTACCATCTTTTAAGTACCTAAAGGTCTAAAGTATAGAAAAAGCTCTGCGTGAACTTATCCTTTCTTTAAAATCGTGCCAAGTTGTTTGCCGATTACTATTCCGAAATATGTTATTTGACTTATTTGTTACTCACCCACAGCTGTAAAATAGTCCTCGATATCTTCATTCTTATAATGTTGATACTTTCCTACAATCAGTGACATACTTACAAACTGTTTTAAAAAATATTTTATTGATAATATGGTGAACTGAAATATGTATTACATTACAACTTAAAGTTAAATAAAGAAAAAAAGTACTTATTTCAATAAAAACAATAAATTTACAATATTTCTGCTTTGCGACTTTGCAAACACACAAGCAAAGACACTAGTTAGTATTTGGTATCAGATTACAAAAATAAACTGCGTGTTTACGATTATGATAAGATTATGTATACTAAGATACTAACTAAAATATCTAACCTATGAAGTCATATGACAGATTTCCATAATATTAGTCTCCTGACATTAATAAATTCTAAAGTAATGTCATAGCACGAACCTCAGCTTTGTGTTTACACTTATCGTGTTTGTGTTTGCCATAGTTGATGAAATGACGTTATAATTGTATTATAATAATTGTGTTATTTCTGTTTTCATTGTCAACAGTTTATTGATAGACTTTTTATAGTTTAGGCTGGGCACACTAGCTGTCATTAACATTAATTATAGTCAGTGGACATCAACCTTTACTACTACAGATAGCTTAACATGAAAATGGAAATTATATCTTGTTGTTGTGGTAGAACTGCGTTTTCTTACGACGTGACGTGACATGCGTGATCAAAGCAAAGCTATTACGAGTTGAAAAACGCCCAAGTAGTTGGGTGTTTACGAAGCGGTCAGCGGACGGACAGAAATTAAATTGAAAATTGATGTGAACTGTGACGTGATGTGACCAAATCGAATGTTTTGATTCTCACATAAACTTCTACTAAGATAATAACATCTCAATGTTTTTTGTGTTATTTAGCCTTAAGCTAAACAGTGTTTACAGTGATTCGTAGTTAGGTTTCGTTTTGCTGAATGTTAGGAACAGTTTGTTGATCGATTGTGTGATAATAGTTTATTCTGTTGACCTAATTAGTTTTTTCAAAATGACTGATAAAGAGGACTATATGACGACTTACCGAGTATTCTTTGAGAACTTTGCGGCGACTGTGAACCCCGAGGACCAGTTGCCCGTCAATATCGCGGGCTACTCTATCACCGAGAGCGAACTGCCGGGCGAAGTGCTTTATTGGACCACCCAGTATTTATCAGAGAAGTAAGTATTTATTAAACTATTGTTATTGTTATTGTCACATATCATAGATTGATTTTCTTCAATATTCATAATAGTTTACATTTACCCTCTTTATAATTAAAACAGGTAAATATACTTGATTATTCTTAAAAATGCTAAGTAACCAGACTAGGATGCGTTACTAATGTACTTAATTTCTTAAAAATGCTAAGTAACCAGACTAGGATGCGTTACTAATGTACTTAATGCATAAATACAATTGAGTTGTTTGATTCCAATTAGACAGAAAAATCTAAATGTTATTTTTTTATTTTATGAGATTGCTGGCTCTTTTCAATAACATGTTTTATATAAATGTTTCTTGATTGTAAACAACAATTCTTCTATTATTAGCAGTACAAATACCAACACCATGGCAACAGTGTTCCCGAAGTTTCAGAACTATTCATATATGTCCAAGATAAAAATTAGTCTTGGTCTTATTCGAGACTTGAACTATCTCCCTACAAAAAAGTTGACAAAATTGGTTTAGTGTTAGAAGTTTGAAAAGGCTATGGTCAGAGTTATTTTTAGTGTCCGACCGAAGCTTCGGCTTCGGCTTCGGCTTCGGCCACCTTCGGCCGAAAAAACCACCTTCGGCCAAACCTTCGGCTTCGGCCAAAATTTGGCCGAAGCTTTGGCCGAAGCCGAAGGTTGGCAAGTTGTGATTTGAAATTGAACAAACGATGCCAAAGTGAGACGGATAGTGCGCAGCGGTTAGCAGGGCAGCGTTTCGCCGGCCCGATAGCATTACTTGCAGTTAATTATAGAGATTACTGACAACACATAACATAACAACATAGTCACACTTGATTTAGAACCGAAAACTGCACATAATTTATTGCCGTTTTTTTAATATTAGTAAATTCTCGTATTTCTGAGGGTCAACATGGGGTCAACACACCTTCGGCTTCGGCTTCGGCTTCGGCCGAAGGTTTTGATGAAAGCCGATTAATCGGCTTCGGCTTCGGCTTCGGCCAAAATTGTACCTTCGGTCGGACACTAGTTATTTTCCTATTTAAAATTCTAGTAGGGATTAGAAAAGTATTTAATCTGGTAAATGCTCTAATCTGATAGGCTTACCATGCTAAAACAAATGAAAGAAGTTCAGTTCGATCTCTATAGTTTTGAATAATTTAAGCTACAAAGATTTTAACTAACAAACAAACTACTATTCAAAATGTTGGGATCAGGTGGGTTGAGAAGGCTGGCCTTAGGCATGCAAGAGGTGAAATTTAAACATCCAGCAATTTATAATCGAGTTGACCATTTACTTCACTTTTTTATAAGTTATTAAGATTAGGAATTACTTTGTTATTACTTACATACAATACATAAACGTCACACCTTATTCCCTGCGGGGTAGGGAGAGACAACAGAACACCATTTGCTCCGATTCAGACATACTTCACTCGCTTCACTCATATCCATCACTCTCGTCATACACACTTGTCATACTTTATTATTATAGCCATAATAATGGTCTTGTCTATGTCACGTTTCGTGTGCTCTGCCTACCCCATTTGGGAACACAGGCATGATTGTATGTATGTATGGAATTACTTTGCACTAATTATGTGCCAGTTGCCACATCAAACCAAGATTTCTTTTACCTGATCTTTTACCTGAATGAGTGAGAGAAAACCTGATTTAAATATATCTAATGCAACAATAAGAGACAGAAATTTGATAGCCAGTATGGTAGATAAAAAAATACATGATCGAATAACTCAATTTAGTTACTCAATTAAAAAAAAATTTGCTAGATCTTCAAATGCAAACCAGGGGCGTAGCTACCAAGGGGCTAGGCGGGGCAGTGCCCC
>BHDV01009533.1:39944-78856 GCA_005406045.1 Adoxophyes honmai
ACCTGGGGTCCACAACGCCCTCGCCCACGACCGCAGAATCTACCATTCCACTTGGGAAAAAACGCCGCGGGCGTTGTGGGCGAGTATTTCAAGTGGAACGCAAAACTTGAACGCCGTGGGCTTCCAATATGGCGGCATAGGGAAAACGTGCAGGTTTGGGGGTTGTTAGTAAATATTTCGCATGGATTGGAGCAAAATTTAATTAAACAGGGATTCCCGTTAATTTATGGTAGCATTTTTCGCAAAACGAATGAGATTCGGTAAATTCATCAAAATCTGATGACATGTGTCACGTGACAGGTGACGTTTAAGTGAAAGCCACGCCGACCCACCTACATTTTGTGGGCGAAGTGGGCGCGACGTGGTCGCGAGCAATGACGTCATCTGTCACATCTGTGACGTCCGATTCGCTCGCAACGACCACGGGCGCCAACCGGAACGCTGAAGTGGGCGATACAATCGTTGTGGGCTCCAACCGGAACGCACCCATTGAGATTTCGCCTGTCGAGCAATGCAATGTCACTATGACGTTTACTGTGAATAGGTTCTATAGTGGGTCAGGAATCAATTGGTTCGATGGTATAATAATGTGAGGGGATCTGTTTTATATGACTATACCTATTTTCATACCCAAATTCGCAGAAATCGATTCAGCGATTAAATACAGAAAAGCGTATTAGTAACTGTGGTGTCACCTAGTAAAATTGATGATTACGCGTTAACATTTCTTCGCCTCCACGGTCACTTAGCATTCGACTACACCATAACTGCAGTCCTTTGTTTCTGCAAGTTGTCAACCATTCAAGCTGCGTATCGGATCAGATAAGACGTCGACACACACTTCATTATGCATGTGAGTTTGCTAAATGGCTAGTCGCTATCAGATACCGCAGAGTGCAATGCGAAATAATCTAATAACCAGGCTCGGTGCTTGTCGCTTCTTTCGTGCCAAAAGTTTCAAACAAAAAATATTGGAAAACGCGTTGACATACATCCAAAGCATAAGATTAATAAAGTTTCATAATACGTACGTTAATTTTGAATTTCAAAATTGGTCTATATTTGAGTTATAATAGCTGAATTTTTATTTTTACACTTGTTATCTTTATCTCCTTAGTCTGAAGTGACGTTCCTCTACTAACTTGCAATTTTGAACTAAAGCCATAACTCCCACAGGAGTATGAACTATCCGTAACTGCCGCCAGTACAATTTAAACCTTTGTCCTATATGATACGCCCTTGCAATAAAACCATTGACGAGCGAGCATTGTCGCAAGCTCATAGTTTTATCATACATTTTTCAAAATACATAATTTCCCTTTGTAACACCGAAAACACAGCATAGGTGATTTATGCGCATAATAAAGCACTTGTCTAATTCGTTAGTCCGTTGCTCTTTTGGGATGCTTGCGTAATACAATAATACAATAAGCAAGTCTAGAAGGGCGTATGTTACTTGCTCATACGACGTTTTGCTGTTACGATGGTTTTTATGGTTGGTTGGTACTCGGCAGGACAAATGCGGGTTACTCATCTGACCGACGGCGATCGCAATCGCTGTGCGGGCCACGAGTGACGTATTGTATTTATACGCTCTGTTATACGGAAAACTACTCCATAATTACAAAACTATGTGTAATGCTACTATGGGGTGTGTCATTGTCATATGGAAACTGTGGAAGGTAGAGAATACAGTAGATCCAAAAGGTTTTATCATTCTGTAGAAAATATTAGCTCACTCTAGAAATAAAATATAGGAACTAGCATAAAGTAACTGATTGCCCTCTATTTGTCATCATTTGATATGAGCTATCGAGTGGGTCAGCAGTCAGCACTAGGCAGTGCACTTTGTAAGTCAAGCGCATCTACCTACTGTCTATCTGTATTACTCGAAACGTGCAGACATAGCAAATACATAGGTTACTGGTTTAATTACAATCTACACCTAATCTCATCAAGCTACATAGTTGATACTCCCTTGTTTAAAACAATTAAATCACTACTCGAATCGCGTGGTGTCGGGTTTAAAATAACAGCTCTCCATTTCTTCCATGAATGTCGTAAGAGGCGACTAAGATTAATAGGTGTAGGTATGCTTTAAGCGACAGACTAACATCCTGTCACACCCATTAACTTAAAACATGCTAGAATACTGCGAAACGTGAAATTGTTATGGTCTTGATCTACGAACTTTCCTACATGAAAAGGTAACAATTACCACCCACCTTACCCACACAGCCACAGGATATCAATTAAATCCTACGCTAAGAGCATTACGCAAGACCGAATCGTTTGTTAATTTCAACACGAACTCTGGTAGGGGTGGGCCGTTTGTCTTGGGAGCGCCTAGTCCTCCGGCGGGCGCTTCCGGGCTCCCAGATGTTGCACCCGGATGCGTGCCGCTGCCACTAACCAAATGCTAACGAAACTACATTCCGCGTTAAGATCGAATTAAACTAAATTTGAGGCAACTTGCAGCATTGTCTTAAATAATTCGATTTTACTATTATAAGAGGCATGGTTTTGTCTATCTATGTAGTAGCGAGTCGTATGCTCTGCCTACCCTGTTTGGAAACAGGCCTGATTTATGTGTATTACTAAATCAGGGCTAAGACGATGCTGCAAGTCGACATAGGTTTTGTTTTTGGTATAAGTATAAACCTACCTAGATTCCAAGTACCCTTTGAAGCTACTTTTTGGTGTTGCGTAGTGTACGTATTAAGAAAACCATAAGTAGTTTTTCATATCGCTTATCTAATCGCTTTCATTAAGCTTAACTAGACTGGAAAGATTTTATGATCAAACTTTTAAGTGGACTCCACAAATTTTACAATAGGCGATGCGATGGTTACGTGCGTACTATTAATTCAATAGTAACTTCCCATCTCTTAAAACGATTTAAAGTTACCGTTGATCTGGCCAGATTGGAAAAAACACTGCACCGTAATAATAGTTTTGCCCAGTGAGCATCCATACGATATTCTATAATAATGTGTAATTTGCTAGACGCTCCATTTATTTCAGTTTATGCCGTAAGAGAGCGTAAATTGTATGTTACGATGCCGACGACCATCTGCCGAGTTGCATAACCACCTAACGCTACATTGAATTGCATTTACAATACCAATTTGTTGGGTTATAGCCGCGACGTTAATTTAAGAACTATTTGTTAGGATCTAACAGGGCTTCAGATTTAGTCAGCGAATCTTTTCTTTATTTTGAAGATATTCTTTGTGACAAATACTCCCTACCTGACTCCTGTGTGGTGTCGGGATAGAATAACAACTCTCCATTTCTTCTGCGGATGTCTTAAGGGGTGACTAAGGAAATTTCTTTAGGTATGCTTTAGGCGACAGCCTGACAGGCTAGCAACCTGATGAACCGGTAACTCATCCGTCTGTTTTTATCCTAAAAATATGCTAGATTAATCATGGTTTTGTCTATGTAACGTTTCATGTGTTCTGCCTACCCTATTTAGGAATATGGCCGTGATTGTATGTATGTGACAAGTACCCAATTGAATTTTACTTAAAAAATTCGTAGTCCTTCTGAAAAAATATGAAAAAAGTGCAGGAATTAATGTGCCTCGTCTTCAGAACTTAGTTAACTGTAGACAATTACGAACAATGGCAAACGAGAGATCTTAAATACTTTAGACACACAGCACCCGTGTGAATCTGTGTCTGTAACGTAAGAACGTAACTATACACAAAGTCTAAATGCAAGGTGTGTGATATACGACACTCGCTACACATGCAGTTTATTGTATGTACTACACAAAATGGGATCTTGGTTCGTTGGGCAGCATCTTAGTTTTATTTAGAGATGCAAAACTTGGCAATACGCATCAAAGATAGAAACATCAACGTATGATTGTCTTTGTGGAGCGTACGTCGATAGAATGTACTGGCGCAATTAGTTTTTCTTTGTTGCGGTTGTAAGGCAGAAAGGTGACACTTCGAGCCTATTGGGGCGCTTTTTCTATCGCACGTGGGTTGAGGTCGTAGGTTGTTCCGATGCACAAATTGGCACGGAGCCGCGTGGGCTGGCGGATGCCAGATAGTACCGCGGAGTCAACGCACCGGCGGCCGTAACGCTGCCCTTCTCAGTCAACGTTAATAAGCCAAATTACGGTCATACAGCTCAAACTGTTGACACTTAGATCTTACGACTTTGTAATCCTGTACGCCCCCGTTTCCTAAAGAAGATAAAGAAGCCTACGCGGTTGTAATTTGTGCATGAGCGTATGTTATGTCAACTAATTTCTGTTTAAAACAAACGGAGCGTAATAAACTTGGAGCTTCCGGTCGGAACAGACAATTTAATATCCGGCACCAGAAACCAGAAAGCTTCACGAGCTAGGTATGTCAGATATAGACACCACTTGAACTTCGAGTCTCGAAGGTTTGGAATGTTCTCACAAACTCAATTGCGTTGCCTCTACGCGGTAAGAATTAACTCCAAATTGTGTCGTCACGTCAGCCTCTTCGGGAGTTCTGGTCGTATCGCGTATCCCAATTTATTGGGGAGTACGCAGCCGCGGGGCACTGACCTCTTTATGCACTACGCAGACACGGACAGACCTACGTCCTCATTTTATTTTATAACTACACCTGCCTGCTAGAATACAGGGGAAATAACGCACGGGCCAAATAAAGAACGAGTGAATGCCCGTATGGTTTATTTATCTTAGGCTATTCTTTCTTCTGAAATGAATAGTTTACGTTCCAAGTCTATCGACGCTTAATTCCATTCACTCTTATTAAAGTGTAAAATAATACTAGGTGAACACCCATATTTATCTGGTAAGCTCATACAGTAAAAGCAAAGGGAAATAGTTTGCAATGTTCTTTAGATATGGTCGCGATAACGGTATCATTAGACGCAGACGCACCTACTTCATGGCTTTATCTGAAGATAGCTTGTGTCATTGTTACAGAATAGCTCTTTTGTTTATCGATGTTTGTTTTGTTTTTTTTTATTGCATATCGGATGTTTACGTTTTCTACAGGTAGTGCGTGCCGCTTTTGGCTCATTAAGAATAACAATCTGCATTTACAATTAACTTAGGCTAACGATTGGTTTTTTGTGAGTATGCTTATTATAAACTAGGAAACAGAAGGTGCAATCTAATATTGTGTAACGGACCAGGTTTAGAACAAGCACGTGTGCACGGTGTAATTACATTCTTCGGCTGCTGATTTCAACGCCCGCTTTAAATAGACGGCAGAGCCATGCTAGGCGTTTCGATTTTTAAGGTGGAAACTTCAATTCCGGAAGTTCCACAAAATCAACTTAAAGACTGACTGTCTTATTTTAGAATAGGGCTTATTTTAAAGTAGCTACGGTTCTTGGTATAAATAAACAATAATCATAATATAAAAACTTATGTTTTTATAGAAACCTAGTACACTCCGTAACTCACAAGAAAGCGTGCTCATTAAGTATCCTTATATTTTCCAGACAATGTCCTACGACACTGTTGACCCCGCTACTGCGGATCATCCTCGACGAGGTCCGCGCGGCCGCCAAGAAGCAGCCCGCCGACTTCGGCTACAAATCCGACGAGTCCGGTGAGTCACCCGACCTACCTGCGATAAAATGTTATTCACACCTGTCCAGATAACCCAGCGGTTTGTACACGTTATTCACGACCATAAAAACGTAATATATGCGCCTATTTTCACTGGTTTGGCTTCTCTGAATTAGATAGTGAAGTCATTCAAGGAATGTCCTACTGCGCAGATGAGATGAGATAATCGTGCAAATGTAGGTTTTCATCTATCTAGGAGAATGAACAAAGACGTGTAAGCTATACCTAGTTTCCGATATATCGAGAGTACATACCAAAGAATTCTTGGCTTACTTTAATGAAATCAAGAACTTTCAGTACTTTCCAAAATTTTTAGTTTGTAGTGTAAGAACACATTTAGTTAAACTTTACTAGGTATACACGTTTTACATCTACATATACTGTCGTTGCATTGCTATGTCTTAACAAGTACATACTTACCTCTTGTTAGACGTTTTCACTAGCGAACTTGATTTTTTGACTTTTTGCCCTGGTAACTAACTACATAATAATAATCCCCTACATATCGAGGTATGCAAAACTGAACAGCTTAGTTGCCCTATTTTTCATCAGAACTAGGTCACACGTAAAAACGAGGTGTTATAGTGTTATAATACAACTTGACCTAGTAGGTAGATAGGTACATATATATATTATTACCTACCATAAAAATACACTCTTGAGGTTTCCGTCATTTCCTGAAACTTTGTAGCTACCATAAAAAATGTTAGCACCGACACGTGCCGTATTCCCGTTGCATCATATGAATGTACGTATTTGAAACATAAGTAAATTTTGTAATCATTACATTAATACAAATATCAATCCGAGGAGCCTTGCACTTGGCCGTGAATATTGGCTCGATCTAAATATAGTTGTGGGCAAAATCAATACTTTAGTGCAACTTGAAATTGCGCCCGGAGAGCAGATGTCGTGCCCGGCTGTGCAACAGGCTGTGGCTCCGAGGTGCATCTGTAGTGTTTCGGTGTTGGCTTGTACCGTTGTTTTCATTGTTTGCTGGCGCAGTGTTTTCCGGGTTTGAAGCTTTGTGTTGTTCTACATTGTTTCTGAAACTATGAATTCATAATAGAGGCAGTTCGTGAAACTAGGGCACTAGGTCCTCTATGATTTAGAAGGCCTGTCTTGAAATGGACAGCTTTCCATTAGGAAGGTAGCTAACAATTATCAAGGGCTTTACTTTTATTTAATTTTTCTTTCCATTCATTGTCATTTACAATTGGCCCTCCAACTTTCCAGCGTACGTAGCGCTTCGGCTGATGCAGGCTGTCACAGCGCGCGTGAACGCCGTCTGTCTCCGATATTTGGACAACTCACGGCTGGACACGCTGCCGCCGCCGCCGCCGGCGCATCTTCAGGAGTTGAAAACGGTCTCGGCGGCGACCAAGAACTCTAGACGAGTCATGGAGGACAGGCACGTCGAGATTGGGAATCTGGAAGCTTTGTTTGGCATCGAGGTTAGTATTTAAATTCCTTTAAAAAAACTATGAAATTGTAAACTTTGTCTGCGTGGATATTTGAGCGCTTCAATCCGTGTACTAATATCGACTTTTACATATAGTTTACTAGCTTTCCGCCCGCGGCTTCGCCTGCGTGGAATTCGGTTATGTTGCGGTATAAAGCGAACTTTCCCAGGGGAATATAATTTTTTTCCGCGATAAAAAGTACCTACCCTATTATTTAATCCGGACTTCTAACTCTAGGTCTGCAAAATTTCAAAGCAATCAGTTCAGTAGTTACGGCGTGAAAGCGGAACAAACAAACAAACTCACTTTCCGATTTATAATATTAGTAAGGATAACAGCAGTCTTGATAGGTCCACCAAGTATAATAATTTATATTGACGTAAAATATTATTCGCGTTTTTAAGAATTTACTTTAGGAATAATTGTTTAGATTAACGAATTGGAATACCTCATAATTTCTATAGCCTAGTATCGTTGAAGCGCTCTAGCTCTAACACCTTTTACAAAACGGGGAAAAGTCTGAAGTACATCTTAGGGAGGTAAAATAAAGACATCAAAGCGTAGGTACTTTGTATTGGAAATGACTATTCTACGTCACGTTTTTGTGGTTGCCAGCGCATACAGACAATGCTTATTGGCGTTCACGTTTTCCTCCTTCGCTTATACAAAATATGCATCATTCTTTACTCTTGTTTACCGTGAGCTGAACTATTTCGTTGTCTAAACTCTCGCACCAAACCAATTTGCATTTACAAACAAATGTGTTTCATGTGCTCTGTCTACCCCATTTGGGAAAATTGGTGTGAAATACTGACGTATGTATGTACCTATAAAGAAAATGTAGCTTTAAGTGTAAAAGTATCCTAAACTGTTGATGCTCTTTCCTCTAATAAAATAACTGAACTATGTCTTTAGTTAATAATGGTACATATTTTACGTTGATATCGAAATAAGATCTTAATATCCTGCCCTCATTGTTTTCCAATGCTGCATTGGCGCGCACTTAACGTATCAATGACGGGCTATAACTGTAAGTGGCTGACTTATTCCCTGCGGGAGGGCCTGGCTGCTCGGCTGGAGCGTGATTTATATTGCTTCCGATCATTATTGTGTATTATGTAAACGTTCAACTATACATCTCAACTTGTTTTAGTAGAGACAAAGTTTAGTCAAGGAAATTGTACAAATTGACCATTCAACTCGCGGTTGTGAGTTGGATAGAAAAGTATCTGAAGTT
This sequence comes from Adoxophyes honmai, assembly GCA_005406045.1. Classification (NCBI taxonomy): domain Eukaryota; kingdom Metazoa; phylum Arthropoda; class Insecta; order Lepidoptera; family Tortricidae; genus Adoxophyes; species Adoxophyes honmai. Next base: position 48,238 of record BHDV01009533.1, read on the forward strand.
TAAAATGATCTTTAATGTCGCTCAATCGTTAATATTCCTCATTATTACACTCATGTTCCGTACTTCGTCGTATGCATAAACTTCAACTGTGTCAAATCTCAAACTTTCGAATACGCAATAAGTTTTAAAAAAGAAATATCCAATTATCTCATAGCGAAATCTTTGGATACTTCATATTATGTGTCATACTCAGTTACGTGTTTTACGTGTAAGCCTAAGAATTAATCTGCCATGATAAGGTATAGTTTTAAAGGGGAATTAAAATGACCTACCATTCTTATAATTTGTTGCTACTGCATCGCAACATGGTCCAATTGAGATAAACAAGTATAATAGACGCTCCGAAGTTATTGATGTGATTTCGTCAATATCAAAGAAATATGTATGGGTATAATGGATCACCCTTTTCTGTCTGCGATCATACCAATTCGTGAATGTTTATGTCGTAGGGCGGCATGGAAGCATTATCGTTCGTAATATTTATGAAAGGTAATGAAAACATTATGAAAAGTTTGCGCTCAGTAACTGTATAAAAATTACGAGTATGAGAATATAAATCCATATTCATAAAAGAGGTTTTTTTTTGCATTTTCAACTTTATGTCCTAAACCTTTCTTTCATATACATACATCACGCCTGTATTCCCAAAGGGGGTTGGCAGATCACACGAAACACCACATAGACAAAACCATGACTTTTCGTGGCTACTTCTGGCATATTTTTTTATGTTTTGAGTTGGCAGGAATAATAGTGGCAGGTTGCTAGCCTGCTGTTGCTACTTTTGTTTCATTTACTACTAAAGACAACTTTATCTTCTTTTCAGACGGCGAAGCCAACCAGTTTCTACGCAGTGTACGACGGGCACGCGGGCTCGGCCGCGGCGACGTACTGCGCAGCGCACCTGCATCAGTACGTGGTGGAAAGCCCGCACTTCGCAACAGATCTACGGAAGGCGCTCCGAGACGCCTTCCTACGCACTGACAATGAGTTCATCAGGAAAAGCGATCAGGAGGTGAGGAATTGGTTGTTCTTAACTATTCATGGGGGAATGAGGATGTATAATTTTGATGGAATTGAAAATGTTTTCGTTGTAACTTAACTTTTTGAGATTTTGCGTCTCACAGGTTGATTTTGGAGTCGTGATTCCAACCATTTTTTTGAGACTTAGTAAACGATAACGAAGTTACTTGTATACATACGGGGTGGCCGAAAATTTACCGTAAGTATTTTAACCAGTGGTTGGGTCTGAAAACCCCCGTGATTTCTTTTTCTAAAAAAACTAATTCGAAAATCTATAAATAGTGCCAATTTTTTCGTACTCCGGCTCTTAGTCAACCGCGTAGCATCGCAATGTCAAACGATTGCAGGCGCGTGAGGCGCGGCGCGTACGCGCTGGCTGACAATACTTTCGTACGGGATATAAATTAGGTAAATCAAGGGCACAATGACCTGAAAAGCGATGAAACATTTGTTTCCCACATGGTCAATAATGAAAATTTTCAGGAAATATTTTAACAGGTGATTTCAGATCGACCACTGGTTAAAATATTTGGGGTCAATTTCCGGCCACCTTGTAGTGTTAATATGTCAGCTTAGACATCGGCCATTGTTGACTGTTGTGTGTTGTTCCTCAGCGCGCATGCGGCGGCAGCACAGCGGTGGCGGTCGCAGTGCGCGGGCGACAGCTCCATGCGGCCTGGGCCGGGGACTCGCTGGCGCTGCTGGCCAAGCGCATGCGGCTCATGCAGCTGGTGCGGCCGCACAAGCCCGGCCGGCAGGTATGTGCCACTCGTGGGCCGGCGACTCGCTGGCGCTGCTGGCCAAGCGCATGCGGCTCATGCAGCTGGTGCGGCCGCACAAGCCCGGCCGGCAGGTATGTGCCACTCGTGGGCCGGCGACTCGCTGAAGACTACCTATAGATATCGACATCATGAACATTTTTCCGCGTTCTTAAAACTGTTATGCTACTCAATTTAAATTGAACCGATGACATGATCTACTTAATTCGAAACATTGACAGGAGTTCATCTCACAGAGAACTGTTTCGATTTTGCGCCTCTCGCCTTTTTATTATTAATGAGAATGGTCTTAATGCTTCTAGCCTCATTGCTACTTCTAGACGGGGTACCTATCATACAGTGGTGGACAGATAATTAGAAACACTCCATACAATCATGTAAACAACCAACATGAACTAGCGGTAGTAGTAAAAAAAACATAAATAAGGCATAATTAACTATGCAGTAATGTAGCCACAACATTAAAATATGTATATGTCACCGGAAAATAACACATTCCGTAAGTTTATAAATTTCCTAGGAAGTTTATAAACTTTCGTAAGATTCCAAACGGGAGACAAAAAACGTTTTTACGCCCACATTTTTGCAAAATTTAATATAATCTAACCTAACCTAACCTAATCTAACATAACTAAACCTAATTTGATCTAAACTAACATAATCTAACCTAACCTAACCTAACGTAAATTGATTATTTTACGAAAATGCGGCCGTAAAATAATACAATTTGTCTGTCGTTTGGAATCTTACGGAAGTTTATAAATTTCCTGAATTTTTTTAGGAAATTTATAAACTTACGGAATGTGTTATTTCCCGGTGACATATACAACGAAAAAAAAGACAACAGAATTTTATCATTTTGCTGTAAAGTTAGTTTATACATTGATAACTTGAATTTCCGTTACTGGCCGTTTGGACACATAATTAGAAACAGGGTAACTAACATACTTTTTTCTTTTGTATAATTAAAAATAACCCTTTTATTACACTTGTGGTGGCAATTACACATTACCTTTAGTTTGGTGAACAGTAAATTGTGTTCAAAATGGGGAAAAGTAAAAGTTACAAGATGTCAACTCGCTAAGTAAATGTAAGTCCGTGTTTGGACCGAAATAGGACATAGAAAAGAGTCGTCGACCACTTTGAATGCTATCAGATCCATTGCAAAATACATGGAACTACTGAAAACTAAATTAGAAAGACACACGCAAGGAAAAAATTACCCAGAGAAGATTCACTTATTTGCTAAACAATATTTTCACGTCATATGACCCCAGAAACGTGAGTGAAGACTAGTAGCCAGTCGGTTAGTTGAAGTGAAACTATAAAGGAGGGGTTCCCGAAAGGTACCGGTCCTACAGAACAGTAAAGAGAGATGAGATAATTATTTGCGAAAAAATACAGCACTTGACAGTTCAGGAAAAGACAAAAAGTTTTACTTTCAGATGAAACTAAAATCAAAATATTTCCACCACCATGCTTAACCATACTTTTGTATATTTATTATTGAAACCATGATTTGGTAGACGTTTAATATAGCGTTTTCAGTCAGAATTCACCATATTATTTTTAGTTTCATCTGAAAATAAACCTTCTTATCTGAGTATTCCTATATTGTCCACTTGCTGTATTTTTTCGCAATTAATTATCTCATCTCTATGTTGTTCTGTAGGTACGGTACCTTTCGAGAAACCCCCTCAAACAGTTTCGCTTCATCTTACTGACTGGGCACTAGTCTACACTTCACGTTTTTGGAGTCATGATATGTGTAAACCTCATTTATAATTTCATTGGAGCCTATAAACGGGTCTTGTTCAAGAGAAGATTCGCTTACCGTACGATAAGCCGGTCATTCTCCAGACTTATGTCAAAATTCTAATTACCGCGTCGCTTTTTTTCCGCTTACTTTTCAGTGAATATAATTTCAAATCCTGAAATACATAGATCATTGGAATGTTTAACTATTTATATTCCAATGATCTATGTGTTTCAGGATTTAATATCATATTCACTGAAAAGTAAGCGGAAAAAAAGCGACGCGGTAATTAGAATTTTGACATAAGTCTGGAGAATTACCGTCTGAATCTTCTCTGGGCCATGTTTTCTTTGGGCGTGCCTTTCTAATTTGGTTTTCAGTAGTTCCATGTCTTTTGCAATGGTCGATGGTATGAAATACCTTCTTATGGTGCATCCTAAGTGATTGACGATTCTTTTGGATGTCCCCTTCGGTCCAAACGCGGATTTACAATTACTTAGCGAGTTGACGCCTCATAACTTTTATTTTATTCCCATTTGGAACATACTTTACTGCTGTTGTAACTGAAGTTGATGTTAATTGCCGCCAAAAGAGTAATAAAAAGGTTTTTTTTTTATTATTCAAAAGAAAAAAAGTATGTTTGTGACCCTGTTTCTAATTATGTGTCCAAACAGCCAGTATCGGAAATTCAAGTTATCAATAAATAAACTCATTTTACACTAAAATTATAAAAATCTGATGTATTTTTTTTTCATTGTACGCATATTTTAATGTTGTGGCTACATCGCTGCATAATTAATTATGAATTATTTGCGTTTCTTTTGCTACTACCGCTAGTTCATGTTAATATTTTCGTGATTGTATGGAGTGTTTCTAATTATCTGTCCACCACTGTATACCGCATTTTATGCTAGACACAATTATGCCCATTTAAGCGTCTATATGGTCATCATATCGGTGCTAGATTTCGTTATTATCACCATTAAGCTGAGCTGCGTTTTCGCCAGATATTAGGGTGTAGTGAGGATAGTTTTGAAACACATGTCTTGTTAGCTTGTTACGCTTTACTACCTAATTCCCAACTCCTGCGAAAATTTTAATAGCAATGCGCCTCGAACTACATTAATTGCTGCGTGCGAAGAAACGAATCTGTTCATTTTGTTGATATATTTTTCTTTGCCACAGGACGAAAAGGACCGCATAATAGCTGGCGGCGGGACTGTCATGTTTTGGGGCACGTGGCGGGTCAACGGCCAGCTCGCGGTGTCGAGGGCGATCGGTGAGTACCGTACCGTAGCTGTAACCAACTGTGTACTGGTTACAAGTCTATAGGTTGCAGACATTTTGGCAACCACCAATCCGCTTGGAGTACCAGTGCGAAGCGAGCTGGGTCGTCTGAAGTTTGCGAAATTATTCTCAATTTTATTATTATTATTACTTGGATGTATGCGAAGCAGGCATTTTGTGGGCACGTTAATTTACAACATACATACATACATATTCTCACGCCTGTATTCCCAAGAGGGGTAGGCAGAGCACATGAATTCAAAAATGCAGTGCCACGTTTAGCATTTTCAGGGTAATCAGATGGTTAAACGTGATATTGCAGTGACAAGTTGCTAGCCCATCGCCCACAATACACTAACCCTTTCCCAGAGTCGACTCTTACGACGCCCACGGGAAGAAAGGGGGAGGTGCTATTCTAACCCGGCACCACACGGGGAACACCACGGGGGGGTTAATTTACAAACGAAAATAATATGTCAGAGCGACTGAACTGTTACTTAGTATTTTATACTCTTATAGTTATTTTGTACTTTGCAATTCTGAGTGCGTTAGTAATTAATGCAATGCAGGTAACGATCTCTTAATAGCCAAGCGTTCTGAAGCCATTATATTTTAAATAAACCGAATAGGTAATTAAGTTTTTTTCCACTTGTTAAGTAGCCACCTACAACGGCTTATCACTTCAAAGAGTCTTTACAGATTAAAATACGTAGATAATTTAAGATCGATACATCACAAGTAATAATCATTAAAATAATCATATATTACGTAGCTACTATTACTATACTCGTAAATTAAAACGTGTTTTTTTGGAAACATTACCAAAATTAATATCGTACTATGATCGTACTCGTAAAATGTCCGCTGTGTGTGTATGTAAAAAAATACACCTATTCTTAAAATCTATTGTTTGTGAGATTCTAAAAATCCAAATCAAATACAAGTTTTAAAGTCGTTGGCGATAAGTTCGTGTACCTACTTATAGTTCACCTCTGGTAACAAAATGAATAAAACATTTTACACAGTTTAAATTGTTTGTAACGGTACAGTTACTGCTTTGTTTTATTGCCGCAATTGTTTTTAAATAAATTCCGCAAAGTTTATGTCGCTCTCGGACTGCGAGTTTATGTTGAACATAAAACCGGTTCTATGTTTAGTAGACAGTTAGGCACTGTATTCACTTACTCAGGTATCCTATCTTGTAAGCTACTATCGATTATAAACCAGTAATGATCTGTTTATTGTCCCGTTATCGTATTTTCTTTTCTAACACTCTCTATCAATGGCCTTTTATTATTACGTGCTCATATGTAACCGCATATTTTAATGCCAAGAGGAAATAGTGATCACAAGATTCACAATTAAATCTTACACGAGATCGTAAAGGCCGGCAGCTATAAAATAATAATAAAAATCTAATTGAAGAAACAGCAAGAAAACCTTACTAATATTCCCACGAGAATTATACGTCGCGTACAGTTCTTTATTAATGCCGGGAAGAGGGTTTATGGGACTAGAGTTGAACGAATTAAAGCGAAAACAATTAAAAATACATCATACTGAGATTGATTTATTGTGCTTGCAATTAAACTGTTTACTTGAGACGTGTTCTTTTTTATTTGCAATAGAATTATCCGATGTCGATACTTTTACTTTCAGGCAACTACTAGTCAACGTTGTTATAACAATAAAAAGCAGTTGTTGACTGCCAAATAGACGACAGCCCATGCCCCATAATACGGTCTCAATGAAAATCATATTTGCATATCATTGTCCAATGTTAGGTGCTATTCATAAACATCTTGCACAAAAAGCTCATAACGGGCGTTCAAAAGGGGTAGGCGGCGCACGGTGGGCGCGAACAGAGTTAATCGTTCGTTTTATTGTTATTGCTTCAGTTGTTGTGAACCATGCTACCAGCGACGTTTGCCCATCGCCTTTATTACCTTTGAACTACAGTTGAAGTTACAACTGTTCATTTACTTTGCTGTATGCTGCACCGTTCATTTTTCACAATGGATTGCGGTCATTAAGGACGCGCGGCAAGCATTAGGCGGTTAGCGGCTAGGGGGTGATCCGGGATTGGATCATATAGTCAATGACGCAATGAATTGGTTTTTCAAGACTATTGTCGCTAATTTTAGGGGCGAGGGAAGGGTGCGGTTAGCTTCATGACATGTTAGTGATAGGTAAGTGAATTTTATTTGGTTGTGATTGGTACTTTTATCACCTGTACTCATAAAATGATTCAACAAATATCTCTAACTTACCTGTGTAAAATGTTAATTACATAAGTATTCACCAGGTTATGTGACCGGGTTTATGGTCCCTATTGAAACAATTACTCGAAATATACAGCTCAACAGAGAGGCAGGTAGTTTACCTAAAAAATGAACACTCTTTGTCTCTTTTTTTAACCGACTTCAAAAAAAGGAGGAGGTTCTCAATTCGTCGGGATTTATTTTTTATTTTTTTATCATTTTTTTTGTGTGTTCGCTGATTACTCGAAGACGCCTGGACCGATTTGGAAAATTATTTTTTTGTTTGAAAGGGTATAGTTTCCAGGTGGTCCCATTGCCAGCATATCTTGATCTGACAATGGAATATGAGGGAAATCGAGGGCAACCCTCAAATTTATTGGCACAGGTAATGTTTTTAGTACATTTTTCAAAGCTACACCAGTATTTACGTCTGGCAGTAAAAAAAATATGACTGAGCTGATGATGGAAGGTCAACTCCTCAATGCTTAGGAGTTAAAGAATAATTCTTTCAATACTGAATGCACCTGCAGACTGGAAATTATAATTTCAGTAATTAGTGAGGCCTGCTGGTGATGGAAGGTCACCCTCATTATTAGACAAATGCTTTCAGTATAGCCCAAATTTGAAGTCGGTTTTTTTTTGTTTAAAATTATCATCAATTATATCCCGTCCTATCTACAGATCTATTCTAGGAATTTATTATACTTACGTTATCTTTACTTTCCGTAAAGCTTAACATAAAAGCGAAATGTCAATGAGTAAAATCAATGAGTAGGGTGACGGCACCAGTTATGGACGGTTTAAGTTGACAAGCACCAGTGATGGACACTTCATTCATAATCTAAAGACCATAGAGTTGTGAATTGATTGTTGTAAAACAAATGACTTTTCCTTAGTGGGTAGTAAATAAGAGTCATTGTCCATTACTGGTTCTATGTCCATTATTGGTGCGGTCACCCTAAAATGATTGAACATTTACCTTTTGATATTTGATTTCTTCCCTGCTGTTTCTGCTTCGTAGACTCATTCGAGAATATTTTTCCGGTCCAGTGATTACTGTCCTTATTGATGGCATAATATATTCTAATAGGCTATTGTTATCTAAAAACAATCACTGTCACATTAATAATTTCTAATAAAAAACTACCTATAATAATTGATCGTTATTCATATTCATATCATATCAAAGCACTCCAATAACAATTTCAACCCACGTGCGTGATTTTTCGAAACAATAGGGCTGCTGCATTAATTTACAACTTAATCGAGCTTCAAGTTTTAAAGGAAAATTAGTTTTGAAACTTACTGTAAGTTGAAGTACGTAGAGTCTAAAATAAGGTTGTAATGGTAAAAAATGTAGTTAAAGTGGTTTGGTGCGCGCGCCGGGCGCCGTAAAGTCGTGCGACCCCTAGGTTCCTGCGACCCCATCGGTGCAACTGTATCGATCACTCGGACACCGTGCAGTGCACCTAGCTGGGGGCGCACCTAGTCGATGCCGACACTCGCGGAGGGCTCTGCGAAATTCAATTACGAGTACGGCGGCCAGTGTTGCCATTGCCAATGTAGCGACTGTCGCTAGAAGTGACGACCTTTGCTGAAATCGTAGCGGATTAAAAAAAAAATTGTCGCTAAAACTTATTGAATTAAAAGTTAAATATTCTACGTTATTGCGTCGATATGCATATTAAAGTTGGCAACACTGACGACAGCCATGACATGCTGCTTCTGTCATTTCTATTTAGTCTTGCAATTTAAATAAAAAACAGCCTGGTTAAATCTTGACTACACATCCGCCGACAGTGCCGTGGCCATTTGGCTACGGAACCCTAAAATGCTTATTCGATTGCTATAAATTGGCTTCATCTCTATAATTTTTGTAATCTGAAATTCAAATTGTTTTGGAACCTCCCCCACCTCAAAGGCTAGATGTAATCTCCGATAAAGTGGGAGATAAAAATAGTGTTGACATTTTCCCGGCGACGCGACGTGCTCGGCTTTTCCCCCACATATCGGGAGCGAGGCCCAAAACTCATCGATTTCGCGTTCCACGGGAGATTAAGTTCGGAAACGTTCACTCGAGCCCCTTAAATGCTCGAAGCTATCCGGAAACTTCATGCCGGTTCATGCAAGATTAGTTTGCTATGGCCTCCTCGATGCAGATTAATTGCAATTTCGATAACAGATTTGTTCGGTTCATGCGATCCACTTAATAGTTTGTTCACGTAGCCGATCTAGACTGTACATATCAAACCTATTCCATTTCTAATCGAACAGTCGAAAATTAACCACTTGACCTTGCTTCTAGTCATGCCATTTAACTTTTAATCATAACGTTTAACACAGAACTTATTAGTCATTACAATAGAAAGGTCAAAGCAAATATGGGTACACCCATTCTCATTTAAACTAATCACATTACGAAAGAGTGCGACAGCTGCAGTCTCTTTGTTGATCTCGTAGACAAATAAGGGCAAGTCGTCACTTGCAAGGAACGACTGGGTCAACTTTCTCAGACTATAAAAGAAAGACGCGTTTTTAGGTCACGTTTGTTTAGGTATACCTAAAGTGAAAAAATGTCGATTAAATCTGGCTGTGATCGTCGTATATCCAGGCCAGATGATTTCAAGAACACCAAGTGCGTCACTTCCACTAATTTATAGAATGTTTAAGTTTTGAAGCTGCGTTAACACATGGCAAGTTAGGACCAAATGTTTTACACGTCAATCAATCTTCTTTGTTTAATCTAACGACGATCAAACTAACATTACGTCAAATCGCAAGGATATCAGTTTGGTCGAACTGTTGATCTATAAACAGTTACCGACCACCGACTATCTAGTTATGGTTTTACTGCCTTATTAAGACTTATCACTTCCCAATACAATGCAATTGAAAAGTCTTTATAATTTTATTGAACAATTCATACAGGCTTAATCTCGACAGAGTGATCTATTCCAAGCACGGTTAACTTCTACGACCCAGTAACTACTGACGTCCGCTAGTTATTATTAGTCGAATGCTTGCTAGCGATTCCCTTTAACTTCATTTCATAAAAAGAAGTTCATGATTTGAACTTTGGCTTCTTTAACAATTGAAAATCAATGATTCCTGTAAAATTAAACAATTAACATAAGTTACCGATGTAATTTTGTCTGCAAAAAATCACGTCCAGATAATCTCGACGGTTCCACTTGACAGATTTCCTTTATTACCAGGTGACGCCATGTACAAGCCGTATGTGACGGCGCGGCCGGAGCTGGCCACGGTGGATCTGGACGGCGACGAAGACTTCGTGGTGGTGGCCTGCGACGGCCTCTGGGACTTCGTGAGCGAGGACGACGTCGCGCTGTCTGTTTACCGGCAGCTGGCGGCCGACCCAGGTCAGTCGATTAACAGGTCCTCATGAAACAGGATGGGCAGAGGGAGGTCGCGGATGAATAGGTCGAAAATATGCAGGCGTTTAAATTTGTCATGTTGTGCTTTACTTCATGGCGTCCGTATCCTTCTGTGCTGGTAGCCTGTATTCACATTTAGCGTCCAATTTGACTAAAATCGGATAAGGTCCGGACCGGACTGTACTGAGTAACGATTCATGAGTTAATTAGCGGACATTTCTTTATTCACATGAAATAGCCGAAAAATTATGTTTTGATTATTCGCGTTATTATTAAGCTAAGCCAATGGACGTGTCCTAAAAAACATCAATCCGAATCCTAGTGGTCGCACTATGTAGGTGTACACCTACTTAATCGGCATACCAAGGGAAGTCGATGTCTGCTGAATTGCATTTGTTGGCCTTGAATGCGCGTGTGTGAGGCGGTTCGGCTGTATTTTTAGCTCGGGTTTACAGACCAAGGTAAACAGAAATATTTTCAGCTATCAGTTCGCAAAAATGGAGGTTACAAATGTTCAAATCCTTTGAATCGGTGCCAATACAATGCAATTCTAAATCAGCGTAAAGTAATTGTCTAGATCGTGTGACGGAATTGGCCTTATAACACAATTTGGCGATCGACATTGATTGGCACGCCTCTCAAGCTCACTGTTTGCTGTACAGGGCGAGTCACATGGTTCTGACGCGACGAGTGTTTGCTTAAAATCTGAGTGCTCTCGCTTTAAACATCGCCAGTCTCCAAGACCTGTGACAGATCCTAATTTTCGTTTCGGGCCTCCCATTTTTAAAGGGTCGGGAGGTCTTCTTATATTTGATGATACAGTAGCGTTGGTGCCCTCAAGTCTACTCCAAAGTGCCTTTAATGGATCGCTACGCTCTGGGCGATAAGAGCCTTCACATTGTATAACAAAAAAAAAACTTGTTTTGTAAATGTTCGCAGCTTCTGTTGCAGAGCTCACAAAAAGGGTTGCGTTGAAACGCGTTAATGACGGAAGCACTCAAGCGGATTTCATTACAATGTTCTTACCTATTGCATAAAAAGTACCTTTCAGTGAGGTTTGTCGGAATAATAGAAACAAAAAAAAAACTCGTGTTTGAATTACCGTTGTGGATTATACACATACACACATCACGCCTGTATTCCCAAATGGTAGAAGCACATGAAATGTTAAATAGTTTAAGTTACATAAAAGAGGTAAATTATAAATAGTGACAGGTTGATAACCTGTCGTCTGAAACATAACCTGTTGTCCTTAGACGTCTCTTGCTACACCCACGGAAGAAATGGGGAGGGGGGGGGGCATTATTCTAAACCCATACCCTACGGGTTATTTACACTTATAATAAAGCCCGAATATAATGTTATCTGACATGTTGACGTGTCGCATAATGGAAATGTGCACGGACCCCTTCCTTAGTGTCCATCACTATTACGACAGCTTGACATTTGAATCGAGAGATTTGTGATTTATGTCCCGCACTTAAATAGATCAAATTACTGTCAATTAGCTAATATGGGCCTCTTAGCGAAATCTATACTACGTTTATGTACCATTCAGTTCTGCAGTGTCACGCCGCGTTGGCTACTGTTACAAAAACAATGAACACCTGTACCTTAATGCCGTTTCGTTCAGCTCAGTACGCGGGCACAGGTTTCTTTGTTTCAATAGGTCTTGCGAAAAACCTAAGGAGAACAATAAAACTGTACTTTATGTTCCGTAACGAGATTGCAGCAGAGCCTAGATTTCAGCCGGGCTGCGGTCAGGCCGCCGCAGCCCCACGATATTGTGTAGTAATTGCGTCGGAAGTGGGGAAGTGGAGAAATTGGATACTTTGTTTTCGCTTCGCCCCCTGTCGCAGCCCTCGGCGCGCGCCCTCGGCCTCGCGCCGAGCCGAAGCCTTTCTAATTATTAGCTTTGCACTCTTTGTAAACACAATATCGTGGAGAGCTGATGATGGATTAGTTCGAAACGTATTGAGCAACAATGATAACTCTGATTCATTACTATTTCATTTTCCTCTTTTGGAACAGACGAATCTATAGTCAAAAAGGAAAAATGTTGTGAAGTTGATTATCTCTCCTTTTCATGGCGTTTATGAGAACAAAATTTGCTACCCCGTACAACCCTTCCGATAATTACTTTTAGGTAATTTAATATTTTAAGTTGGATTTATTTCCGTTTCACGCCTGGCTGGCCGTCCGCGCCTGTCCGTCTTGCGGATTATGCGATTTAGCCGTTTACTGTCGGCCGCGAGTCGTACTCAAACAGGGGAGGCAGCTGTCAGTAATACGCCCGGGGCTCGTCGGGTTCGTTATCCATTCGGTGCACTTGGCTTCTCTCTTATTGCATAACTACACAGACCAAATTTCATCCGGCTAAACCCTCTGCTGAGCTTTGCCAAACCGTTCAGGATTATGTCGTCAGTGCCTTATACCTCGTATGTCGCTTTTCCTAGTGTAATCATTCGAATGCCGTTTGATGTTACATCCGTAGAAAGGATTGTGAACGAGCCGTGTGCCTTCTGTCCAATTTGGTTTGAATTACGTTTATCTATTTGAATTAGATAATTTACTAGGGTGACTATTGATCTTTTCGTGTTACGTAGGCGTCGGTTTTAGAGCAGTTGTTAACTGAATGATCGGTTAGTTGAGATAAGTTGCATCAGCATGCATTGATGTCAAATTGCGTTCAGATAGCGACGCCCACCGCTGTGACATTCCGTCGCGCTCAAAGCACGGGGCGACGGACGGCGGAGCTTGCCTTACTGCGGCCCTAGGCCCGCCAGCCCGCGACCGATCGCCTCTGATAACATTGTGCCCGCTGATAGATCGATAAACGATTACTCACGCGCGCGGACACAGCATCGTTGTTAAACGTTACAATTCAATCTGATGACACACAGTAGTAACACTCACTCGCTACAATATCAAGATCAGGTTTCTTCTGTAATATTGTCGTAAAACTGAGGAATTAGAGCTCATTTCGACTCGGTGATGCTAGTTGGCACAAACTCGCCGCAAAATGTCATTCTTAACCTTGACACTGTTGGAAACATACGCGTTATCTGCCAACTTTCATTCACTGGTTACGCTATGCATACAATAATAGAAACAATCGGAACGATCATTCAGATCCACTGCCTACACATTCGCAGGGCATTGTTTAGCATTAGTATATCCCGTGATAGCGTAATTCAGTATGGAATGAGGCTAGAAAGGTATATTAGAATATGAATGGAGACAATACAACTCGACTCTGTTAACATAATATAGGACCTACGGAATTCCTATTAATTGTAGGTGCATTATGTAATATGCACCGCTAGACCGTAACTAGTGCACTAGGAACATGTGGAACGACCGAACGAGCTTAATTGTGTAATCATGAGATGAACCGGAATAAACTGCTCTAGTAATTACGTGTCGTTTATTTTAAGCCGAGTAATGACGTTCTGACTTCTGGGCTAACGGATAATAAGTTTAATTGTCCACTTTGACAATTACTCTCAGCTTACGGCGGCGGTTGGCGTGTAAAATTGTTTGGCGATTACGGAAAGCACTTTCGAAAACAGTAGGCCGTTTAAAAGAAAACTTTGTATTGATTAATGGGGTAGCTCTAGTTGCTAAACAAGCCGTGGACTATGCGGGCTCATTAGCATCCGCGGCCTACGAGTTTGCGGCCCTTTCTTCTGTCATCTGTTAAGGTAATTAGATCCACAAACAAATGCTAGCTGAGCAACAAGTAGGTGGTTATCTAATTGCATATTATGATCTGTGATACCTATTCCAAGATTGTTTTACAGATGTAGCTACCTATGGTTTTCAATTAGAATCGTCTAGACATGCGACTCATAAATACTACGGATCCAGTTGGTATACTGTGTTTTAGTGCAGCTTTTATAAAACCTTAAAAGTTCAAAAAAATAACAAGGCCTTATGACATTACCAGAAATTCCTTTCGGGTCAGACGGGTTTACTTACATGAATTTTAATGAAGGCTTATTTTACATTCTTGCCCAGGTTTTTTCGGCACAAAACGTGTCTGTAGAATTTATGAAACTAAAATATTTCAAGACTAACCGCAGAATTCTTCGTCTTGTAACCATGGTTGTCGAAAGTAACTTGCGTACATGATTTGTTTCCTATGAAAGTGTACGCGGACGCGGAGTCGCGCTCCACATGACATGTCGGGCGCGGAGGCGGCGCGGGCGGTGCTAGATGAATTTGCATTATAAACAGGCGGAGCGGCGCGGCTGAAACGATTTGCTGTGTCTCACAGCCATTACGCTCCTATTGTCTTAATCATTCAGCTATCACACTGTGTCATACAATTACGACTCATTCATCAGGAGCAATTGTTGAGCCATTGAGGTTACTTGTCGCCGCAGAGACGGCTTAAAAAGATCAGGGGAATTAATTAAACAACCTCAACCCACTCTGTTTACAAAACGATCCGTTTCTGTAGTGATTATATTTCCAGTCGAGTGGTCGCGCTGTCGCAAGGGGCTGCGACTTATAAAAGAATGCGCCGGCGGAGGGCGCGGGCGCTCGTTACAGCCGCAGCCCTCTCACTTTGACATCATTACATTTATTGTGCCACCCCTATCTCCTAGCCGCGGAACCTCCACCGCCAAATGAAGCCATATTCTTCCGCCTTAGAGTCTGACATACTGTTCGTGGCCTCAAATTTAGATCACCCTTATCAAAATTTGTCATCTATTTCAGCTGGCAGTGGTTGTTCTTATTCAAATTCGAGTGAGTCAAGATTGTTAAAAGTTGCAGTAGCTAGGTGGCTGCTCTTTTGTGGAAGTTAGCTCGTGCCTACGAGGCAATAATTCTCGTATTGTTGAGTTATTCCGTTGTAATTTTAAGTTGTAATTTTTGTAAGTCCGAAGTTTCATATGAGTTATTTGAGTTCTATGTATTTGCGGAAGGAAGACGCATGAAAATATATCTTGTTTACTGAATTGTAATGCAAATATTATGTTTTCAACTAAATAAGTTTGTTTATTATTCTTTTGAATGTAGCATTGATATGTTAACGCACAAATACATATGTAGGTATTTAGTGTTTACCAATATAAAATACCAGTTACAGTTACAGCAACGCAAATGCTCGTGTTTGCGTGAAAGTCCTAGACAGCTTTTCGTACTGACGTATCATACCTACATACCGCATGCTTTTCCGCAATGTCATATTATTGTATCGAGCTGCTCTCAGGTGCTCTGTGGAGAAGCATGTACCAATATACCGGTGACGTGCAACGCATGGCCACGTAGTGCATATTTTTATGCGTCGTGAGGTTGGCGCGTGGCCAGGAATTTTCACACAGTCACGGACTCGCTGTTCCGGGCCACGTGGGTGGACTAGACGCCCTCTATTTTGCAGTTTAACAAGTCAACAAGACGAGTATTTTGTTGAAAATAGTGCCACGTTACTAAAAACTTAAAGTATTGTTTACGTTATAATATTCAATGTGCCACATAATGTTACCACGAAGTTGTTCAAGGACTAAGCACAGATATTTTTAACCGCAGGACATGTTAATTTAAGGACATGACATATAACTCGCACCCTCGTGATTTGAATCACCAAAGTTGTTGCACTTTTAATGTGTTTCGCAGCACCAGCTATAAGAATATACATTTTAAACTTCGTGTGTGACTAATGCGAAGGAAAAGGGCCACATTCGTATTGAGACGGAAAGCGTTAGATTGCTAAAATTATCGCTCGTATAATCCCCTAATACATTTTGAAAGCGGGTTGTGGTCGTGTAGTGTAAGCCCCTTCAGTATAAATAATTCATTGCGATCAGATAGGGCAGCCGGGCCACGCGTATCAGACCTGCCACTGCGACCTGCGGTCCAAAGCTCCCGCCGCTGTCAGTGTCAGGTGGTTTGACCCTAAAGTTTGTGTTATAATATGTTAACCATATGACATATTGTCTTGCGTCATCTATCAATACCAATAAACTGATTATTTCCTCTTGCACGCTGGCTTATCGCAGCTGCATGACAAATGACCGAGGATAACGCGAAATAACGTTGTACAACGAGAGAGTATCCAAAAATTGTTACCAAAAAATACACAATGATATTTTTAATTTTCCGTTTAGTCTAGCAGCAGCCGCTCGCAGCAAACTATCACCGCTTTATATAGAGAGGTTATTGACATAGACTGAAACGTATGCTCCGTTTATGAGTTGCAAGTCGCGAGAGAAAGTGGGCGGGCGTTGCCGGGGCGCCGGCGACGGGCGGGTTACGCCGCGTGGACAAGCGACGTTATCTCGCGTCAATTCGTTTTTCGTAATTAATCCACTATCAAACTTGCATCGCATACTACTCGCCAAGACGCCAAGCGAAACTATCTCATCGAATTCACACATGAACAGTGCTACAGAATGCATCGCGGCCATTCTTCTTCGGTCGAGCGCTCGTCTGCATTCGCATGGCCCATTCACATGCTCATCATGCTGATAGATTAATTGCCATAGATAAATCCGACGATGTGCATTATTATTGCAAGTGTTCAGCTCATGTCAAGATTTATTTATTATTATGAACCTTACAGAAATAGAACGTACCTAATTATTAGTCACATAATATGGAAAATCTTTACAGTTCCAACAGGTCGTAATAGATACAGATGTGAAGTGGCAGTGTCAAAGGAATGCCGTCGTGCAGTCAGCTATGTCAAATTACTGATCGAGCATTTACAAGAATGCTATCGTCAGGCCTTGTAGAGCCAGCGATTAAAGCAAAGTCTCGGACCTTCTCCATATTGGGCGGCCAATTCGAGTTTCATTGCCGTTGCGGGATATTTTTTTGCTGAATATATTTGCATGGAGCGGAATTGAGGATGGCGAGACGGCCTGCAATGTTTGTCGAGCACTCTGTTTGGTTAGTCGATCCTTGTTTGCGCTGTGCCATTGTATTGCCATCGCGGCGTAAACTGGTTCTTGAACCACATAAACGGACGATTCACTCGATTGTGGTCATCAAAGTTACAATATTTTATTTATTTTGTGTATAATTATTGTAATTTAATTGAAGGTCAATCCAGCTTAAATGTAAGTGTACAAATCCCGAAACGCAACGTAACTTGTTCTTTTTTTTCCTGTAAGTAAAATGTCTGTGTAAGGCCGCGATTTCAAACGGTTTCTTTACGTCACGGAAATTCTGCAACTTCATGTACAAAAACCAATTCAATATCTCTCTTTTTCGCAACATGGGTATTTAGTCGTCTTCGTAGCTACGTAGTTGCTTCTAATCCCTGGACATATTTGCCAGATTTTGTAACGCAAAAATGGGACTGTTTAAATGGTTCGTGGTCTTAAACTATACTTGAGCTATTTCCTAAAAGAGATTCACAGGATTCTACACCTATAATATCTTAACGTTGTTTAATCAACATTGACATCGGCGGCCATCAAACGATTGCCAGATTGCCAGCGCCGGCGACGGAAGGAATCCGGCACGTGTACGCAGCCGATGCGACTCGACTTACTTCGTGCAACGCACTTCCACAATAGACTGTTGTTTTTGTGAACGCAAGTTCATCGACCGCGCACTTTTCGTACACCCGTCCGCCAAATTATCAACAAGAAAAAAAGTCCTCAAGCGGGTCGTCTGGTGTAATACACGCAAGTACTTTAAATTCAGCTCTGCTATAATTTTCTAAACTCACCCGGACGAGACGTTAGAGCTAGTTACTAGTCAGTTTATCGACTACAAATCTTCAAAGTGGTAAATTAATTACAATGATTGAGCGATAATGCATCTTCGACTTGTTACCGGCTTTGTATAATATTAGCTACAGCGCGGGATAATGGCGCAGCGGTTTATCCGGCGGTAGAAGTCGTACCCTGTTATTACTTAAACGTTTGGTGTGTGTTTAATTTATTAATATCACACGCATGAGTAATGGAATGGACCTTAATTGGCGACAGAGGCTATCACCGTGGAATACCTAAGGATCGTGACATCCGCCGGCTAACTGTAAATTGTTATCAATAGTTACGCATTTGTTTCTCTAAGTATGTTGTTATCGGTTTATTTTAACAGTAATATGAATATTATGAATGGTCTTTGTATGTATTGTGCCGTTAGATTTTCTGTTATTAGCTTTTCAGAAATCACATAATATATATCAACTAACAAAGTCATGAATTTCGAAAAGTTAGTTTCAAAAATCGTATTTTTTCTTAACAATGATAATTATAGTCATATTCGATATCGTGTAACATACCTTAGTTCAAGTAAGTTCGTGCGTATATTATCCTAATAATTGCCCATCTATCTGTTGCGCAACGCCTCCGTGATCGTTTTTTGGTTTTTGCAAGCATGACGATGAGTCACGCCGACTCACAATAGCTCGTACTAACATTTGCGAAGGACGAGACAGCAAGCTAGCGTTCGGTGAGTGTTCACCTCATTCGGATTCAGTCGGGCGCAGGGTGACCCAAGCTGCGCCTTATGTGGCGTGCCAATAACGTCTCTATTGTTCACCGATTTGCCTAATCCATTCCAATTTTGCACACTATCATCAACTTGCGGCATCTCTAAATCCTTCAGTGATTCTTGATTATGCAATTTAATGAATATTCAAACAGCCGTATGAATAGTCTGCAAAAGAAAAGTTCTTTGTAAATTGGTCCTCGGTTTCGGTGAAAGCAATTCTATGCTAGAAAGGCTAATTACTCGTCGAGCTTTGTAATGCAGGCTACACACGACACATCGGCATTTGAAACAGCAATTGAGATGCATTTTGCATGACGGTGGAACAGAAAGTGACGATCGCATTTTACTTAAATGTTTTATTAATAGGGCTTGTATATTTGAAGACTTCGCTTTTGGTCAAGTTGCAATAACGTAGAATGAAAGAGAAACTGTAATATGAGTTGCAAGTAGGTACACTACGACAGTAACTAACAATTGTATTATTGCCAACTACCGAGGCGGAAGGATTTCGCTGGAAAAACTTTTTGTCAGGTTTTGGGATAGCGAGAGAAGTTTTGTTTCATATTTTTTGCAATTGTTTTGCTACAGACAATGTTGTTTTGAGTTGCGTCAGTTTGCGGTAATTTCACGGCTATCGCGCCTGTGCACTGTTCCTAGTGGAAAAGTGAAGTGCGAAGTTTCGGAGAGGCGGCGCGCGGCGCGGCGGAGCGTGGCGGCGGCGGCGAGGTCGTCGCCCGCCGCCGGAGCCTGCAACTCTATGTGCACTCCGCCGAGGGATCAATATCGTGCTGCATCTCCAATTAACTTTTCGTTAATAATCCTCTTCCAAATCTTCCATTAACCTCCGATTCGCAAGGCGCTGCGAGAAACCCGTGCGAACTAAGACCAAGTCTCACGGTAACTTGCGAAGATCCTCCAAACACAACAGTACCTATTATTTCAAAAAGCTAAAGATGTTGGTGATGACGATCGTCAACGTCATCATATTCTGGAGGTTTCCGCGGCGGCAACATCTGGAGGGCGGGTTGCGCGGGCGTCGGGGGGCTGAGCGCGGGGCGCCGGGCTCCGCGGCGCGCCAGTCCCCGAGACACCGGCCGCGCGAACGGCCACCGCGAACCGTGCAGCAGTACAGTGCAGTGAGTGACACCGGAGCTCCCTCGGCCGGCTGCGGACATGTGAGTCACAGCTAGGGATGCCCACGCTTCATTATGCTTGCTGACTTGTTGTTGCGCGGCGCCGAAGCCGATGCCGGCGACGCCGGCCGGCTTTCTACATAACCTCTACGCTCTCTTGCGTTCGAACGCTGCGACATTAATATAGGTAGACAACGTATAAAAACAAACAAAACTCTAGTTTTCAAAATAAAACCCGATTTTTAACACTAGTAAAATACAATTTTGTGTGATTTAAAGTCATTTTGAATTAAAAGTTTGTAACTTCGTTTTTTCAGGACTGCATTGTGTTAACAAGTATGAAATATAAATCACGTGTTTCAGGACGATCTTTCGTATTTTATTTTATAAAGAAAGAAAAATACAACGAAATTAATTATAGGAATTTTAGAATTTTTGTTATATTGGAAGTTATGAGGTGGAATATTATTATAATGTGTGCGCAATATGAAACTCATTTGAAGTATGCACCTCACCCTGGATTTTATACTACCATATTCTAACCGGCTAGTGCGGGGCGTTTGTTTATCACATACCTCTTGACCGTAAAATACTTTTAGTTAATTACCACAGTCCCGCGATACCAGGGTGCATTTTCCACGAGCCGTAACAAATAGTGGTGGTGGTTCAATTAGCTGATTAATTAAAAATTAGCGCGGCGAGCAGGGCAGGCTATGCGCCGCGATCACGCGAGCGTCCGCCAGTCGCCATCACCAACATCCAGCCAGACCGCAGACAGGGTTATCAATTAGGTTAAAATACTTCGTGGGCACTGAAAGCCACTTCACAGGTTTCAAATTAAGTCGGCACTTGAAGACAAATTATTTATATTTATATAAAATCTGATCAGCCTTAAAGGACTGGGCGGTAGAAATTATACTGACATGATATTGATAAAAAAAGGGACAACAAAATGTTGTAGTGCCGAAACGACATGCTCAAATGATATGAACTTTAGGTTTGCCTAAAATGTTGTTTAACTAAAATTCTATAATAGCGCAGATGTACTAAAAATAATCTGATGCTCCACCATTCTCAAGATAGGTTGTTCAAAACACCAAATGTAATATCTGCTACTACCATAATAACTGTCGGAATCAAAAGTCTGTCGGTGGCTGTATAATTAATCATAACATTAATTTAATCTGTAAACAATGCTATACCTCATTGACCATAGTAGGTATGTCTAAGAAAACACAATTTGAGAATTAAGTTTGTGAGTTGACAGTCAACTGAAGTAAGTAAAGCCGTTTTACTCTTGTAAATTTCACGTAAAACATTATTCTCTCTTCGACTGCTATACTTTTGAGATAAATTGTATCTACAAACCTTGTAATTTACAAAGCAAAATTGATCAAGATGGTACGAATTCATCCATCTGGTAACCCTAGATCCGAGTGGGGTCTACGAACCTCAACCGTGGAAATGGGATTATTACACGATGGCCTTAGACGCTATTTTGCACTCGTCCGACTCAGTAATAATTCGCCGTGGATACCGACCCACTAGACGCGACTCTGAATTCCTTTTGCGGATTCCTCTGGAACCTTTTTATGCTTTTATCATTACTGGAAGGATATGTTCAGCTTTTTCATTCATCAGCTGCTGTTACTATGAGCGTCTCAGCGGTGTTCATGTTGTCCGGTCAGCTTGATCTTGCTCGTCTTTAATTATAATTAGGTATGCGCCCTAGTTTTTAGTAGTTATCTGGAAAGAGTTTCTCCTGTAAGACCAATCGCGTGAGAGATTCTTGCATAGCTAACGTGCTAATTATAATTTCGTGCATTAATGCACGGCCGCTGCGCTGTAGCGGAAGGTAAAGCATCGTTACGACAATAATTACTTACATTTTAGGCGAATGGCTGCCTGCTTTGATTATTTTGTTTCATAACTTAAATATCTATCGGATATTGGTGGTATACCTTATCGGTTTAATCTTTATTTTACGCTGTAATAAACAGCTCGATTGTTTTTTTTAGATAACTTTCTCTTGCAATATAACATCTACTTGTTTGGAAAGCCGAAATCGTTAATCTATGTAGTTTTCTAGTTATATAAATGTAGCACCGGTTGATGTAAAGGCCCTCATTGTGGCAGATCTGAGGCTCGATAGACGGCTAGACAAGACAGATGTCTGTTCCATTGATCTGTCGCAACACAAAGCGACCACCTGAGCGATCGCCGCGTTGATGTCGTCGTTAGGTCCGCGGCCGGCGCTGGTCGACACAAATCCGACTTGTTTGCAGACAGATTCCTCTGCCACCAATCACTCATCGTGTTTATTGCGTTTTGTCTAATCGTGGCTTTTACAGTTTCCTGAAGTATACGACGTTTTAATGACCTAAACCATTTTCTTATTGTGCATCTGCTTAATCCCGTCAGTCGTGTCTACGACTAAGACTGACGGTTTCTCGCGCTTATTTGTACCTTTTATGTATTAAATTGTTCTGTTTTATGTCCGATTCTCATTGCAGTTTATGGTCTAGACGCGACCAGACTATTTGTGAGGGTTGCATGGACATCTTAACCCGAAATAGAGAGATGACAGTAAAATGTTAAGCCTATGACTTGCAAGTAGACTGTATTTCAACTACTGCGAGTACGTACATACATAGTCACGTAAGTCTCTAAAAATTCAATGTAACACGATGAATCCCCAACATACCGTTTGTTAACTGAAATGCCCCAGATGGGTCATAGTCTTGGCGGTCGGTAGGTATACTCGATGTATGGTGCTACAAAAACAGCCGCTTAGTCAGGCATGAGTCAAACTGATCTCTCTGATGCTTGAGCGTAATTTATTTAAGGGGCTACTCAGAAATGCCAATAAAAACATCAGTCATGAGAACAGCTTTCGACGTTAGTACTAAGGTTTTTGCAATATGTGTATTGTTCAGCGTTCTATTTACGTACTAAATAGATCGTTGCCGTCATTGTTTCGGCTATCGGTGCCGATCTGGAAGCGGCGGCATGCTAAACGCCTCGTTTGCGAGCTGTTCCCAGACTATCACCGTTCGCGTCATTATAAAACAGTTGCAAGTGAAATATGTCGAGGTATTTGAGAGTATAATTTGGAGTGTGACGGCGGCTGATGGGCCCGATGTCTGCGGGCGCGATGAGAAATCATGGCGATCCCGCTAGTCACAACTACGGTACTTTGGCTCGCTATTGCTCTCTTCTTAATGCGCTTCGTTTTACTCAACTGGCCAATTAATCATTTCTAAGTATATTCTCAGTGGTATTGTGTAGCGCGCTTGGCTGTTGTGTTGTGTTAGAGTCGGTAGCGGTTTTCAATTTGGTTTTTGGTTCTGTCAAGGTACTGTTTAAAGTATCTTCACGTAGAAAGTAGCAATTAAAAAAACGCATTACAAAATATAGAGGATTAATGTATCTAACATCTTAAATGTTTGAATAGACAAGAAGACTAAAAATACATATTGTATTTTTTATTTTGCGTTTCGTGGACGTCATTATTAAGAACAATTTTCATCTGGGAGTGACGTCCGAAACCTCCACCATGGAAGTTTTGATATCTCTACCGCCAACTTTTCCTTATTTGGTAAACCAAAAGATACATGTCCCGTATTTTTCCATATTTTTTCTGACATACTTAAATTCATAACTAGAATGATCAATTTTTAACCCAGACGTCATCCCGATTGTTTTGCTTTGTTAACCCAGTTAATATTGCAGCCACCAAGCTAAGGTCAAGTTTATTTTAACAACTGGTTTAAATGGCGAACGTTCTCATAATATTTTCGTCCATCCATCTACGTTGTACAAAGAATTAACCAGATAATATCAAATGTTATTATCACAGGCAATAACATGTGGTAACCACCTTATGTCGTATTGTTTGAAGGTTGAATCTTAAGTATCAGCCGGTAGGGTGCGTAATGGTTTGTTGTGGAGCCGCAGAGGGCGGGCGCCGCGGTGACGTCAGCGGCGGACAGCTGTAGGGCGGGTGACGTCACGCGGCGCGGTCGTTGACCCGCGCGCCACAACCCCTGCCCGCCCTTACCGCGTGCTCACTGCGCGCTGCCTCTCGCCTCTACCTGCCTATCATAAATTACAGAGTACCTACAACATGTGCTGTGCGTCCATACGTAAGCCTTCATAGACGTGCCGCGGCTGACCTGGGGCAACTTGCTCTTGAATTACATTAAAAATAAATTTGCATTCGCTTTTGCACTTAAGCACCTACCTACATACGTATTCTGAATGGACATAATTCTTTTAACTCCAGGATAACCAGGCATTCAGTTTTTCTCTTCACTGCAAAATTATAATGAGAACTATGTCGGACCATTTCGCAGTGTTTGCACGCAATCTTCCCTTATATCCTACGCGTAAAAAATATTTGAGTATCTTGTGTCGTTCTCGCCCGTGTCTATAGCTAAACGTGATCTGATTCTTATTTATATAACGTTTTCTCGCCCCTTTCCCGCTGTGTTTTTAGTTGTAGTTTATGGAATTACGTGGATTGTAAGTTTACTCAGTCGGCTGCGTTCCTGCCGTGTAATATCGCGACCCCTGCTCGCCACCCCACCTGAATTGTGGATTTCTCGTGGGACTTGTAGTGCCGTTAATAAGTGCGAAGCGGAATCCCTTCCGTCCGCACGCGCCGCCTGCGCAGGAAATGTACTTTTTGCTTTACAGACATATCATAACACGACATAGCAACTCTAGAAATCTGGCCGCACTCAGTTTTATTGCAGCCACATACATAAAAGCTGCTTTCACAGTTATTGCAAAGCACAATTTGAATTAATCCAAGTGCGTGCCGCGTTAAATTTTAATGGATGCATTTAGGTTTCTTCAACCGCCATAATGTTGTCGTTTATATTGCATTCGGTTTTGTCCTAATTGCTTTTTGTTAACACACTTGTTAAGATATTTATTACGTTATTGGAAACTGTATACTCATATACCATTTTATTTGTTGCATCCTTTCTTTACTCTTGAAACGAAAACTTTTAATACTACGCGTAAATAAAAGAAAGTAGTACTTAGATAATTAGCGGCTTTCATTTCTAAATTATGTACGAATACGAAACATTACTCGCAATAAGGCACTTTCCTTTGTGATAATTTTATGTAAACTTCTGACGAAAGCGAATATTGTTTTTTAAAATTTCATAATAAGCGTCATTTATAATACTTTTCTAAGAGTTGCTTTCTTAATTTCTTACTACGTTAACTATTCATGCCGTTATGTGAATGCGAGTGCAGCTTGTTGTTCGGCAACAGACTAGCGCTTCAGTTCAGCTTGCAAGAATCTACATAACATGTGCTTCGATATGATTTGGGCAGGAGAAGTAGTTGTACAAGGCCTAGTAAATCCGAGTCGGGTTGTATCGATTTTATAGTAACACTGGAACCGAATGGTCGCCCTCGGCGCGTTTTGTGGATTGCGTGCACGTCCCGTTCCCTGAACGAGGGCTACCAATCGACTGGCTACGTGACGAAATGTTCCCATCGACTATTCTATTCCAATTGACCGTGTAGCTCACTGCTATCGCGATATAATATAAACATACTCCTGTAATAAGCATGACTAGACACTACATCATTGAGATAAAAAATATTCTCGTCATGATGTGGACCACTCGTAGCTAAGTAACACCACATCTGAATAACCACTCTCGAGTCGCGGTAAGTGTATGCGGTATCGATAAACAATAAACAAAGTGACTTGCTTTCGAATTACACTCGAAAAAGTGGAAAGTAGGTGTGTTTGCGCTATTGGCGTTACATTAATTAAAGTTTATGCTTCTAACGGTATCGGTCGTTGCGGAAGTCACGAGGGAGAAACTGAACGACTCATTAGTGTACTGAAGTGGACCACAAAAAAATGTAATTGCCGCTGCGGTGCGCTCGTCCTTCGGAAAATAACAATCGGCTTCTAACTAATTGAATAGAAACCCTAGGCCTCCCAGGGTTTTATTAAGTCGGATGTTATTGGATTGACCCTGTGGCTGGTATTGTGTGGCAATTGGCAACACCCCGTTGCATCCGTGCCAAATAGCGCTTGCTCAGCAATTACCAAAATATGGTTTACACTTATTACCCCTATATCCGTTCATATATGTACTAAGAAATGCATCGGTGATGCAATACCTGCATCAATATTTATTATGCAGTGGTAATATGTTTGTATGTTCCCGTCGCACTATTGGTAACTGTTTTATGGCAGTCTTCTATTATTAGGTTGACCGGACGGGTAGTGTTTAGTTTAAAGTTTGCAGCAGCGTGAGTGTGACTAATGGGCCGCGGACGGTCGCAGTCGTGACTGCAGGAGTCCAGGATACCGAGCCATAAATAAGATTTACTGCTTCTTTATTAACTTCATTTGTATCTGGTGTGTTACGGGGTCTACAGTTTAAAAAATACATTCGTAATAGAAACAAAAGCATCACCGTGTAATAAAATGTTAACATAGTTTTTACTAATATCTAATTTAAGTAATTATCATAATGTAATTACTAGAACGTTGATAAATCCACTTATTTTTTTTATTTACGCTTTTTGTTATTTTTTGCTAAGTCTAGAGATAATATTTTTTACACCGGAACACATCACGTGCAGAAGATCATAGATCCACCACCACATCAGACACCAGTGTTGTCCCATCGACAGAAACCATTTTTGTTCCAGATAAACAAACAATCGTATAACGACCAAACTTGTAACAGCTCTCTTTTTGTGTCGGTGTTTAAAAAATAAGAAAACGGATGAATAAAACGTCCCTTTACCTTTTGGTACAATTCGAACACGAATTGTTTGAATTTTTATGGGCAGTTAATTATGTTTCTGGTAATTAAAACCATGTATACATTAATAAATATCAAGAATCTAGGTTAGCCACGGGTTCCGCAGTAAACTAGATTTAATCGTGTAGACATGCGTGTCCCAAGTTTACATGTTGCAACTTGGCGCCCAGTAGCATTATTAATGTAAATATTCATGTGTCGTGTTTATTAACATCATTGGAGGTGTCGCAGTGTAGGGCGTGCTTGCTCATACCATACCGGCGTACCTACCTGGATGTATTTACACTTCGTGCGCGGGAGCGGCTTGATTTACGGAGCCCCTCCGAACCGGGCGGGGAACTTAAATTAGTGTGCTGTCGTATGTCACACGACATTTTATTTTACTTGCTCGCTCCTCCGCGTGTATATTTCGCTTAAAACCTTCATTCTTGCGCCGTCACGGGCTATTTATAAGTGTTCCTTATTTAGAAGACAGTTTTACAGTCCGAGTTTTATATCGCTGCTCGGTATTCATTTTGTCAATTTAGTGTTATACTGCATCAGCCAGGTTTTGTGCAATTCATAGAGCAGAAATCAAGAACAGTACAAGTATTATTGCGTTATCGTTACAGAGTTGATACAACACATTGATTGTGCGTCCGTTAAACCCAAGTTTCTCTAATAGCTCTATGCACCATTGTTAACTACACTAAGTAGGTACACCTACTTCTCTGAACGTTAATAATCTCACTCCACTTACCCTTGTTTATTTGTGTGCAACAAATGTAATCAATCATAAACATGTAGTAATAACGTAGTAATGATAATGATGCTCTGCTCTCTGATTTTATATGCACCTCAAGTTTGCAATTGGCCGAAGATACCTTTGTGAGCAATTAATGTACCGTAACGAGACGCGGTAATGTTTATTTTTCACAAGAGTATTATCAGGGCGCGCTCTGGAACTTAAAAGGCTACAATTATAAGGCGCGTAATATTGTTGCGTGATTACTACAGCAAATAATGCATTGCAGAAACCCAAACTTGGTCTAGGGGCTTAAATTGGCCCTATAATTCACACGACACGTGAAACTTCGTTAGAAACAAGAGCAGTTGACAAGATTAATAAATCTGTAGCGGTCAGTGTAGGTGGGGCACTTCAAAAGAGTAGGGTGATTGATTCTCCCGAGGCCGCAATCCCCTGACGAGACGCAGACGCTAACTGAATCTAAGTCCGTTCACCAAAGCCAATTTACTCCTGCAGCGGGATTGGCACTGTCATTGACTAATCGAATCCAAGTTCATTTCACTGAGGACGTTTTAACAGATTTATCGTTCAAGACTGTTCTAAGATCACCATAGAACTGCGTGCTCAATTTAGGGCATTACGCGTGTGTTGAGTCTAATTGTATAAAACAGAATGGCGACGGCTTGATAATAAGCGTATGCGGACACTGGCATTACACGGTTTCGTAGAAGCTATTGTCCCACTGTCGAGACAGTTTCCTTTAATAAACCATTAAGAATTTACCTTTATTTTGCATTGAATATTAAACAACGCAAAACATTGTTTTAAAGTGAAATTAAAATGATGGTAATTCCTTACCGAGTTATATTGTCTGCTGGTTTTCCTTATTGAATTGTTGCAGTGAAGTCATTTAAGACAGTTGCCAAATTAGTCTGACAGATTTAATTTAATAGGTTGCGGGACAATAGGAATGGCAGCACACGTAGGAAGGTGATGTAAGCGTCGATTTCCTGCGGGCTCCTCGGAGCCGGTGGTGGGAGCGCGGCGCGTGCGCCTGCTTGCTAATTAGCGCGCTGACGTCACTCGCGAGGAGCTCGGCTTGACGCCATTACCGGGGGCCTTCGCGTGGAAACGACAACGACCGCCCGCTTTCTCTAGCGTGCAACAGCATCGTGCTGCGACCTGTTGTCAGGTCCTTCCAGGTCAATGTAGATCTCCGATAGAAAAGGAAACCCTTGACTCCGGGCTCATATTTTAAACTTACAAATCTTACAATTACCTTTGTTCCTTTCGAGGATCTCGTCACTTTATACTTTAACTTGTACCCAGGCACTGCGTGCAATTGCTGCACGGTGAACAAAGAATCACGGCATCCACTGATCGCCATTGTTTAGGCAGGCGGGGCCCGGGCGCGTCGCTAAGCGTGACTCATCTTAATGGCTGCAATTATGGTGGCGAGAAGCGCGGCCACCGCCGGCGCGGGGAAAGAAACTTGCCACGTGCCACTTGAGACTTCGCACACGTCGGTACAGAATAGTTGCAGAAAATAATTGTGAAGTAAAATTTAATTCTGATTCCTAGCTAGACAATTCCACGCCTCGGTGCCCTTGTCCAATTGTGACGTGTCTACGTGCTAGCCAACCGCGCCTTCTACGAACTTTCCGACATACCTTGCGGTGTTTTCGTCGCCGTTTTAGCTCAACCTGCAACAATTGAAGGTCGATGCGGATTGTCTTTTCGTTGCAGTTAGTTACACGTCTAGACTCACGGATGAGGAAATCGGTTTTTCCATCTTTTGACTAAGTACCTAATCTGTTTGAGGTCGCGGTTTGATGTAAAAAGTGGGATAAAAAGTTTTAATCTAAAAGCCTAACCTAATTGCTTTAAATTTCTAGATATTTCACTGGTTTCGATTGTGAAATCAAATCGTCTAATATACTTGAATTATTGGTACTATTTGGTACCTATTAAAGTATCACACGAAACAAAAACTGTGGCCCAATAGATCTTTCCTTCTCTGTTAAAATAAGTATTATCTCTGAAGGTTTGTAAGTCTTTTTTTTGAGGAATAATTTTAGCGGCATCTGCGACATCTTCTACTAAATATTAAATAAAAATTTCTTAATTAAAAAATGTTTTTTATCTTTCTTCTTCTAAAGTGTCATCAGAAAATCTTATGGATTTTTTTAATTGCCACCATTTTTTAAGGTTTCGGTCTAATTATACTTGTACCCTACCTTGATTGAGATCTTTGCAATTGAAACTCCTAGTCGCTTAAATAGAGGTAGGCAGATAATGTATTTTACAGATTTGTTCGTAGTCACGATTGCGTCAGTTTTCTTAGGAACCCCGTTGCGCGAGTGATTCAGTGTCGCACGAACAATCATGTTTGTGGCTGCTCGCGAACGATTCCGTGAATATTTTCGTTCTAAAGCTAGATGGCGTAGATGGTGTGACATTCACAAATTAGATCACGATTTAAAATAACTACGTGGCTGCACTATTAGTGGTATTGATATGATAGCATATCATGCTCGATCGTTTTTTACTGAGTTGTTGTGAGTTCATGTTTATTTACTGGAAATAGCCGATGACCGCGACCCTTTCTGCGTATAATTCGCTAACTTCATTCCCGCGGAAACTATGCATTGTCCAGGATAAAAAGCAGGTAGCCTATGTGTTATTCTAGGGTGTTAGCTTCGCGCATACCAAATTTTATCAAAATTGATCCAGCCGCTTGCGCGTGAAGAAGTAACAAACATACGCATATACACTCTTTTTAAACCGTGTGGTGTCGGGTTAGAATAGCACCTCCCCCTTTCTTCCCGTGGGTGTCGTAAGAGTCGACTCTGGGAAAGGGTTAGTGTATTTTAGGCGATGGGTAGCAACCTGTTACTGCGATATCACGTTTAACCTTTTGAACGCCAAGGCGCGAAGTGAAACGCTGTCCTCCTGACGCCAAGGCAAAAATCGTTTCAAATACGAACGA
>BHDV01009533.1:79067-93511 GCA_005406045.1 Adoxophyes honmai
GCAGTTTTTGGTACGGAACCCTACGTGCGCGAGTCCGACTCGCACTTGGCCGGTTTATTAAATGTCACGCGCCCCGCTTTGTGAAAGGGCCTGTACTTCGAGCACTAAATGCCATCACGATCTCGTTTTGAATCGTAATAAAAACGGAGAGCCTACCGTCATCGAGCGTTTTCAAATCAACTCACCACGGTGGTTTTTACAGCTGTTTTGTTGATTGTTTTCATCGGGCTTCCACGAGGCCCCGTCTTGGTGACTCAACGACTGACGTCACTTGGAGGTGCTGGCCGCTCTGCCTTCGCGCCCCATTTCCTACTTTCTACTCCGCGAATGACTGCCTTGCACCGCACTTCACGACCGCAACTCCCATTATACTAAACCCACGCACATAATTATTATTATATTCACTAACTGGCTGCGGCTGGCATTTGTCTTCAGTCAGAGATGCCAGTCGTTTTGTAAAATTGTATGTAATTTTTGAATCGGGAGTTGGTTACTTTATAAGATAACTAAATATACTCCATGTTTCCGATTTCAAAACATGGATTTTTTGTAAGAGTAAAGTGTGAGTAGGATTCTAATCAACTTTATGCCTGTACCATTTCTGTCTAAGAAATTTTGCGAAAAGTACTTCAACAAAATTGTGATTCTCCTAATTATGTGAAACGCAATTATGACGATCAATTTTATACCCCACAAAAAGTATCGATTTAAAAAGTAGCGATCGATATCGTCTTCCTGTAATATGCGATTATGACGCCCTTGATGGTTCTCCATCGGTTGCTATTTCGGTTTCGAAACAGCACAACAATATGATTGCATGAAACAATGGCCTGTTAAATGATGTTCTTTGTTCAATGTAACTAAACCAGATTTCAGAATGTATCAATTCTCTCTCCTACGTGCAAGTTTCATTGCGATGCGTCCCATGTAGTGTTTAGAAATATTCATTCTGTCAAACGGTTGACTTGTTACTGAATGTTTCGTATTAGCATAGCTAATAGGGGTTCGGTTAAAATAGTACATTAATTGTAAAGTATATCAGTGGAGTATCTGCAGTGTAATCGTGTCCCTCGTTACCGTAGGCAGCCCCCGGTGCAACTCGGCGTCCTCCGACGCGACGATAAAGCTTGTGGACTGCTCTCCGAAGCCTGCTTTACTGCCACTACACTCCTGCCAATTGTTTTTTAATTACAATACCCATAAATTGATATTATTAATGCCAAGATGAGCTTTAAAGTTTCTTGTAGCTGTTGGTTACTCTCCTGTAGTAAGACTATTAGACTAACTAATTACTAGCGGTTATGACGCGTGGTAATACTTAGTTTTAACTTGATTCTAGCTTGGATGCGGTACAAACTTAGGAAGTTGTATGTTCGATGGCTTTTATTTTGCGTTCAGCTGAATCTATTTTGATACGGTTTCCACTTTCCAGAAAAGCATTACATTTAGGTTAAAGTTTTAGTATTTTAATGTAAACGGTAGAAAAAAGCAGGTTCTCAATTTGAAGGATACGATTAATATGTATGTTTGCCTGCGTTTATTGAGACTAGTTTATTTGAATTCAGTTTTTTTTTTATTATTGCATTGCGAAAATGATTTAGTCTATGTTTGTAATCGAAGGCCGCGTCTTGTCTATAGGCCGGTACATGTGGGCGACTGCAGAAATTGCGTGGTTATAAATAGAAGGGCATGAGTTGCATGACCCAAACAGGTTCCCGTGCAAGTGAAGTGCCCACGCACTCTCTTTTCTCGTGACCCTGCACTACCCCCGAATGATTACTAATACTCGCAGATATTTTATTCGCTATTGCCATCCCAATAAAAAAACCGGGAGCCGGTGTAAACAATTTTTCCTTATAGCCGTAATCAATCTTTGCTCCAGTATTTTCTTTAAACAACAGACAGAGCGTCATAGATATAAACAGAAATGTTTGAAGTGCAATAATATTTTGTGCATATTGAATGCAATTTTAGAAAATGGTAAAACAATATAATTCATAATATATGTCGCATTATCTTAGCGCGAACAATATCAGGTACAAGACAAACCGGTGTATGGTAATGTTCGCATAAATTTTAGCATGCCTTCAATTTAAGCCGAGCGCGCACCCCAGCGTTGCCTCCCGCCTCCCACTGGAATATCCATACAGTTTTATAAAACCGTGACATCACTTCCCGCGAATTGACGGCTGCTATAACTTTGAAAATAAAAATATTCCTCGATCGGATAGGTTAGGAAGCGACGCGACAGCTGCCATGCCGATAATTGCAATTCGTCATAGTCTTTTTTCAACAACAATAGAATAATTGAATTAAACGGCATATTGGAAGTGCGATGAGATGGCTTGAAGTGTTTTGTAGTGGCTTCTGCTGTAATCTGCATGCGACAGGCGTCCCCGAGGCGGGCGGCGGGCGCGCAGTCGTCCGTGCGGCTTGCGGTCTTTTTGCATTGTCCGTATTTAAGTATACACGAATGGCAGCAAAGAATGAGGCACGCTCCACTTGCGCCACCCTCCCCTGCAGGTAGCACTGTTTATATGTATAGGAATGCGCATAGAAGATACTATCCAAACAACGTATCCGTAACGTGGTTTGCCACACCTCTCCACGTAGGTACCTACCATCCAATTGTAACTCGTTTCCCATGGTAACATTGCTGAGTAAAAGATTGACGTCCCTTGATGGGTTCCGTGTAGGAGATTGATCAGCAGGCATCTGGATTCCCAAGAAGGCGTCGATTTCTCGGTTTTAGCATGACCAGTTGGGCAGCTTTCGGCAGAAAGTTTTTGCTTCGAACATTACGTGCGGGTTTCGTAATGCACCGCTGGTATGCTGTATGCATTATTTGTAATTGCAATTGCTTGGTCTTGACTTATGGATGACAACAAAAGACTTATTGAGTTTGTCTTATTTGGAAACGAGACGTGGGAGGATTGAATTGTTTTTTTTTTCCACAGTTCAATGTATTTTCGATTATTATTTCCAGAATAATTCGATAGCCGATTGACTGTACACATAATTTCAGGGACTCTTGGTATCTAGCAAACTAGGAAATAGAAAAGGGAACATTGTGAGTACTCTCTTTACTGTAAGCAGGTAGGTACAGTCAACGTTATAAATAAGTGATAATTTATGAACTTTCCCGTTTTAACGTAATTTTGGAAGTAATAAGTAACGACTAAAAAGTTCAGTGACATAATAACGACATTATACAAATATCTTGTATGAAATAAACTCAACACAAATAACACAATTATTTGATTGTTCTTGATCATATTTAATGCAATCTGATTTAAAAAATGTTAATATTTCTTTAATGCCTTTTTCGTTGTGATACATGTGGTATGAGTTCAATTTTAAGAAACACGTTTATTAACTTGTGAAACGTCAACAGCTGTTAATTCTACACATGTTTATTGAGGCAGTAAACTATCGCTTTGATGTCCTCTCTTAGAGCAAAATTCAGATTTCCCATTTGGTTTTATCTATTCGTGTTCATAATTTACGGCAACAGTATACGCTCACTGACAATGAAAAGAGGTCGGATTCCATATAGTTTTCTAAGAAAACTAATCTGATTTCATTGCCTGTGATTGTGTATCCGAGTTCAATTTATTATTATAATAATAATCCGCTTCCTTATATGTACATCGACATAAACCGAATGTTATAATCGGACGAGTTACTAAGCAAACTTGTTGGAGATCGTTATCATGGCCATTACATACTTTAGTGTGCAGACATAAAGATATTGCTGATATCTAAATGGAAGCAGGAGCATTGGCCGGCGTCGCGCCGTCGATGGCGCTGCGCCTGCGCCAGTTCGCCGGCCATAATCTCGACGCTAACTACTCTCGCGAAACGTCCAGAAATAACTTCCCCACACCGCGACGATTTCGATAATTCTGTCAGTGCACTTCCAATGCACTCCGCAGCTGGAGATGCAAATGCTATTTTATCATTCCGCTGTAAACCGGCTTTTTATACGATATTGCGCGTCGAATCCACGCTGACAATGTGTTGGCGTTAAACGGATTATTTCTGTCTGCCCGTATGAGGTATGACGTGACGAGACTTTCTTTTGAAATCCAATCGTTGTGAGCCGTATCAACTTACAATTAACTTTCATTAGAATTGTATTGAGTTAGATCAAGCAACAATATTTTTATCAATACATTATATCGACTCGATCTTGTAGAAAACGAGTAATACGCATAACTAATTAGAAAAATATAGAAAATAACATTGCGTTTAATTTTAAAAACTCACTATACTATTGCTGTAGGTAATAGATTGTACTTAGATTATACCTAACCTACCTTAGAACACTACTTCCTCTATTCATATTTGCTTTATCAATGCGTTTTTCTTCAGATACATTTGTTCAGTATGTTCTTTTTCTATATTAGTATGTCTACCTAAATTTCTAACAACTCGTGATCTACGTTTTTACCTTTTGTTAAACATTGACCTGAATAACGTAATGTGAAGGTGTTTATTTTGATTTCTTTAAACCTCGACCTCGAACACGCATTACTTTAAGCATCGTGCATCACGCAGTTGAATTGTACTCGTTTTTTTTACCGTACTTATTGATTGCAAACAACCAAATGCGTCACCTGGTGAGAAGCCGATCACAACTAACCTTACACATTTGCAACATCATCTGAGGTTTAACACTAACTGTATGGTTTACGGTTTAAGTTTACTTAGCTGGACTGAAAACTAAAGCTCGTTACGGGCACTTGAGATGTATCGATTGTAAATATCTCACCGTCATAACCCTCAAGCCACTTGTTATCAAAACATTCGCGAATTCTCACGCTTCACTTTACACTTGCAGTAGATTACAGTTAACTAGCAGCTCTGAATATTAACGGAGTATTCCGTTATTTTTATAATAATTGTACACTGCCGGTAATTGCACGTTTCTCAGTGTGACTTTCATTTGAAATTTTGTAAACGGATAGAACTCGTGCGCTGTGGATGTGACTTAAGGTATAAAAAATTCGTATCCGGGAAGGAAAGGATTGCGTGAATTTAATATTAAATATGTAGCGAATTATCATGTACTTGAATTTAGATCATCTTATTTGCATAATGGCAATAATAGTCACACCCACATGATTGGTTCTAGCATAAGATTTGTATCTTCGGTGTTGAAATGTAGAACATGAATCATCCATGTCTAAGAAACATTAATAAACAAATTGCCTGCAGCAACATTACTTTGCTCAATTTCATGTAGGTAGGCACCCTACATGTTATCTATAAAGTATCTAATATTGTCGTGGTTCATTATACATGAAGTATTTATTGGTCCGTGAACGACGTTTGTTGATGCGGATACGAATCGGGCACTGATTAACCTGTCCTTTTTGTTTATTTACTACTTCACACAGTGTATCTACGCAAGCATGACAGCAGCCAATTTATAACAAGCGATAACCCTCGTAATCACCCAAAAGATGTCTATGTTGAACCGAGTTCCGCTTTATAGATCTCCAAACAATGCGTAGTCAAAGTAATGGTGTGAAACTCGCTTCAGGAGTGTTATTAA
Source organism: Adoxophyes honmai (assembly GCA_005406045.1). NCBI lineage: Eukaryota > Metazoa > Arthropoda > Insecta > Lepidoptera > Tortricidae > Adoxophyes > Adoxophyes honmai. The sequence goes on from BHDV01009533.1 coordinate 84,628, forward strand.
TCGCGTCGATTGTAAACAAGCCCGTGTGTGCAGCGCTGCCTGCCGCCTGGTGAGTCAGACAATCGCGATGTGGGCCGCAGCCGGGCATTGTGCGGCGCGGAGGCCGGGAGGCGCTAGGCTGCGGGGCGCTGCATTGTATGATTGTATGTAAAGAAGGCGCTGGCGCAGGCGCAAGCGCCGTCCGCCGACGCTCTCAATATCCTTGAGAAAGCGCCGCGAAACAGTTGCCCGACTCTGACCGACTTACCAAATGCAATGAGCCCGCTGATTCACAATTATACAATTTATTTCAGCCACTTAAACCTTCCATGGCGTTCTATACGACCTGAAGCTGTTGAACGCAATCCAAACATTGTTACTATCACAAGAAGAACTAATTGTTACTGCCTTGCTTACTCTTTCCTGCTCTCACGATTGTCGTGATGAAGAGTTCTTGTTTGAAAAGATTCACGACCTGATAATATTGGGCGCTCCACACTCTCAAGAGAATCTCGCGCGAGAATCTCCGGAGATTCTCAGCGAGAACTGTAGCGAGAACTTCTTTGGGTACACACTCTCACAAAGTTCTCAAATAGTTCTCACTACAGTTCTCGCGCTCGATGACGATGAACAAGTCGGCGGCGCGCGCATTGATGCACCCCATTCATGATAGCTCCGGGACGTGGGCACAGACCCACATACAAATGGAGCGACGCCGGTAGTACTGGATTTGCCTATTGATTATATGCCAAAAAATATGCTAGATGCCAAATTTAGCGTAATTTTCTAAATTGGCAACACTGACGAACGAACTGACGGCTTGGACGTGGGATCCGGCATTCACGGTGAGTTTGGCGCGACGCGCCGAAAATATCGTGCGCGGACGTGGGTTCGAACTCTGGAGCGACGATTCGCCATTGACGATCAAATTGGACCACGTTAAAAAATCCAACCACGTCCCGGAGCTATCGTGAATGGGGTGCTTGAGAAACATGCGAGTGTGGAGTCAATACACGTTCTCGCCTGTTCTCACGTTCTCGCGCTCCTTTGTCTCGCGCCAAAAAACCGACAAAAAGTGGAGAACAACGCGAGAACAACGCGAGAACTTGAGAAATCGCTTGAAATCGAATCCACATTCACGTTTCTCGCGTTCTCGCGACGTTCTCGCGAGATTCTCTTGAGAGTGTGGAGCGCCCATATGACTTTACGTGCGCGAATGTTGATTAATGATTGCCACTGCAGAATTTTCATCCAGTGCCAAGTGGGTATTATACTCTTTGTGAAACTTTTTAACTCATTCTGTCGTCTTTAACGTTTATAACAAAAATCACCACATATTGTTAAACGGTAAGTACTTAGTCACTCTTAAAAGTCGTGACGGCTCTGGACCAACGGCATAATGTGGCAAAGAACCACGAATAATAATGGTCCAAATTCTCACCACATCTAATGCTCAGTGCGAACCAGCATGCACCATAATACCCTTGACCCGCCGTGGGAGGGAGTCGCAGACGTATTTTTAACTCCACGGGTCATCAACCGCGAATCTGACGCAGTCTTGAAAGTTAAGCTGTGATGTGATTCAATACGATCGCGGATCGGTAATGATAACAGACAATACTGAATTAAAATAATAACATCAACACTCGTCATTTTCAGCACAAACGTGAAACTATTTGGAAACGTCGTTATTCTGATTGCGCCCGATCTACAATTCAAATTTGATATTGATGTTTACGCAGCTGACGACTGCTTTAATATTGTTCATTTTGTGTAATTTTGAGTTCAGCGGGTACGTTCTGTGTAATAAACGGAGGGATTTCCGCATCGTGCAAATGCCATCCGCTTCAAGTTGGCGCGTAAGAAAATACTATAAGTTAAGAGTTTTAGAGCTCAATTTCATTAATCCATAAGCAAAAGTGATGTGCATCCGTTTCGTAATTACTTATTTAGGTTCGGCAACTGTTTTGTGTACATCAACGCGGTGGGTTATAGGTAAAAGTAGATACGTAGATTTTAATAGAGTATACAGATTTTGGTAGCCTACAATTTTTTGTTCGCGGAATAGATGTTATGTACTTGCAGGTAAATTTCACTCAATTCATTGTTCTGTTTTAAAAACACAAACATGCGGTTTTTACTGCTTAAAAATCAACAAATTTCAAATCTAATCAAATTTTACCTACCCAGTATAAACGAAACATCTGAGCAATCATATAACTCGATAATCGTAGTCCGTGTGTACGGAAATTGCGATTGATTGCGTTGCAGTGAGGACAGGGACGCTAATGAACTGTCGAGCTCGAGCGTATTGGAAACCCGGCGATGATGCCGATGCAATCACTGGGCTAGCTCATGCGGCCCGCGCCCGCTCTTGCAGACGAACGCATCCATTTGGAAAAACACCTCTTTAAATTTGAATTACGTAATTTAATTAAGTACTTAGAGTTGTTTTCTTTTCTGGTAAAAAAATGTTCATGAGCGTTTTGAAAATCTACGAATTTTTGGCCACTATTTCTGAAAACTCCGAATAATTAGACACGCAACTGATATCGAAATAGGTAGGAAATTGAATTCGACGGCTTGCTATTACTGCTCATATATTCCGACAGTTTAAATAAATAAGTATCTATACGTACCATTCTGCACCGAATCACCTGGCTTCCATCCGCCACCCTCACAAAATAAAATATTTTCCGCCCACTTGACACGGGTTTTGCATTAGCAACCGGTAACCCGCTACATTTATTGCAGTGCGCGCTGTCAATATCGCCAGGCCAACCAGGTATCTGGACCTCGTTTAGCCTACGTATCCAGTTTCCAATGCATTTAATTATGTAGGTATATCCTTGCATACTACGAATTAAACTATTATTCACTTAATGAAGTAAAGACGTGTGTTCGTTGGAAGTAACGTACAATTTAGACTTACCTACAGACTCAAAAGATGAATCATGTTAACAATGCTGTGACAGAGACGGCAACGGAGTTGTTAGGCATAATTATCATATTGTGTGTAGTTTAGGACCGTCTGGCGGACGAGGTGAGGTCTGTGGCCTGCGTTCGTAAGCGTCCTTTGTCAGTGGAACTCTTATTGATTGAAATAACTGATTTTTCAAAATCAAAACTGACGTCTTATATATCCTTACACTTTGTTTGATAAGATAACCCCAAATCCAAAACATAGGTGCGGTTACATGGATAAAAGCTAGGTATGTACTTACGTACCAATGTGCATTTGGTGTACATACCTATCTACTTGTGTATAGTAAAATGTATTATGGCATGACACATTCTGCAACAAGTTTAATATAGATAACGACTGATAAAGCTTCAACGAACGCAATTTCTCCCCCAGTTTCGACGAAAACTGCGCCTTTTTATCGCGACATTTATGGCTTCGTATTTATACGTTGATAATCAAGTGAAATGGTAATGTCTTTTTCCTTTCTTTGCTACGTACATTAGGCATTTGAATTACCAGCTATGCAGCGCAGTGATTTATCAATATGAGCCAGAGTTAGCTGCTCTGTTTTATCTTGCCTGGCGTCGCCTGGAACGGCAAGTGGCACTTGTTGCGTGGGATCCAGGCTTTTGCATATCAATGCGACGTGCGCGCGTGATTTGCCGCACGGAACAACTTGCTCGGGTCATGCTAAACTAAACCCATTTATAACTTTACACTCTGGAAAATATTCGGAACTTCTCTCCGTTTGACAGGTTACAAGTTTAATTAGGCTCAAGTCGTTGGCCGTCTAAGCAAAAATATGACCCAGACGGATGTCGGAAGTCTATCATCTATCATTCATTTATGGAATTACACCTAAGTCGAATTTCTCGGAATTTTCATGTCGCCCTTCGATGCCTGTTTATTTCATTTTCATAACTTATAATTATCTACTCTGTATCATACAAACTTGGTGAAATTTAAATAGCTTGTGTTATTTCGGTTTACGCTTCCCCAAAGATTTATCGACCTGAGTTAGGCACAGAACTAGATAAGAATTCGTGAAATGGAAACTGACGCAGTTCTTGTTTGTTTCAATTATAAGGGTGACGATTATCATTTGCTGCGTTAATTTTGTCACGTTTAAAATGAAAAGATTTGTAAGATGCACAAGTTGTGCAACGTTGCATGTTTAATCTGGACAGTTGAAAAGGCAGTCTTTCAATTACGGAACCAATAGAAACGGGCGGGTACTGCGAACGATAATTAGAGGGACTCCGACTAGCCTGACTGAGTCCGGCCCGGCGCAACGGCGTTAACTCTTTCGAGCCTAGCTCCCACTCGCCGCTCGCAAACCAATTACACACTAACTGATGAACGCCAAGCGTGCACAAAAGTTCACACACAATTTCATCACACCCCTTTTTTGCCAGGCCGGACAACTAACGAGTCCAACTGGAATCTAAAACTAATTTTCTTTTGTACTTTCTTTTCTGAAATCTCTCAGGGTCCCATCCCATTAGCTGCTTTGAAGTATACTTACGTGTTAGTTGTCGTTGAGCTATTCTAAAATAATCGAATCTTAACTTAAATCAATCTTATTTTAATTTCCTCCATCATGGCTTAAACAAACAATACGCTATTTTCGTGAGCACGAACGTGTTATCTGATCTATTTAAGTGTTTTCTGTTGCTTGTCGTTAGTGCTGCTTATGGCTTGATGTATTTTGATTCGTGGCATCTGTCTTTGTACTTTACTATTTTGACTTTTCTATAAAGAGAAGAGAGTTTGTTTTCTGTCACTAAGACAACTTCAAACGACAACGTTGGTTGCCGTTATAATATCACGGCTTAGTAGAGAGCTCCGATTACGGATAACTTTAATTAACACTTCAACGTTTAAGTGGAGATAGCAATGGATTCTGCATATCAGGCGGCTCGCCACAGCGTTTATTAAACGAGTATGATGCATCGGTTTTGCAGCTGTTACTTGTCCTGTTGGATTAATATCTCTTGGACATATACGTTTAACTAGAGTATTTTCCGCATGACTTTTTTTATTGATATCTATAGATGGTCTAACGTCGCGGTACAGTTAGACCGCAGCCGCGGTGTCGGGTGTGATTCCCTTGCACAATGCACGCACATTCCATACGCGGCGCACGCATGCTTCTATGCCATTATACGCCGAACGCAACGGAATTTCATAATCTGATCTAATCAAATTTAACGGTAGTGTAAGTCCATCTAATTCCGTTACTGTTACGCTACAAATATACGTAACTACTAAAAGCGTTGTAGCTAAATAAAGCTACCAATTACTTTTTAGATTATATTTTAGGTAGATAATGTTCATTAAGCAAATTGTCAAAATATCAGTAAAGTGCAACTCCTCAAATCAAAGTCGAAAGAGCTATAGGGTGGCGTGGTGGCGGTCGACAACTTTATTTCCATTTTGCCATTTTATGTTTTACGTCCAACCTTTAAAACGAATGTTACAGTGTTTTGCGTCGTCTAGTCGGCCGTTTAATATTCCTGTCGTGCCTCGCAATAAGGGCCGCTTCCCTCCTGACTTGATCGATTTTTTTGATGACCGCCTTCAGTGAGCAAACTTTGTTGTTTCTTGCTGCAATCTTCTTGAATGTTTGTTGTGTAGGACTGGGCGATTACTTCATTCACTAATAAAACACACAACTTTGAATGTATTGGTATTATAAGGAACAGGTATGGAAGTAGATACATATGTACGTAATATTGTAGTATAGCATCAAATTAAAAGTGCTTTCCCTAGTCGAACCGCTTACCGAGCGTCTATCCCGAGACTGCAAAACTCAAAGGAGGCTGGGGGGTGGTTCGCCCCCTTCCAACTACCAAGTTACAGCTCGCCAAGAGTTTCATAGAAAAGTATATAGGCGCAGGATAATTCGATGACTGGCAATTCTGAAGCACCAGTAAAAAATAGGTAACCGTATAGGTGAACAAGAACCGTACCTATAGGGAATGGTAAAGTAGATAATTCCTATATTTCATGAATGATGATCCAGGGTACAGTAAAATATAGGATTCTAAGTTTTACCGTTGATTGCAATGATTGCCCCGTGTGGTGCCGGGTTAGAATAGCACCTCCCCCTTTCTTCCCGTGGGTGTCGTAAGAGTCGACTCTGGGAAAGGGTTAGTGTATTGTGGGCGATGGGCTAGCAACCTGTCACTGCAATGTCACGTTTGACCATCTGGTTGCCCTGAAGTTGCTAAACGTGGCACTGGATTTTCGAGTTCACGTGCTCTGCCTACCCCTCTTGGGAATGCGGGCGTGAGTATATGTATGTGTATGTATGTGCAATGATTACATTGAAATTACTATCTAATAACAGTATTCGGAACCTTTTTATATGACTTACAGCAACTTCTGAAAAGTAATAAATGTCCAAAAAGTGAGTTGTTCACATAAAATTGAATCCGATAGTTGTCTTATTCATTCGACAAAAACACCATCTTGTTTATCGCCCATTATCCCACGTAGTAGCGTGACCATTGATAATACAGCTTTATGGAGAGCTATAAATAGGCTATTATCACTGTCTAAATTATTTTTAATAGAAATTCCATTTGACGTTATTATTTCTATGTAACCAACTATTTAATCGTATAGTTTACTGCTGGAAATTTGGAAGTAAGTAGGTACATTATAGTAGTTCTTGTGAACCTAAGATTTAAAAAAAATATCAAAGGTATTAAAATCTAAATCTAGATGTACTTTATTTTATAAAGTAAGATACGCAATACCTAGTTAGAATATAAAAGGGAAGTCTGCTGCAAGTATGCACGTTGCACCAAGCCCGACGGAAAATTGCACTTGATCCTATGCGCCTCAGCTGCCTCCCGAGTCTCGGATGTCTGCCTGCCTCCACTCTAGATACGATTTCCGACCTAGTACAATTACATGCCTACCTACTTCCCCCTTATATTATTCGACGAACTATCGGGACTATTCGGGACTAAGCTGTGTATTGTGTCATGCCCGTTTCACAAATAATTATTACATACATATATGTATACACATAACGCCTGCATTCCTTGATGGGGTAAGCAGAGCACAAGAGACATTACATTACGTAATCAAATATTAATTACATAATAATTAAGTTGAAGGAAAATCAAATATCGAAATGGTAGTAGACACTAGTACTGGCGATTACGGAAACAAATGAGGTACAGTCACCAGCACTAATATCTGATGAAATAAAGCTACATAAATATCTGATACGACTCTATTACTGGGGACAGTAGGACGTATCAGATTTTTTTTTCCACCAGCATTAGGTAATTAATATCTGCTACGGCGGAGAGCGCAAAAATATCTCGCGATGTTACGAATACAGAAAATATTATATATGTAATAACGAATTGGAAATAATTTTATTAATTCAATGGTTCTCTCTCTTCACGACAGCGAAACAGCGAAATTATGTTATTTTTTTGTCCACCAAAGTTTAAAGTTTACCTTAGTTTTCGCCGCTTTGGGGCAAAAGACAATGAGTGCCAAGGAGAAGGCGCCGCAGTAAACTTCTCACAACCATCTTTTCTTAAAACAGCTTAATCGGTATGTATTGATTTGTCGGCTGCCTAGTAATCTAGTAATAGAGACATCGTGTACGCCGAGTAGGGGTAGGGGCAAGCAGGTGCACTGGATGTCTGGATGTTGTACTCGTAGATGCGCGGGTTTTTGCTGGGCCGAACAATGGCCCCCGCATTCCGCGCCGTTAGCCGCCGGCGGTAATCGCCGCGATCATCGCCTCGGACGTTGCTTCTCATAGATTCGCTGTATGTGCCGGTCCGTCCAGATCATTTGAAATTTGTTCTTCCGTTTCTTCTTTTGCTATTAAGCATTAATTTAACAGTGGATGAAGCTAACTTTGGCAAATTTTCTTAGGTATTTTGGTTTTGCGAGCCTGTGCTGTCTTTATCAAAATTGTTTTATAAGCAGCAAATCACTAAAAACACGAGGAATAATATTATTTGTATTCATCGCTTAGGGGTCATCCATAAAGTACGTCACACTTTTAGGAGGAAGGGGGGGGGGGTCAGTGTCTTGTACTCGTAACACTTGAACAAAATTTCTGTTATTTCCATAGTTAAATGTGTAGCATGGGGGGAAGGGGGCTAAAATTCCCCAAATTTTGTGTGACGTAATTTATGGATGGCCCCCTAAGAGATATTTTCCGTGTGGTGTTGGGTTAAGAATAACACCTCTCTATGTTTTCCGTAGGTGTCGTATGGGGCAACTAAAAATGTAGACTAAGGTAGATATATTTTACGAGACAAGCTAGCAACTTGTCACTAATAGTGTAATAGTACTTGTTAAGTATATCTTAAACCTAAATTTAACACTAGAAGTGACTACAAAGCGTGGATTTCTCTATGTAGCGTTTGGTGTGCTCTGCCTACCCCATTTGGGAATACAGGCGTGATTTATATGTACATCACATCGAGCGGGATTCGAACCTACATAGGACCTCAAACCTTCATAGAACGGCAGACTCTCTAGCCAGCACACAATTAAACTACACACCTTATTGTCATGCGTGCTCTACGAAGTTTTTTATTTCAACCTAAAATTAAACAACATATGATGTTCGTAATTTGTAGTGCTTGTATGACTTTCTAATGTCCGTTCAGCAGTTAAACCCGTCGGGTAAGAGCGGAGCAGACGGGGCGCGGTTGGCGGCGAGCCAGGCCAAACAGGGTAAAAAGCAAGGGCGGCGGCCACCGCGCCCCGAAATAGCGAGCAAAGTCAAGGCGTGTTGGACTAGAGCTACATGCGCTGGCTGCGATATTTCAATAGACTATTACATAAAAAAATAACAAAGCTACTTATTAAATTTTCATTAGATTGGATAGGACTTAAACACTTTACTAAGTAGTTAGGGGGCGTCCATAAATTACGTGAGGTGTTTTAGGG
>BHDV01009533.1:106985-121975 GCA_005406045.1 Adoxophyes honmai
CCCGCCGCCGCGCCCGCCAAGTGAGTACCGCGCCTTCTTGACTATCACGGGAGCCTGCATCTCGGCAGTACCCACAGATCTGTAGGCGAGAGCACCACGATCAAAAATGTATAAGCCGACTACGACGTCTCCTGTATAACTGAGACATCATTTGTTAGTAGCGTATGATAAATAGCCAAGGGGTTCGCTCCGCGTCCGCTCCACGAGTCCGACCTCGTAAATTTTATTAATGAATAGCCCTTTACAGAACGTGTTGTAACAAAACATTGTATTCGCAGAACGGCGGCGCCGCGACCTGCCGCGCCGCGCGCCGCGCTGGACAAGCAGAGCAAGGACCTCGCCAACAAGCGCCTCACGGCCAAGGCCGCGCCGCCCAGGACCGCCGCGACCAAGGTACGGTGCCACCACTACTGATGTATCCGCAGGGCGCCGGCGCCGCGCTGGACAAGCAGAGCAAGGACCTCGCCAACAAGCGCCTCACGGCCAAGGCCGCGCCGCCCAGGACCGCCGCGACCAAGGTACGGTACCACCACTACTGATGTACAGTCAAAGAATTTGATACCTGTGCCACTTTGTACCTTTTCACAAAAAATGTAACTATGACATACCATACTGTCTACTAATCAAAGCTATATGAAATTCATTATGAAAAGGTTCAAAGTGGCACAGGTATCAATTTCCTTGACTGTTGTACAGTCGAGGACTTTAATTCATGAGCCACCGTGGAACCAATTCACAGTAAACGTCATAGTGACATCCCATAAATTATGAAAAGAAATCGTAATAATTTTTTCTTTGAAAAGGTTCTATGGTGGCTCATGAATTAATGCCCTTGGCCGTACCTTAACTAAAGCGTGTCACACACTAAGCAGATATCTGTATCTGAACCGATATCTGTCAATATCGCTCACTATACATTTCAATGAGCTAACACACACTGCGCAGATAACTTATATTTTACCGTCAAGTATCTGTTGGCACCGACGTATGGAAAGACTGCATTTGTACGCAGATAAAATGCTTAGTCTGTGACACGCTTTACATAACGCGCGCGAGTGTGGTCGCGCCGTGCCGTACTGACATACAATCACGACTGTGTTCTCTTATGAGGTACACAGCACACGAAACATGACAGACAAAACCATGATAAAGACTATTTCACGCTTCGCTGCCACTTAGAGCACAATTTTAGATTTGAAAAGAAGTTGAAGAGGTATAAATAATAGCGACAGGTTGGCTAAACCTATTTCCTTAGTCGCCTCTTACGACATCCACGGAAGAAATGGAGAGGTGTTATTCTATCCCGACACCACACAGGAAAGGAAGGAAATGCCGTAAGGTAAAACCCATCTGTCACCTGTCTTACTATGACATAAGGTTGCAAGTGCCGTATTGGGTTAATGTCGAGCACAGGGACGTTTGCCTTACTTATTTTTCATTTTTTTATTGACTTTCGGAACTCCTGCGTTTTATACGACTGTAACTATGCGCTTATAGTGTATTTTTAATTCACATACTAATGTGACATTGCCAGTGTCGCCTGTTTTTTTGCAATTCTAAAATAGTGCTCTACCTCTTTTATCGAAAGTTAACGATAAATTAAATTCGATTGAATTTTGTAGGTATGTTATCCCACAAAATAATCTAATATGTAATAATAAATGTTGAGACTGAGACTTCGTTGATTAGGATAATAATCAAAGCAAAACACTTGTTTCTGGAGTGGAAACGACGATGTTTGGAAGGACCACTAGTGAGTCACTATTTGTGAATTCGATAGTTGGATTTCTCGTTTTAGTATCTGATATTGAAAAAATATACCACAGTTGGTTTTTGTAGGGCTACAATAAATTGTTCATGAAGTGCTTAGTTGTGGTTCAAATTGATAATCCGCTCAGTTTAATCGTCAAGTCAATGTGACATCCAGTATTCAATTTTCATTATCATTATTTGTTTTAAACTTTCTTTATTTTTATTCCTGATTTGTAAACCAGTACCAGGCCTTATTATCCTAAGTAGGGTTTTTGAAATTCTAGTTATAGTAGTAGTGTTAAATCCAGTCATGACCATGGCCTCTCTACACAGCAGATTAGAAACATTGAAGTACTTAATTAAAAAAATATTTATACGATTAAGTTCCAGTAATTAAATGGTTAATGATAGTAGATAGTATTTTACTATCCTTCGTTCAGGCCAGGTCATCCTGAGGCTTTACTTGTTAATTGTTTAGTTTAGAAGATGTTCGCTAACCTAGTAATTTTCGTGTCCAGGCGGCCCCCGTCAGTAAAACAAACTCGGTGCCCAAGAGCGTGCCCAAGAAGCCGATCGAGAAGCAGGCGAACGGCGTGGCGAACGGCGCCGCGGGCGACGCGCTCAAGCCGCCGCCGTCGCCGCCCGCCGACAACGCGCTGCTGCCCGACGTCATCGCGTGAGCGCCGGACCAAGCCCCAGTGATCGATTCCGATTCCTATTATTTCCGCTTGAATTTTGTGATTTTCTATAAGTGTATGATAGTTTAATGCCGCGCGTGGCGGCAGACGTTAGGTGCGGGAGTGAGCTCCCAGTTTTATATTATAGAGTCGCTTTTTATAGACGTGTATGTTGCCGATTCGTTACGAGCGGGCGCGCCCGCCTTTAAACGGTTATTATTCATTATTATGATATGAGTCTGTTTTAGAATTTTATATTACCAACGAATGATTGATTTAAAATCTGGCTTTTAATTTATTATCTTTGTATAACCGTATTATTTAAAATAAAAGTTAGAAGGACTGAGACATTGTTTTATTTATGAAAATTCTAGTGATGCAGTTGTAATACGCAAGGCTTAAAATTAGATGTTGTTTGTTTACTTGCTACTGTACTTACATTTATGTAAACTTAAATAATCATGGTGTTACAAAGAAATAACTAAAAATAGAACATTTTATTCAAATAAACATTATACACCCTCTTCCAGATTTTTATTTTTCTATTTACATAATTTTTTCTACCTTTACTATCGCAGCTTACCTATTAAAATACAGCTATTTATAAATTATGTATTATATTAAAACATTGACTAAATATTAAAAAGCGGGAACCGGAAGTCGGTGTCTCGAAGGTTGTCCGCGATCCACCTCTCCGCCTGCAGCGTCATTTCCTCGTCGAAGTAGTCGCGCCAGCCCCCCGACTTGCCTGCGCATGTCAATCAAGTATTCAGTGTACAATAAATAAAATGCACGGAAATAATTTTGCATCAACTGACAAAAAGCCAGACTATAAAACATTTTAATAGTAAATAAATAAATAAAACACGGTGTTTAAGTTAAATGTCAAGGGCCTCGTCGCTGGGCTCATAACTTCCTTGCTCCGCAAGGTTACTGTGTGGCAATCGATGCATTTGAGAGATTTCGGCGTTGCGGGCATTAATAACATATCTTTAAACTTTATTAACAGTTAAACTATTACACTGAAAATGGAACCTATGGAATTACATGCAGTAACGCACGCGACGAAATCCATCTATTTTTTTCACGCCAGCAGAAATCTACCGTGGACCCCGGAGTAAACCCGGACCATTTTCAGAGTTACTATTACTGGTCTTGAGTAGACCATCATGGAACCCTGTTACAGTAAATAATAGGTATACTTTGCCTATATCAACAACGTTAGTAATGAAAACTCACCCTTACGAATGAAACCCTGCTCGCCGGGAATGAGAATCCCGAGCTCCTTCATGACGTCGTAGTTGACGGACTTGTTGCTCTTGAAGCTGTTGATGCTGAGGTGGTCACACAGCCGCGCGATCTCCTCGTCCGAGTACTGCTTGCCCAGAAACGCTGCGACACGCCTTATAGCACTTGAAAGGTCCTAAAGGTAGATTAAAACAAAAGTTAACACAAGATAGCTTAACAGAAACAACAATGAGCTAAGAAGAATATTCATCTTAACTTGTTTAGGTACTTCTAATGACCCTTTTTCAATTTCGTCCCATTTAACCCCACTACTTGCCAGGGACTGGGTTATAGCTGGCGAAACAGTTGAAACATTGTATTTATCACTGTAGAACAGAGCCTATTTGGAACATTCTCTTAAATGAGCTTTTGCGGCCAAGGCTAGTTCTAACGTAGCCATAGATTGTGGGGCCCTACTCAAATTTAAATATGTCAGGTAAACGAGTCAAAACGTGACCTTAGTAAGTTCCTCGTAGAACAAGAACAACATTCTAGGATGGTTCCTCTTTTCCCATGCTTCTTTCAGATGTTCGAAGTAAGGCGTCCAGTGATCTGAGAACAAAGAACAATAACTAATGTATGTAGGTATATTATTACATATTACCTGTCTGATATTTCTAAATGTAAGTACGTAAGTAGTCTGGGGAAGATTTCTCGAGAAGGTTTAGGAGTGCGTAGTCCGGAGTGGGCAAAGTTATTTCAAAATTGACAAAATATATTTCTAGGTGGTTAACGATTACGAGTTTGACTTTTACACATTCCATAGGCATAGGCAATCGCGTAACCTGTAATTAGATACCCAGCTAAGTTTAGGAGCTATAAAACTGACTAGGTACCTACGATTTAAGTAATTAAACGGTATGGTAACATAACGATGCGATTGAGATATAAACCTAAATAGAACCACACTTAGGCGTTGTGGTAACCCTAGCTAGTTATTAGGTACCTACACTTATGCAGACGCTATACTTAATTACTTACGCAAATCATTAATGAAGAAGTTCCAGTAAGTTTTAAAGTCGCCGTTGTACCCCTGCGTTCTGATGAGTCTGTTGAGGTGGTAGAAGGACACTGCGACGTCCCTCGGGTCCCGGGCTACGTACACCATCCTGCCTTTGTCCAAGAGTGTGGGAGGCAGCAGAGAGAGCGGCAAGTGAGTCTTGATGAACCGCTGGGCGGTGGCGGCGGCCAGCTGCTCCGTCCCCGGCTGGGAGACCAGCTCCAACAGTCTCAGCTTCTCTTTACTGTGGCTGTTTTCTTCGTGGAACCGCGCCTTCATTATTGGATGCACGAATACTGAGAACCTGGAGTTGGGTGAGGCAATGTCTTGTTAATAGCTCACAGTACTTGGATAAATTATAGGTAGGTACCTAGCATAAATCAATTCCAGTGAACTTTAGCACGCAGTTCTATTTAATTCTGACGCCTGCCTTAAAGGGAATGTTGGTCTCATGTAAATGTAATTATAATAAGTATAGTTACGTATATACCTACACTCACCAGTAACGACAACGTCTACGTCGATATTATTAAGTCGTGATTATTGAGTCCTGCGTGTACATTAATATGAGTGAGAATCACGAAAATTTAAAACAGTATATTTGATAGGTTGTCAAGTAGGCATGTCCTCAATCGGTCTAGTATGAAAATAAGTACCTATACCTACCTAGGTATAATATCGTTTTATTTTTCTTATACTAAAATAATACTAATAATAATAATTAATGATACTTTATTTTATTCAGTTGACATTTGGTGGAATTGCACATATATTATTTGCACCTGTACTTACTCAAACCTAATTGTTTTATGCATGAGTGTACATACGTATCTATCTAATTAATTATTGTATTCCTATGTATAGTATTATTGAAAGAGCACTTACTCCAAAAATGGATATCGCTCGGTTAGCGGAGTGGCGTCAGATTTCGCGTAGTCCAAATCGTTTGCCACCATCCAGACCAATTCTTGTGTCCAAGTCGTTCCTAAGAATCGTGTTTTCTTTGTTAATTGGGTAACAAACAAGTGAGTAAGTACTTAACTAAGTATCTAATTGGTGTAGAACTAGACTTACATATTTACAACGCAAAATGCATTATTACGCTGGTCGGAATATTTATTTACCGCATCTGCAATCATCATCAGGTAAATATGGAATGGCTATATGTACGTGGGGTCGATACAACCAAAGGAGAATAATTTGTAGTCTAGGACTAAGTAATTCCTGATTACTAGTTTCTTTTCATGACGCGAGTAAAGAGTGACTTAAACTTAAATATTCCATCGTTTACCTAGTTTTATCCTAGCTTAACTACCCAGTTAGGTTTTGTGAATACACTACTGAACCTAACTCGTTAAAGACATGTTTTTATTTGGGGCGAAGGGGTTTAAACCTGAAGATCTCGGTTCTTGGCATAGCTATGACACTGCATGTATGGTTGTTGGAGAGCTACATTGATCACCCTATTTTGCACACACCTTGAGCGGCTCATATTTACCTGATCGTGGGTAACTTGCTACGAAGATGTCGCTCGGCCGGACTTCCATCGTGAAGATGTTCAAAGCTTCTTTCTTGTACTTGTCTGGGAGGAAGTAACCTTTGGGACCGACGCGTACGAATCCAGTGTGCTCGCCTTAAGTGAAAAAAAAAGAATTTAATGTGGATAAATCACTTTTTAACTTTAAGCACAGAATAGATAATAGTGCTTTAAGGAAACTAAGTTGAAAAACTTAAATATGTACTTATTATCATATTTCCTTAAGGCGAGGTATTTTAATGCGAGACTGAAGCACCAGGGGGCGAGGAAGGGCAGTTCGTTTATTTTAGGAGACGTTAATACTTTACGGAGGTAAACACTAAATAATTGCGTAAGTTGCGGGAGAACAAATCGATCGTAAGTAATTTATGTATACGCGGGACTTAATCACGGTATTTTTAATTACCTCTCGACGTTTCGGCCGCGTTACAGCGACCGTGGTCACGAGTTAACAGTATACATATGATCGTAAGTAAGTTCATTGATTATCATTACTACTCTTTTTTATGCCAAAAGTTTGTCATTAACCAATAATAAAGATATATTCTTGGTTTATATCTAAAGCGTGTCACACACTGAGCAGATACGATAAGATATCTGTATCTGAACGGATATCTGTTAATATCGCTCCCTATACAATACAATGAGCTAACACACACAGCGCAGATAACTTATTGGCACCGACATGGAAAGATAGCATTTATACGCAGATTAAATATTATCGTATGTGCTTTTTCTGTGACGCGCTTAAAGAAACATTTCCACTAAATTAAGGCCATTGAGAATTAGTATAATACTTTAGTTCCACTTTCTATTTCGCTTATTTCCGCTTATTAAGTACCTAGATATACCTATCCACATACACGACACAAGTAATCCAGTATAACCAGACCAGTTATGTAGAATAGTAATTGTCACAATACAAGTAAATATTATTAGTACAAATAGCATGTATTAGGTAAACTGTAAGTTCTCTGCTGAATTGCGTCACTTTGCTTCCTGCATGTAATTTAATTCATAAAAAATACTATGTGGTAATTTCCTTTATGCCTATGTAGTTGTAGTACAACGTACTTAAGTACCTACTTATCTACTGTAATTATTGATATCTGATGCAGTTTGTGAATTCCATACGGCCCTCAATTTTAACTAAGGAAAGCATCAGGCGTTAATTAACACGTACAGCAATTAATTTTGCAAAAACCTCTATAAATTAAACTTTTTTTTAGTTTTCCCGAGCAGCAATGTAATGCAAACATTGAGTTGACAGATTCGTGGTGTTGCGTCGTCTAGGGCGAGATTAAAAGTAAATTGAATGTTAGATTATACTTACTGCGTTAGTTCGGTTTGTTACGTGTACACTGCTGGCTAAATGAATTTGTTTGAAACATGTGTTCTTAAACGACTGTGTTCAATAAGGCTTATACTAGCTATCCTTAAAACGTATGGTCATATGGAATATGGAATTCACTTGCTGTATAGCGCGATTATTTAAAAACCAATAAATTTATTTAACAAACTTGGCCACAGGCTAGGTAAAACAGCTAATCAAGATCTATCTAAAGGTACAGTATTCCCATGAAAATAAGTCACATCGGCTGTTACCGTCTGCGCCGAGAAGCGCAGAACGATATCCAAGAGTAGCCGAACGAGTAATTTATCTATAATGAACTTTATTTACAAACGCTCTGGGCACAATTTTGCTTGCTATGCACACACTTTAGTTCGACTACCCGACGCATTTGGCGCTGGGGGGCTACACATCTGTCATGATCATGAGTCATCTGTCTGAGACTTCAATCAATAACCAATCACAATTAACGCAAGTGTTCAGCGGGCGGAAAAATCTATTTTATAATTGGTAGATCGAAGTTTCCCGCGCCACAAAACTGATCTAGGTAATAAGCAGGTACATCATGGAGCATTCTTTGTTTGGTAATACTGTACATGCAATGCCCGTATTATTAAGCCACGCAGCTTAGTTTATTTACATTTATTTAAGTACAGTTATTTTCCTGAACAAACCAACTACTTACATATATATTTCTATAAGTTCCGTCAAATAAACTAATAAACAGTTGTTGTTTGCTTTATCTCTAGGTACATCGGTACGTCGCCCTACATTTTCCGTTATCATTGACACAGTAAGTATAGATACACTCATTTGAAAAGACGAGAATTAATAAGGTTTCTGGCGTCTTAATACTCGTAGTCTAAAAATCTACCTTAGCATATAAACAAATAATTACGAATTATTGCCTCTTACGTCTTACGTGTCTATAGGTACCTCGATGTTGGCCAAAAGATCTTGGTTCAAACTGTAAGGGCAACCATTAAAAAAACAATGCGTAGGTACTTCAACTCAGTATTGGAATCAATTAGGTAGTTCATATTATAACCTTGGTACGAACCAACCTGCATTGTTTATTGCACCTTTACAGTCAATCGTGCGTGTTATTTGGAGGCTGCATTGGCCGGAGCATTAAAATTTCAATAACAACTCTATGCTGTATTGGATTTAGATAAGTAGAAGGCTAAATCAGGCCACGGATATCCACCTTTGATGACATAGGTATCTGTAGGGCCTCTGTAGAGCGGTGTACTTCGGGACATTAAATACAGCACATGACATGATTATAATTATAATAATTATAATTAGAGTCGTACTCTCAATGATGGGATTATGATTTGTCTATTACAGCAATTAAGAATGCACTATTAATTATACCGACAGGGCCTCGAAGCTTGCTTGGTACTTGTAGCCTATAAGGTGTGGTACTTTATATTATACCTATGTAAGATGTATTGGGAGTATATAGGCTGATGATGATGATGATGAAGATGTATTTCTTATGGTATAAATAATATTGATAACTACTTTCCAGATAAAGTGCTAGTCATCCGCGTTCAAATTGAAACGCTTTTAATTGGGCGACATAAGAAACAAATTACTACCTATATGGATTATGTTTTTAACAACGTGTATATGTATATTGTATATTATAAAAACCGGCTAATTGCCAGTCGGACTCGCGTAGGAAGGGTTCCGTACCAAAAACAGCAAAACTAGAAATACATCATCTCTGAAAATTTCAATTGCCTAGCAAGAGCTACCGTAAGAACGGGTCTTGAGATACAGCCTGGTGACAGACGGACGGACAGACAGAGAGACAGACGGATAGCGCAGTCTCAGTAATAGGGTCTCGTTTTCATTCTTTACGGAACCCTAAAAACGAGCAACGAGAAAAAAAAATACTCTAAGTTAGGTAGGTACTTTATTCATGTTGTTCATTGTAGGTCGTATTGATAAAGGACAATGACTTGGATGGCGTATGAAGTACAAATACGAGTACCTAATTAACTTCATAAATAATATATGTTAATACTTATCAGTAACAGTAACAAATTAGAAAAAAGTAAATAGCCAAGTACTAGATAGATAATATACCATGAATACAGTTATACAGTGAACTGCGATGCTGAGATGTTAGGTATTATGGATTTATGAAGTAACCAGAAGGCGTAGAACTTGTGACGAGATTTTATATATGGAATTGTTTACTCACGTATCTTGAAAACTAAGACGAAGAAGCTTGACATGTTTTAAGTTGGGCTAATACATTCATCTAAAAAATTCGACGCGGCTCCTAGATGAAGGGCTACGGATAAGCCCGAAACATGTCGAGCTAAACTGGATTTAAGACGTGAGTTATCCGTATTTTTCAACTTCTTACTATTTACAGTATTTCAGCTAAGTAGCTACAAATGCATAGGTGCATCTGATTTAGATAAGTAGGTAAAGCTGGTAGAGATTATTTTAATATAGGTACTTATTAAGTCCTTTGAAAAACACCAAGTAACAAGTAAAGGTATTTTAGGTATATGACGTTTTAAAAATGTAAGAATTCATTACATCCCCGTAGGTACATACATACATACATAGGGTGTACCAAAAAACCTTCTGGTCTTTGAAGTAAATAATTTCTACCTTCAAGTACATAACTAATTAAGTATTTTAAAGGGTTGTTAAAAAAAACCCAACTGGATGTATCTTCATAACAGCGAATCTTTTAATTTTAAAAATATAAATTTTTATCTTTATTTTTTAACTTAAGAAATATATATTATTTATTTACTTAAGTACTGTACAAGTTTATCTGATTCTGTACTTTTGCTTTCTAATTTTTTTTCTTTTTTTTCTATGTCACGTTTCGTGTGCTCTGCCTACCCCATTTTTAAACACAGGCGTGGTCATATAATTTTACGCCAAAATCCCTGACTGTTGGAAATTGTGCCTGAACCGCGTGAATTCTAGCATGAACTCTGGTATTTTCCGAAGAATCGCAAATTTTATTACTTTAAAATTAATTAACTAATTGTTATTTTTTAAACAATATGAAAAATAATAATGTTGGATTAATTGCGTTCCACTCACCAGTAAAATACTTCATGAGTTCCGTCGCCAATTTTGGCTCTACATCCAGAATTTCCAAAGGGAACTCGTTATTGTTTTGTATATCCATTTCGCTTTTCTCAGCACCGCTTTCTGTTGTTTTAATCACGTATGATTTAAAGAATTGACACAATTTAAATGCGGGAAAGTGAGAGAAAGTGCGCGCGCGCTGCGACCTGTCCGAG
This sequence comes from Adoxophyes honmai, assembly GCA_005406045.1. Taxonomy (NCBI): domain Eukaryota; kingdom Metazoa; phylum Arthropoda; class Insecta; order Lepidoptera; family Tortricidae; genus Adoxophyes; species Adoxophyes honmai. Next base: position 117,877 of record BHDV01009533.1, read on the forward strand.
AGCGCAGTGTGCGCCTGCGCGACGCCCGCGATTGATATTAAATGTTCCACCACTCGGAACAATCACTCAAACACTTAGTACTTCTCTGCATGCGTGCGTACTAGCAAACGCTGCACTGGTTGGTTATTTGCCTTGAAGATACGAGCGAGAGGTTTATTGAATGCATATACATAGGTCAAAACGCTTGCAACTAAATGTAGACAAGTCTGCATTTCTTTTGTTTTGGTCTTTAACTACGTTTGAAACTTATGGTTTTAGTAGTCAAGACTATTGGTTTACAGATTTTAACAAAATTTATTTGTGTAAGTATTTCAACGTTTCAACGTTTAACTATCTATCTGGTTATACCCTGAAATTGCTAAACGTAGCAATGGATTTTTGAATTCATGTGCTCTGCCTACTCCTCTTGGGAATACAGGCGTGAGAATATGTATGTATTTCAACAGATGTCGTTTATTTTTCTAACAATGTTTTGTTGCTATTTCAAAATATTAGGCTTCTTTATTAAAAGTTAATTCTGATCGGTTGCTTCAGCGACGAATGCTAAAAATACATGCATGCATAATTCACGCTGCAATCCCAAATGGGGTAGGCAGAGCATATGAAGCGCTACTTAGATTAAACCATGATTATTTCAGGAATCCACTTTTACCTAAACTTTAGGTACCTATTTTTGCTCTAAAATTGATTGTACCATACCTACGTGCACAGTGATCGTCCATATTGTATCGAGTTTGGTGCTTTACAAATATTTTTCTAGGGACATGATTAGTTAATATAAATTACTTAATTACTTAAGGTCCGATTCAACCAAAGGAAAATACATTTTTGCCTTGTAATAAATTAAGCAAATCAGTTTTTCATACGATAAAAAGCGAGCAAAAGTAGAAGTAGAGTGGAATAAGCATATTCCAAGACTAAATTATGTTCTCATTAGATTAAATCTATCTTTAAACTCTAATTAGCTATTCCAACTAGGATCCAGTGTGCAACTACTAACTACTACAAAACTTATGATCTCTGATAATGTAAAGTAAGCATGTACTTTGTATCTAAACAAAAATGTTTCTGACGCTGAAGTAACAGTGATCGCGAAGCTAGCATCCTATGAATTCGATTAATCTAAAGTTTTATTTGAATTCTAGTTATACAGGGTGTCCCAAAGTTATGGGACGTGAAGGGGAAGTACCATAAATATCGTAGATAGTGTATTTTGCTCAAAGAAGACTTTATCTTATTTTTAAAAGTTAGTTATTCTGTATTTATAGATTTTCTAAAAATTACTTGCTTCTGCTTTGCTAATGTCAAAAAAATAATCATCCTGTTTTTATGATGCCAATTGAAAGAATAGCTAAAAAATAATAACTTTGCTTAAGTAACATTGTATTTTAAAAGAAAGGAACAACGTGAAATTAATCAGTTTAATCAAATTAAAAACATGCATGAAACTCTCGTAGTCAATTAAGTGAGTGTTTTTGTGTAAATTAATTAATTAAATGCTCCAAATGTGATCCCTGTTGTCTTAGGCAAATCGCCAATCTCTAAATAGGTCTGCTGCCTGTTGATCCTCGGACCTTACACCATTAGATTTCTTCTTTTGGAGATACGTAAAAGATATGCTATACAAAAAGCGACACGAAAACGTGGGCGAGTTGCAAACAGAATTGTGCCATGTCACATGGAGTGTTCACCATAAAATGATTAAAAAATCAACTAGCACCGGACTCATTAAGAGATTGGCGATTTGCCTAAGACAAGAGGGATCACATTTGGAGCATTTAATTAATGAATTTACACAAAAACACTCACTCAATTGACTACGAGAGTTTCATGCATGTTTTTAATTTGATTAAACTGGTTGATTTCACGTGGTTCCTTTCTTTTAAAATACTATGTTACTTAAGGAAAGTTATTATTTTTTAGCTATTCTTTCGATTGGCATCATAAAAACAGGATGATTATTTTTTTGACATTTTAGTCGGTTCAATTCCCAGACTAAGCAAGTAATTTTTAGAAAATCTATGAATACAGAATTACTAACTTTTAAAAATAAGCAAAATACACTATCTACGATATTTAAGGTAATTCCCCTTCATGTCCCATAACTTTGGGACACCCTGTATAGCTGAGCAAAAGGATGTTTTCAAGATTTTTGAGATACTGTGTGTTGAAAAAAGCGAAGAGCGGGTTAAACAACTTTACTTTTAACAAACGCCTAATGATGCCGGGTTTTAACTATTTAAAGTTAAGATCGTCGCTTAAAATACACATACATATTCTCAACCCAGTATTCCCAAGACGGGTAGGCAGAGCACATGAATTCAAAAATCCAGTGCCACGTTTAGCAATTTCAGGGTAATCAGATGGTTAAACGTGAAATTGCAGTGACAGGTTGCTAGCCCATCGCCCACAATACACTAACCCTTTCCCAAAGTCGACTCTTACGACACCCACGGGAAGAAAGGGGGAGGTGCTATTCTAACCCGGCACCACACGGTGAAAATCGCTAAAAATTTAAAAAATAATTAGGAGTCCCAGATAAATAACCTATAACGTTGAACATTCAACCCTCTGAATTCTTGGTTATAATTATGACTCCCGAACTGATTTTGGAGAAATTAGGTTAAGAAATGCCAAAAAAAATTTAGTTTCAGTAAAATAAACCTGCAGCCACGTCTCTAATGTTTTATTTTTTTATTCACGATGCGGTCGAAGCGCCTAAGTAACTTTAAGAGAAAAGTGAGCGCCTCGAGATTGATGAAAATGTTCAGTGTGAGTGAAGCGAGAGAAATATGCCAGAATAGGAGCGAATGACGCTCTGTTGTCTCTGCCTACCCCGGAGGGAATGGGGCGAGACGTTCATGTACATATGTATGTGTTAAATGTAAAAAAAACTACTTAGAGCATTAGGTAGGTAGGTACTTTCATTCATAAATTAGTTGGTAAGTTTTTACGCTTTACGTGATTTATGGCTTATGAGTGTCTAATGAGTTTTCCAGCCATTAGCTGTATCTAATTAAACATGGTATTTGTTTTGTATATAGGGTGATTTAATTTAAAGTGAAAACTCGTTACCGACTTTGCTCAATTGCGTCATGGCTGTATTTGGCATGCCAAATCCAATGCGTCGACGTATCTCAGGTTCACAATTTCCTTTGCCATTGTAACTAGGTAATTTATTTATTTATTTATTTATTTATTTATTAACGAAAAAGGTGTTCATTGAGTTTATAATTTTGAAGTCTTCTTATTCTTACTTAATTTTGTTTTGGCCGCTCCCCGCTCGGCTCTCCGCTACCGCGCCGCAAATCACGCGAGTTTGTGGCCAAACATGGCAACAATTGAATCGAATAATCGAAGTCGCGCATGGGTCATTGTCATAACCCTAAAAAAACATGTCCAATTGTAATATATAAGACATTTTTAATAATTGCATTCAAATTTACATCATAACTGTAAAGTACAGAAAACGTACTAGACTATACTATATCATATTTTCTATAAATGTAATTATTTGTTTTGTTTATCACCACAAATGTAACTGAAAGTCCACTTCGGTGGACTGTCCGGATTCCACCTGTTAATAGAATGTTGCTTTAAAAAAATACATCTCTTGTATTATTGTACAAAAATGCCATTTTCCCCTAATCTATGTATGATTTCCATTTAACATTAATAGGATTTAAAAAAAAAATATGGAAATAAAACACATTTTTTGCATCATTGAATCTTGTCACAACATTTTTTGTCTTTTTGGTGGACATTACTTTAAATTCTAGAAAAATTAGGGAAATGTCAAATGAATAGACCGGGACATATCGCACGCTTAATCATAAAAAGAAACAACTCAAAATTTGAGAATTTTGAGATTTAGACATAAAACGCACTAACAGCGCGACTAGAATAAGTTAGCTCCAACCGCCATTGAATTCGGATGAAATGAACGAAATTACCGATCGACCTCGCTCTTTCACTTTAAAGCGCGCTGACAGGTTGATACTCATAAAGTGGCGTTCTTCAGTGTTATGCCGGCAGTTATGAAAATAAGAGGACCATATGCTCGGATTAACACAAAAACAATCAGTTTTCGATTAACAAG
>BHDV01009533.1:152393-168036 GCA_005406045.1 Adoxophyes honmai
CGCGCCTCGTCTCGCGACTCGCGCGCGAGTGTAAATTAAGTATTACAGAAATGCGAGTAGAAGATGCTTGCTACAGATTATAAAAACTATATGCGGATTGCGGATAGTACCGAAATAATTTGACTGTTTACGAACGACTGATCGATACTAGCATGCTCAATAAGCAAATCTGTTTAGACGCGCTTAAAACACCCCCCTTCCACCCGTGCCGCAGGTAGCATGCTCAAAAATCGCACGCCTACGATTTTTAATCAAACTCGAAATAAGTATGCTGATTTTGAGCAACATTCCGACACACATGCTACTAAGTAGCAACTGCTCAATAGAAGCATGCTTTCATGCTTGAAATGAGCATATGTAACAGTCACTTTACATTAGAAATATTAAAATTTATAGGGAATCTTTGCTTAGAACCTTTGCGCACGAAGGACTCAGACGAATGGTTTACAAGCAGCGAGTCCTTATTCCAAGACGGATTCGTGGACTCGTTGTTCTTAAAAGTGTTGAAATCCAGATGGGCGCATAGTTTTTTGATTTCCACGTCCGAATATTCCGTTCCTAGGAACGTGGACACACGTCTCACGACACTGGGGAGATCCTGAAAAATTAAATAGGTAATTAAAATTAATTACCTGCCTATAAGTATTTTATTTAATGTGGTAGGACTTTCCAATGGTTCCCTTTCTCGTAAATAATAGGGAATCTGCATTTCACTGAAATATCTACAACAAGGAATTTGGTTACAACAGTCCGGCATACTATACATATTAATTATGTACTTACATCTTTTCTTAAACCTAAAATTACAGCGAGTGAATTGTGAAATAGCCGTATTGGTATATGTAGCAATTCGTGTGATCTGCCTATCCCATTCGGGAATACAGCTCGCATAATAGTATTTCGAATTGATTTTATATGGTTGGTATATTTAGTTTGAGAAATAAAAAATCTGTTACGAGACATTCGTTGACTGACAATACAACAATGGTTTGCACCTGGGTGAAAATTCGAACGTTTGAGGCGTTTGAGCCGTCGTCATTATTTTTCAAGCGACGTAAGTATTATAATAACATAAGTATTAAGTACATAATATTTTCGTGTAGTTTCGGGATAAAATAACACCTTTCCATTTCTTTCGTGCATGTCGTAAGAGGCGACTAAGGAAACCTGTCACTATTCTATCTCTTCCATTTTTTCACACCTAAAACTATGCTAGAAGTGGCTGCAAAGCGTGATACAGTCATAATCATGATTTTGTCTATGTCATGGTTTTGTCTTTTCGTGTGCTCTGCCCACCCCATTTGGGAACACAGGCGTGATTGTATGTATGTATTATATAATTAGAAACAATTGGCTACCTTGACCATATCTTCGTAAAATAGGAAAAGTAGATTGGGATGATGGCGAAGATTCCATGCTTCTTTCAAGTGGTCCATAAACGGGGTCCACGCGACTGGGAATAAAATAAAAATTATGGTTCCCCTCCGTTTGCCCGAAATATTTTAGCCCGAATTTCACTGGCCCTAATTTTGGTAACCCGAAAATCACTAACCCGAATTTTCATTTATCCGAATTAAGCTAAGCGTCCACAGGTCCGCATTGCACGCATCGGACGCATCGGATTCAATCAGAATGTTCGGCGAAATGCGATGCGTACGATGCGGACAGGTGGACGCACTTGTATGAGTTTCTATACAAAGAATACTACAATCCGTTGCGTGCGATACGTCCGATGCGTACGATACCGACAAGTGGACGCTTTGCTTTAATGAATGACCCGAATTTCACGATTCCGAATTATCATAATACCTAATTACTTAATACCGAAGTCTTACTAGCCCTAAATATGATTTAACCTAATAATGCGAAAACCGTAATTTTGTTTAACGTAATTATTTATAAAACTAAACATGCCAATAATGGATCCTGCCGTAGGAAAGACAAAAATAAGTGGAGTCGGGATTACCAGATCTTCTGGATGTACTGGGAATCATTTGACGCTCCGCTCGCTCCACTGTTTGTTGTGGTCACATCTCAAACCTAACCCAGTTTGTTTTCTACGGGGGTCGCAGTTCTAACCTAACCGAACCTACTTTTCCGGCAGTAATTTGCTTTCTGGGGGGTCGCAGTTCTAACCTAAGAGCGTGCGCACACAGAGCGCGGTCAGGAGTTCCGAGTTCCGAGTTCTGAGTTCTGCGTTCTATCGAACGTACCGAGTCTCTAACAACAACGCACACAGCGGGCGGTCAGACCGCGGCGGTCAAAGCAGAACGCCGCGGTCAGAGAGTTCTATTGCCGCGGAGACAGAGAACGCAGAACTCCGCGATGTCGGAGGTTGCAAATACAGAGAAGTTAATTGAATTAGTTAGGGAAAGGAGTTTATTATACGATTTTAAGTGATGTAGATTAGATTTGATTAGATGTACATTAGATTAGCTAGCTTTTTTTTTGCTGAAACACACTTTCGCCAATTAATATTTTGTTTTTAAATATGAGGTTTCAAGATGTATTACAATTAATTAAAACTATTTATCGACATGCAAAAATAAACATAGAATAGTTTTCCATCTTGAAAAATACGGAAAAATACTACTAAATTCACCCAGTTCTTCTCGGGTGATATTAATTGGGTGCACCCAATACTTTCTTTTTCTTTTAGAAGCTTCTAAGCTCCACAAAACAATAATTCTTCGTCGAAAAATGAACTCTCCAGTGACATATTGTATGTACGAAGACACGAACGAAACTAGAACGCAAGAATTTGAACGCCGCTTTTGTGCGTCGGAACTCTTGAGCGGTCAGCGGTCAACAGAACGCGGAACTCCTGACCGCTCTCTGTGTGCGCACGCTCTAACCAAATTTTCTAAAAGCAGATTGTTTCCTGTTGATGTCGCAATTCTATCCTAACCTAACTTACTTTTCTGGCAGTAATTTGTTTTTTTGGGGGCCACAGTTGTAACCTAACCTACTTTTCAACAAGTAATTTTCTTTCCGTATCAAGTAATTTTCATTCAGTAATTTCTTGATATTTAGTGTCAGTAATTATTAGTAGTCATAATCATTAGGTGTGGTAATTACTAGGTTATTTCATATTAGTATTGTTGAAAATTAGTAATTATTTGGTTTTGGATTATTAGGTCTTAATAATTAATTCGGGGTATAAAAATTTGGTGAAATGACATTCGGGCTAGCGAAAATTCTGGCTAACGTTGGTAGTGTACCTAATGATATTCGGACTTGTGATATTAGGTCTAGTGGGGGGATACCAAACATTATAGTATTATACTTCTCGGCCTCCTTCCTATTGTGGTCGCCGTGGATTTCACCGTTAGTAGGATCGGTCTGTGGTCGGATGGTAAGTCAGGGAGTGCCTCCTGCCCATCTCAGCAGTCACTTCAATACGAAAGTAGTTTTGAATAAATCAACAACGATACTTTCAAACACTAATTGATGAATTCTTAAAATTGACGTAACTTTTTTATTTGTGAACCGATTTAAATAAAACAAGCCCTAATTGGCAATCCAAAAAAATGCCAATGCAGCAGTGAAAAACAGACAATAATTCTAAAAACTATTGTTTTGGGTTCTATTACGCTAATAGATAGCCCTAGTAACAGTTTTTCACAAATATCTTCAATGTACAGACACCGACTTGTTACAGATTTATTATATGTATAGATATAGAAATATAATTAGATTTCGAAGAACAAGATATAGATTGATAAGCGTGAAATAGTTATAGCATATTCATGTTGTGCCATCGACGCGCAGGTTTAGGTCGGTCATTTTAGGTAAGATAATAATAATAATATAATTTTGGCACTTTGAAAAATATTACGAATATCCAAAACATGCATTTATCATTCGATGTTTGAATCTTAGCCGCAATAAGTTTTAGGACAGATTATACTTCGGACCAACAAAAACATTAGGAAAAACAATTTTATGCCCATTGATAAACCTCTGGGTCATTGTAATTTTTATTGGCAAATAATAAACCTGGCCGCAATTTTTCTTTTTTGGCCGCATACTCAAACTTCTAATTTAATAACTAAGCATCGGGAAAATGATTTAGCCTCTAAAATACTATTTCATCTTCTTTACAACGCCAACAAAAATTACAAAAAAAGCTTCAAGTCAAGACCAACAATTATTGTTACTTGCCACCAAATTTACTAACTCGGCCACGAAATTCGTAATTCATTATCACTTTACATTTTATAGCTTCCATACAAGCTCCTCAAAATTTATATATTGAAGCTTACTGCCAAAAATGTAGGTTAGGTTAAAACTGCGACCCCTACTGAAACCAAACTTTTGCCATAAAAGTAGGTTAGGTTAGGTTAAAACTGTGACCCCTACAGAAAACAAACTACTACCAAAAAAAGGTTAGGTTAGGTTAGAAGTGCGACCCCTACAGAAAACAAACGACTACTAAAAATTGGTTGGGTTAGGTTAAAAATTGGTTGGGTTAGGTTAAAACTGCGACCCCTACAGAAAACAAACTACTACCAAAAATAGGTTAGGTTAGGTTAGAACTGCGACCCCTACAGAAAACAAACGACTACTAAAAATTGGTTGGGTTAGGTTAAAACTGCGACCCCTACAGAAATCAAACTACCACCAAAAATTGGTTAGGTTAGAACTGCGACCCCTACAGAAAACCCACTACTGCAAAAAAAAAGGAAGATGAATTACATTTTAAACATACCGACTTATGAAATTAGAAGCTAATACAATTACTATTTTGGTGCCACATGATAACATTTTAGAAGTTTCCCGCTTGAATGCATGTCACAAATTTAGATGCTAAATAATAAACACGATGCCAAGTTATATTTACAGTGGCTTACATAGAAGATAATTAGTGGCTAAGATGACATTATTTAGACTACGGTTGATTGCGGCTGAGTTAGTAATTTAGAAGGCAACTTAGATTTTTCAGTAGCCGATTCTGCTATTAAAAAGAAGTCGATTTAATTACTACCCATTTTTATTTAGTTTGATATTTGTTAGAACTTGACAAGGTGATATACTTAATCGTTTTATATTTAAAGACAATTATGATCACGGGTGTAGCCAGGATTTAGTTGAGGGTTGAAGAAAAAATATCGGCGAAGTGCGAGTCGCATCGTAGGAAGAGTTCCGTACCATTCATCGCCTAATCACACCATACTTCAATAAAATTGTCTACTTGTTACCATTATTTATATCAACCCAAAAAGAAGATTGTGGTACGGGAGCCCTCCGTAATGTTAATGTCTGAACTTTTCGGGGGTGGGGGGGGGGTTTGAACCCCCAAAACCCCTCCCCTGGCTACGCCCATGATTATGATTATAATAATATACCACTTCTTACTCAAGCCTTCCATGAACAGTTTCCAGTAAGTCTTGAAGTCCCCCGCATAGTCGTGGAATCTGAACAGCTTGTTGTGGTGGTAGAAAGACACGGCGGCGTCCCGAGGGTCCCGCGCTATGTACACCACCTATTTGGCAGCACAATAGACTATTGTATATATGGGCTCCGATCCAGGCAGATGTCACCAATCAGAGAAAGTTGCAAGTATTTATGCAACCGATCTTCGAAACTTCGTTAGCGCGATTGTATTTTATGATGCAGATTGAAAGGGTTACTGATAAGGTTCATTTTTCCCTAAATAACAAATACAATCCTGCCTCCACATTAACTACACTGATGGTTTTTATGTCAATTTTTACTTTTTTTTGTAATATACAGGGTGGCCCATCTAAAACGGTCAGTATGGTCGGGTTCGATTCCCGAACTGAGTACACATTTTTTTTTAAATGTATAAATGCAGTTTTCCTTTTTATTAAAATCGATGTCATAGTTCCTAAGAAGAGATCTTCGTATCTCCTATAGTTTCGGACTTCCCCATACTGACCGTTTTAGATGGGCCACCCTGTATATATATATTTTTTTTTGTAGGTAATTTATTTTTTTGAAAAAATGACTTTCTGCCAAGTTTCTTGCGGCGCATTCTTCTTGGCAATGATGGTCTTTCCGAAGCGCTGGTAAACTCAAAAAATGACGTGTAAAAGTGCTCTTAGGAGTCTATTTGCACAAATAAAGTTTTGATTTTTTTTTTAATTATAATATAAAAAGTGTAAATGTATAAAAAATTATAATATACCTAAACACCGTGGATACTTAACAATATAATCAGTAAAACTGAAAAAAAGTCAATCACTCAAATCACTGTAACAAGGAGAGTTTACCTAGATTGGAGAAAATGGTAAAAAATATTTAGTCAGGTATTCGCATGGTTGACGATTTGTAACCTCAGACTCAGAATAGGTCTCAAGGTCAAAGTCTCAAACCATCAACCATGTCCGTTTAAATCCCTTACCTTCGTCTTCTCCAGCGTAGTTACCGGCAGCAGTGTCATCGGCAGATGTGTTTTGAGGAATCTCGGGGAGGGGGCGTGCTCGGCCAACACACAACTGTCTATAATACAGTCTCCGATCGCTTTCTTTTCGTTCTCGTCTGTGACTTTTTCCAGATCCTGCAGTTGTTCGCGAACGAAGGCGTAAAAGCTGGAAACGCCACGAAAGTACTTAACTGGGTAGGTACGGACAGCTGCAGAGAAAAGTAACCCCCTAGTAATGATACATTGTATGGGCGGGGGGTTACCTTTCTCTGCAGCTGACTGTACAGTCGAGTTCATAAATATATGAGCAGACAAATGCCAAATATGTAAACTTTTGCACCTTTTTATCAATGTCATAAAGGTATACAGATATTTTTGAACCCTCAGTTTTGCTCATATTTTAATGAAATCGACCGTACTATCGAACTGATTTCTGACCCACCAGACAACGTTGTCGCAATAAACGTAATAATGATTTCCTTTGTCAAGCAATGCGATGCCACTATGACATACTAGCATAGGTACATACATCTCGGCTGGATTCCCAAATAGGGTAGGCAGAGCATAGAAAACCTGTATTAATTTAATAGATACAATAGTTACAGGATGCTAGTGATGCTAGCCTGTCGCCTAAAGCTTCTTACAACATTTTACGACCGAAATGGTTAATATTCTGAAACTGAAGCCACGCGGTGAACCGCATATAGCTTAATGTTTTTCTTAGCAGTTCAAGCTAACAACTATGTTTGGAAAATAATCTGCTTATTCCATTTTGACCACATACCTACGGTTAGTAGGTAGGTATAGAATAGACAGAGTACACAAAATATGGGACATTCCAGTCCACAATTTAGGTAAGTCCGCTTCGCTGGTAACACCCCGTGAAAGGTGTAAGCCTCTACGGCAAGCAGGTAGGTAATGGTAGATACAGGTAGAGACAGCAATATTTTGACACCTAAACATGTCCGGGAGTGGGCCTACTGTACGTAGCACTATTACCTATTCTGTGACGAAAAATTACACAGAAACCACATCTGAGACGAATGTACGTATCTACTGATTATGGTATATAACTTACTCCAAGAAGATGTATCTCTCTGTCAAAGGTTTTTTAGCTGCCTCGTAATCTAAGTTGTTTTTCAACAGCCACACCATTTCCTGGGTCCAAGTCGTACCTTTACAAAATGGAAAACGTTAACTCTCAAGTAAAGTGCCTCAACTAAATCTTATTTTCCACATCCTTTAAAAGGTTTGGGAGGTTGATTTTGCCGCTGACTGTATTACAGTGTTCTCTAATATTTCGTTAGGGCAGAGGATAGTATTATTATACACCATGGGTGTTAGTAATCCGAAAAAAGATCGATTTTAGAGCCTAATTAGAGAATACAAAGTTATGTGACAAATAGGCTAGTTTTAGAGTCACGTTGAACGTCGGCGCTGAGGACTACGCGCGTAGCTCTCAACTCGTATCTGCGAGCGCCGAGCCGTCGGTGTTACCTAAAACGCTTCATAAGTAATAATCTAATAATCATACACAATGGCCTTTCAGCGCCGACGGTCAGCGCAGCGTGCGGTCAGCGTGCTTCTAAAACCAGCCATAGTCTGAAAACCTATAGGTTTATTACTATACTAAAGATAAGTATATTAATAATGCGCCGTGGTGTCACGGTATCGATTGTAATATTTAAAATCAAACGAGAGAGCGCGTACATCGCACCGGCAGGGAGATAAGCGTGTCCGCGTGTCCCGCTCCCGCTGTCAGTGCGCTTGGAGCTTAAGCGAAGCGATAGTAATAACTAGGGATGCCACGAATATTCGGCTACTATTCGGTATTCGGCCTATTCGGCCACTTTTCTTGGTATTCGGTATGCGGCCGAATACCGAATACCAAATCATGGACAAAAAACACACCACATTACATGAGATGTGTATTTTTTATTACCAAATTACAATAGTTATACCTTAACGAGGGGTTTGAGTTTTTTTTTCGTTGACTTATTTAATTTATAATTTGTCAACGTAGACGTAGACGCTGTAGACGTGCACTATAACCGCTGCCGTGGCGCGTAAACTCCACATGATGGATTACGGATTGGCCCAAAACATGTCGAACTAATCTCGATGTAAAAAACGTGAGTAGATCCGTTTGTTTCGCTATTCGCGACTTGTTGTATTATCCTTCAGTCTTTACTCGCTCGGCAAGCATGTACTTTGTGCCGAATGTTCGGAGGCCGAATATTTGGCGCTTCGGCCGACAGCGTAGCCGAATATTCGGTAGGTATTCGGTATTTGGCCAAATCACTATTCGCGGCAACTCTAGTAATAACTTCACACGTACCACATCGGGGAAAGCTAGCCACCCAGATATCGTCGTGGCGGAGTGGGAAGTTCCGGATTTTGTCCGCGTGGTCCTTGTAGCTCATGGGCATGAGACATCCCACGTCTCCGAAACGGCAGAAACCATCAGAATGTCCTAAACGAAAAGTTTAGTTAAGTACTTAAGTAAAATTGGTTGAATATCAACATGTAACATTTTTGTAAGTTTTGGTTTCGCATTTTTTTTTTGTAGACTTAAACAGAAATAAAGTGTTAATAGGATATGTGTATGTAGATCTTTATCTACATACATTTTAACGTATTTTCTCATTCATCCGAGGATTGTAACAATAGTTAATGAAATATTAACACCTAAAGTTTCATATTGCCACTAAAACTGATATCGCGCCACCAAAACTGAAATCACGCCACCAAAACTGAAAACCCATTGCTATTTGTATGGAAAATAAAAGAAAAAGATTTTTTTTTTAAAACAAACTTTTCTAAAATAACTAAAAAGTACTCATCAAGACAAAACAAACGAGCCCGAACTTGATGGTGTTGTATTATTTCATCGTAGAGTTCTTATGGCCACATTGCAGCTTCAGCATCAGATCAGCTCCAGGTCATAATAACATTGCATTGTCACGCAATATAAATAAGCATACAAAATTTTAGCTCAATCCAAAATCCAAAACCAGGAAGTGGATCAAATTTAAACTGCGATACTCAACTCACCTCAGACATGTAAAAAACGGTGTTGTGATATTCACCCAATTAGGTGTGTAATTTTTTGTGTGTTCCTCACACATTCAGCAATTCAGAACTCTACACCTTCAGCATTGTCTTAAATCTTCATTTTAGTATTAAACTGGTGTTGATTTCACATACCCACGTATACAATCACGCCCATGCTCCAAAATAGGGTAGGCAGAGCACGCGAAACATGACATAGAGTTCTAGCACAATTTTAGGTTTAAAAACAGCTGAAAAATCTATAATAATGACAGGCTATACATTGTCGGTTTAGGTAGTTAAAACAATATAAACAATCTTGACATGTCTTTTTATTGAAATACACAGTCTAAAAATGAAAATCGTTACACTATACAATTCAATCATGAAAGTAAATGATTTTTTCATACCAAAATTGTAAAATGTAAAGATTTCGATTTATAAAGTGTAGGTACGTTTAAATAAAAAGACACGTCAAGATTGTTTACATTGATTTAACTACCTAAACCGACAACGTATAGTAACTTGTCACCAAAACTTGTTTCCTCAGTCGCCTGTTACGATCCGCGGGAAAAATGGAGAGGTGTTATTCTAACCCGACAAGTAAGGTCGCAGTCATAAATATCTTTACACTTTAGTCCTCTGTCACTTTGATCGCAGTAACAATTGCATACGATATTTCAAATATGACGTTAAATAGAAAAGGTACTAAACGTACTACTAAAGTGTAAATATATCTTTGACCTCGACTGTACCACACAGAATTGAAAATAGAATCACATTTGGATTCCGCTTCAAAGTGTGCGAGGACTACCCACAATCACCTTGGGACATTTTTAATTATAAAGACAATCTCTAAACTCCGTCTGCTAGGTCATAAGCATAAGGTACGCAAATATGTAAAATAAGTATTGTGTGTACCTTTAAATAGACCTCTTAGGACTTCATTGGTATGTGCTGGTAATTCCTTGACTTTAACCGGAGCTGCCATTGCCAGTTTCACACGGAGTGGTGATCCCCTGATTCAAGTTGGCGCAACTAGAGAACTCAAGGTTTGTTGTCATGTTACTTAAAAAATGATAGCAATAAGATTATATGAATAGGGGGCCTGAGTACGTATCTGAACGTTCAAATATTTTTCTATACAGAATTCAGCGATGTTTTTGTTTGAAATACCTAATAAGTTGTTTTTTATATTTAACAAGAAAAAGCTACATTTTTCAATTTACAAAATCTTAAAAGGAAGGATGAACATCAAATTAGACGAAAAAACAATTTCATAGTAAGTAATTCAGTAATTGAAACAATAATAAAGCATGTAGGTCAACTTTACCTAAATTTCGCGATGCTAGCAGTTCCAGCCAATTTTTAATGCGATTGCATTAACAGGGCAAGTATTATTAAGTGAGTAATGCCTTATAGCGATTACTGAAACGAATGAGCTGAAGTAGTGTTACTTGTCACTGTGAATGGCACACTGAGTAATAAATGTCGATACCGTTCTTATAAAGTCGCCTTATGTGTTGTGTACTTATATATGTGTTATTATATGTGTTGTGTACTTAACCATGAATTAATAATACCTACTTACTTACTTTATCGTAGAAAAAAAAATGTAGGTGCTCAGCGACAAAATTAACATCCCACCCTATAGTTATTTTCAATGTAAAGAACTTAGTAGGTACTTGACTAGATAAATAGCTCTATTTTAATTAAATAGTTAATGAAATCTTAAACAATTGAGTAAATAGAAAAAAGCCGCTTAGCTACTTGACATTAATTACAATTAACGACGCAAAACAAATTATGGCGGAATGTGTATGTTAATAGTTCGATATAAGTATTTTTAAGTTATCTACTAAAAGTATCATTGTGACAGAGATAACTGAATGTGAATTTATTGAATGCTTCTATTTACTTCCAGAACCCAGTGGTAACATTTGGGATTTCCCTCCAGTTTGTTACCACTAATAAGATACCTGTCGTTGTTACTACTGGGAAAGAAAAACCCATTAGTTACGACGAATTGCTTTTTGGTAATTAGTATGTCTTGTGAATCCATCTGTAGATAAAGGGTACGTAAATAAAAAACAACTTAAGAGAATTAAATAATTTTACTACAACGACACTCACAGGGGCTTAAAAATAGATAATAAATAACTTAACAATACGGGTTTATGGCGGAGATCAAGAGTTAGGCGGAGACGACAGTGGGCTCGATCTTCTGAGGTTCTTCTTGTATGAGAAGCTCCTGGGGCTGCGCGGGCGCCGGCTCCGGCTCGGGCGCCTGCGGCCGGCACGCCAGCGTCACGGGGTCGCGCTCACGCCCCGGCCCGCACTGCTCCTGCGCTCCCAGCAGCTTATACTCTTCCTTTTCCCCTTCCGACTCCACGTGAGGCTCCGCTTCCAGCCTTCGCCGGCCCGCGATCACGACCTCTACGTTCCTCCCGTCGCTATCAGCGTACCTCTCATTATCCGACCCGATATCCACCCGATACGGCGTGCTGGGTTCGACAAACGCCTCAGTGATCCTTACGTCTGCCCGCTCCTGAAACTCATTATCTTTGTTGGCACTCTTCAGCCCGCCGAACAGGTCGCTGGTGGGGAACTTCATTTTGGAGGGATAGGCTACGATGAGGACCACGTTCTGGACGTCGGCGCGGACGTTGAAGTCGCCGTCCTGGCGCTGGTCGTAGGTGGCGGGCGCCGCGGCGGCGGCGGCCAGCAGGCAGCAGGCTAGTGTGCGGAGCATCGCGTGCGCTAGAGTGACCTCCTGGGCGCTGACTGCGCGGCCCGTGCTCCCGCGCCGCTTTTACCGGCACCCGCGAACCAGTCGCCGGACGAAACGGGCACACGGTAACGGTTAACACGGCACCAAGCGGCCCTCGCGCTCGCGGATCCCGTCGGTAATCAAATTGTTGTAAATTTACACGCTCATTAAGACTTGCACCGTTGCAAGGTTTATACTAGACTGCGCCTCGAAAGTAACATTAAAGATATATCTAGCTGGCCGAAACAATCGCTTGGTAACATTGACTCGTGAGAAGAGAGGCCCAGCTAGTACTTTGTTTACAATCGCGACGCCATTTAAAGTCTATTGTTTAGGAAACCGTTGTTATTGTTAAAGATCTTGTAACACTTTCATTCACCACGCAGGACCCGAGCATAGGACCAGCTGCAGCCATGCAGCCTGAGGCACAGCATTTAAGTTAAGATCAAGCAGCTACTTACCACAAACCACCCACCCTAGTTATAGGTAGCTAATTAATTTTAGGTTGAGATATGATAACCATCGGGCGTGTATTACGTTTTACGACAAAGTACGAGTACCTAAGTAAAAGTAAGTATGGTTCGAGTCAAATAATAATCATCTGTAATTTATTATTTCATTAACTAACCCGTACCTATAGTGCTTTAATATTCCTTCCTCTAATTACTATAGTTGGGTCATATCATCATTGCTAATTTTAGTAAGATTTGGTGGCGCATTTTTTTGTGTAGGTATTTTAATAGAAATAATACTATTAGTAGTAAAAAATATGTAGGTTGTAGCAGATCCTCTTTAATTTTTGGGACAGCCGTTGGTGTCAATGTCAACATTGAAGTTCTTAAATCTTAATCTCATAATCATAACATAACTGAATTTATAAATCGAACTTGTAACAAACATTTTAAATCTGTCCGATGTTTAAATTATTTTGTGAAGGAATTTTCAATTATTCAAACAAATTAAATAAGTTAGAGAACTGAGAGTACAATTTTATTCGCTTTTTTCGTATCGTGCCGTCAAAGATGTTGGCAACGCGCCGTGTGACAGTGACCGCGGGTCATCGATACGATAACCGAGTTTCCTGCGCCACTATATCTGCCAGTTCGCGAGCTTTTGCGTATTGGATTAATTCATTTAGGCTGCATTCGAACAAACGAGAATAAAATTTAGTATTTGGAATAAGACAATCTTTACGAGCGATCTTAGCGAGTAAAATCAATTTATATAGCTACATACTTAGATATAGGCATAGGTATGTACATCACGTTTGTATTGCAGAGCACACGAAACGCCAGTATTTCGCGTTTCGTAGCCGCTTCTATTTTTATTTAAAAGCAGATGAAAGAGGTATAATAATGACAAGTCGCCAGCTTATCGCCTAAAACATAATTAAATCTATATCCTTAGTTACCTCTTACGACATCCACGGAAGAAATGGCGAGGCGATATTCTGAACGCGACGCTACACGGCCAAATCAATGTTTCATACCTATGAAAAAAGCGGATAAAAGTTGCTTATTCTAAGACGAAATTTGCTTCCATTTGGTTAAAAATGGTGCCTTGGTTATCTTGACCTCGTCTCGCTAGTACCACGAGTACTTAGGTTTTAAATAACAAAGAAGTGATACCATTGATTACTAGATTTAGGAACTGAGAGTGTGACATATTTTTTTTTACAGAAAACATGTGACGTTACATACAACTGTGGGAAAGACTCCAATAGAGATCTCTCTTCAGGCAGATGGTAAGCCTGGGGACCGAAGCCCACAGAGAGAAAGTTGGAAGTTGTATTTATGCAACTGATCATCGAAACTTCGTTGGCGCTATATAGAACACTTTGACAGTTGGTCACGTTTGTGGAAGAAGTTCTACTACATACTAGACGATAAGTGGCGCTAGGGTTGCTATTGTTACACCAGCCCCTCTTTTAGACCGGAGGTTGGTGAGGTGTCGTGGTGCAGTGGGAGATTGCGAGGGCCCGTTGTAAGCTCGAGCTGCGTTGGCGAGCGTTGATGATCCATCGTGATTATCAGAGAGCCAGAGCTACGCGACGGCCGCGTTGAATACGTAGCTTTTGTATAGTATACTTAGGTAGGATTGGACACTGTAGACACCAGGCATGGAGGTTAGCAACATGGTAGTGGTGCACAGTGCTGTTCTACTACATGACGATAGGTGGCGCTATGGCCGCTACAAAACAATGATTTCGTAAAAAAACAATTCTGGTTTCTACAGGTCCAGTATCCAATTAAAGAAAAAATTAAAGGCTGGTTACGAAATCCTCTCTATCCCCTAACAACTAATATTTACATACATACATATTCTCACGCCTGTATTCCCAAGAGGGGTAGGCAGAGCACATGAATTCAAAATCCAGTGCCACGTTTAGCAATTTCAGCAGGGTAACCATATGGTTAAACGTGATATTGCAGTGACAGGTTGCTAGCCCATCGCCTACAATACACTTACCCTTTCCCAGAGTCGACTCTTACGACACCCACGGGAAGAAAGGGGGAGGTGCTATTCTAACCCGGCACCACACGGGCAACTAATATTTATAAGCTATAAAATTTCTAATAGCTTTACAATAGCTCTACCGTCCACCTTTCACCTGTTCTAATTAGAAATAAGCTCTAATATTTGATACTAATGCAATAATGTAGAGCTTTTGTTACAAGTACCAAGTTAACTGTAACGAAGAATATTCCGTACATACAGTCATACATGCATATGTTATGTGCAGACCTCGAACAAATCATGCGATAACGTAAAAATGACGTACCAATTTTGCACACAGGATGATGTCTGTATTTAAACGTCCGTCTGACATATCGCATGAAGTAATAAAATAATCGCGTATAAATCCAAGAAATCTACACAGAATGACAGGATGCTGAAGTGAATAAAATAAATGTTTGTTGGTACGTTTGCTGCTATCATAAAATTAGTGAGGTCCATATTAAACTTTGCGTTTTTTTTCTTCTATGTTTTTGATATGTTTTGCTGTCTCCAACCAAATGCATTTTAATGTTGCTTGTTTTCGGTATGTTTTGATCACAGCACAGCAACGGAAAATTACAACAATATTCTTGTAAACGCGACATTAAGTATACATATTGCGTCTTAGTAAAAAATAGTAAAATTAAATCAAAATAATTATGAAATCACTTATTATTGTTCATCTGAATGACAATGTCTGTCAAAGACGTTATGTATTCGGCTCACGTCAAGTGATGATATCGATTGATTAAAGAGGTTGATAAACGAGAAGTAGTAAATAGTAATCGTTTATGAAAACACTTTTTGATATCATCCTATGCGTGGTTTGACGTCACCCGCATGATTTGTTCGAAGCATAGAGGATAGAACCTATAGAGAAACAATGTTCGCAACCCCGGTCCGCAAATAGTTTGTTGATTTCAACATACTAAACG
>BHDV01009533.1:171492-187873 GCA_005406045.1 Adoxophyes honmai
TTCCCAACCCTGACCTATTATATTCTAGATATTTTTGTGCCTGCCATATATTACCTAAATAAACACATTATCGAATAAATAGGGTTTCGTCACTTCCAGTATTATACAAATGCTTTATATTTAGTGTCAAACCTTAACGTGGCCATATTCGACCCAGGTACCTTATTAGTAATAAGGTTATAAATATTAATTAGGTAGGTAATATAATGAATTTTCATTCGAAAAGATTCCATGGTAGTTCATGAATTAGTATTTGTCAAATAAGGTACACCTTCATTCATTCGTTGATATAACAAGTCTTCAGAACAAAAAACTTAACTCGGCAACCGATCATTCTGAAATTAATGTTATTTTAATATAAATAAGTATGTATGTATGTAAGTATGTAACTGAGTCGTTCTCAGCTGATCTTGTTTCTTGGATTCTAAATTTCTAATTATTTTGTCAGTTGCAAAAATACATAACAGTTTTTTAGTTCCTTAAATATTGACAGACTAGCTGTGCCCGCGACTCCGTCAGCGTGAAATAGTGTTTAATTTCCCCCCGTTTTTTCCACATTTTCCAATATTTCTTCGCTCCTATTAGTTGCAGCGTGATGTTATATACCTTAGCCTAAAGGCTTCCTCAATAAATGGTTTATCCAACACAAAAGGAATTTTTCACTTCGAACCAGTAGTTCCTGAGATTAGCGCGTTCAAAGAAACAAACAAACAAACAAACTCTTCAGCTTTATAATATTAGTATAGATGGACCACGAGGCGACTCTAACTAAATACAAAGGCAATAAGATTTCATAACATTTTTTTCAGAGATGTAAGGACTTGTTAATCAGTACACGCTCTTTACAACTGAGCTGCCCTTCACCAAATGGTCTAAACACATTTTTCAATCATCATCATCATCATCAGCCTATATACGTCCCACTGCAGGGCACAGGCCTCCTCTCAGTATGAGAGGGCTTGGGCTATAGTTCCCACGCGGGCCCAGTGCGGATTGGGAACTTCACACACAGCGTTGAATTACTTCGGAATTTTTCAATGAATTACTTCAATTTACTTCAAATTCATATTTGTTATAATATTATTACATTTTTATTTGTGTACCTACGGATTATCAAAGTCTTAGTTAGATCTCTTAACCAACTCCTTTGGCCATTGCCATTGTATGTGTGTTGCTTCATATATTTATAAATAATTCATGAAATTACTTACAAAACTGCTAAAGATTACGTATTTCCATTTATTCTACAAAAGCTCCTGTTATAAGTACAAAATCGTAACACAACACGATTATAATAAAGACTCTAATTCCCCACCTTATGTTGTCCGAACTGGGCCCTCAACGATAATAATTGACGTTTAATTAAGTCCGTGTCTGTTAACGCAGTATTTTGTACCTGATAAATTTAGTATCTTTGGGTACGTGCAGGGGCCGTAAAGAAAAAACAAGAAAAACTGCGCTGTTGGGAGATCTCGGAATTTACCGTCAGCTACGCTGCGGCGCTACGAATCGTCAAACTACGAATTTATGATTGCAATTAATCGTCAATGCCTTCATTTCGTCCAGAATAAGCTCATATAATCAAATAGAGATAATTGCCCAAATTAAAGAAAAACAACGGTTTAGGGATTTTTCAATAAGAATTTTCATTTATTTTCAACAAAACGACAATACGTACTAACTTAAAAACTACCTTAAATATACTAAATGTCTATAAATGCATTACAATATCACTCATGGCTAAATCTTACTAAGTACTTAAGTACTCAATGGGCAGTCAATGCACAAAATGTGCCAACATTCATTCAATAAGTAGGCGATTTAAATGTCAATTTAAAAATTAAACTTTAAATTATAATGATAATCGGCTTAGTGTTGATATTTCGCGTAGCTGTCATGGATTTTCTGGCGTGGATGTGACGGGCCATGGTCAGTGATGACGGGTTTTCCTCAGCAAAGGCAGCAGGAACTGGGCGAGGCGGTGCTTCAATCTGTGAACAAGGAGTTTCCACTATGTTATACGGCCAAGTCATGCGAAACTGAATGCGGGGCAACGACCTCCTGCCTAGCCACTTACTCATTTATCTGCGGTCTTAGACGAAGGGCGTAATTCGCTAGCAAATATTTATATCTCTACTTCTCTACCTATACAATAAAGTACTTAAAGTATTTTTCCACTCTGACTCTTTGTCGTTACTCAAATAGCTTCTTGGTAACGCAATGAGTAAAAAAAAATAAAAAATGAAATGTAAAGTTATTACTTATTAGGTTAGGTAGCCACCTACTTTGAAATATTAATTGTAATCAAAATTTTATTAGGTATTCCTAACAAGAAATCACATGAGTAAATGAGTAAAGGTACGCTTCAGCATATATTAAGTATACTAATTGTGGATTTTTAAATAAATTAAGTTCTGATTAATTAAAATTAAAAGATCACTAGGATTCATTTTTACTCGTACCTACCTTTGCGCCTTCTCCTGTTTCCGATTGAAAGCTTCCTTTTTCTGAGGCTTGACGCTGTTCTGGCTGGCGTCGAGCACGGACAGGTCCGAAGGCTTCTCGGCGTCAGGCTTGGCGTCGGCTGGCTTCGGGTCCTGGGGCTTGCCACCGTCCGGCTTGGGCTCCAAAGGCGACGCGGACGAGTGTTCAGGGTAGTCGGTCAAGTCTAGAAGATCGCTGAGGTCGATTTCAGATGCCGCAGCGAGGAGGGAATCCGCTGGGGCGACCGCGATGACCACGCCGTCGATGTTGAGGCGGTAGTTCTCGGAGCCGTTTTGCCGCTGGTCGTAGTGGCAGTCGGGCTGGGCGGGCGCGGGCGCGGCGGCCGCCACCGCCAGCAGCGCCGCCACCAGCGCGGCGTCGCACACGATGCGCTTGTAGTTGACCATCGCGGCTGCTGGCTGGATGCGCACTGCGGGCTCGGCTCGCAGGGCCCGCTATGTATCCAGTCTCCGATGCATTTTTTATTTATTTGCGGAGATAGCGGTACTCTCCGGCTCGCGACCTACCACGCTGGTACAACTATTCTGGAATTGCAGTTGTAGTGCTACCAAATAGCATTAATAGCGTAACTGTTGAGTGGTTCGATTAATATTATTCAAAGTAGTTTAGAACTTTAGTAACACGCCGCGTCTGAGTAACCTGGTGTGTGCTCGTGCATGTCAAAAACAGTTAACTTTGCGAGTGTTTGTGGCGAAGTATGGTGTTATTTTTATAACAAGTTTGTAAATAAAAGATGGCGCGAGTGCAGCGCCCCGCGCCGCGACCCAATGACCCGTTAACTTTACCGTCATCCGGAGATCTAAGCTCCGCACGGTAAAGTACCTTAGTACAGTCAGCGTCAAAAGTAACTGACAATTTTAGTACTGATTTACGTCAAATTCTATACCAAAATTATCACTTACTTTTGACGCTGACCCTACCTAGCCAAAATAATTAAAATACGACTACCTAGGTGTTTATGGTAGGTAGATTTAGATGACAATGTGCACAACATGTAATAAAATAACATAGGTACCTACAAATCCTACAATGTCCTTTTTTCTGTGTCACATTAAAATGGGCAATATTTCGCACGGCTAGATATCGGCTCGACCTATCACGCGTCTATCGATAGTGGTGTCTTGCTGCTGATTCATTGCTTAATCAGTTTACTTTTCGACATTTTATTAGCTCCTTTTTGGGTAGGTAAAGCTTCAAATCTATTTAAAACAACTACAATACATACTTTTACGACATCTGAAAGACATTTCTTTATGTTGGGACTTCTGGTGTAACTAATCAACAAAGACAAGGCCAGACAACACTGAATACAAATGACAGGACTGTTCATGTATCATGTACCTATGTATAGGTACCTTCACAAACACTTATTATGGTCGTGTAATGAACTAATACTCGTGTGGTGCCGGGTTAGAATAGCACTTCCCCTTTTCTTCCCGTAGGTGTCGTAAGAGTCGACTCTGGGAAAGGGTTAGTGATTTGTGGGCGATGAGCTAGCAACCCGTCACTGCAACATCACGTTTAACCATCTGTTTACCCTGTAATTGCTAAACGTGGCGCTGGATTTTTGAATTCATGTGCTCTGCCTACCCCTCTTGGGAATACAGGCGTGAGAATATGTATGTATGTAATGAACTAATGATAGGCCAATGTTTTATTAACAGAATTCGGAAAAAAAAACATTATCATTGACCGTCTACTTAGACCCAATGATTGCAATTGTAACTAAGCACCTATAAGTATTTAAAGCGGGATTTATATCCGTCAGTTTGAGGCGCAGAGAGAGAGCTATAGTAAATACCAAAGTCGTATAGAAGCAACTTCTTTTGTTCCCGGCACTGTGATATACTGCTTTCCTACATTTTAACTAATATTAGATATTAGTTGAACTTTGCTTAAAATTAGATTAAATAGACAACGATTGACTTGAAAAATATAATAATAAAAAGAATCCGTTTGAAAAGCTCGATTTGGCGGTACAAAGTTGTTTTCTACCGCCGAGGCGCGACCCTATCTACGACTGTCGTACGACGAATATGTTAGTGCATAGTATCTAAGTAATACAAGTAAATGCGAATCTTTCAATCAAATCTCCAACTCCCAGGCACCCTAGCTAATGCCGCTGGCGCCGCTGCACTATTTAGCACCGCGCAAAGCTCCGACAGCGCGGCCGGCTGGCACAGATTACCGCAACCTGTCGCGATGCGCCCGCGCAGCAGCTTTCGCCTAACTGTACCGATAAACGGGACTAAGTCACCGATCCGTTTATTTGCCCTAAGATTACTGTCAACCGCCTAATAACCACGTCCTGGCGTGCCGTCCTGCGTGTAACTGTACGTGGGTAGGTACACGAGATAACTAACTGTACTTTGAAGGGTGATCGGGCCACCCAACTGGCTTATTGTCTGACTCGTTCCTGACTGGCACCATTTTGACGGACAAAATTGATAACGAGTTACATTTTCTGTCACTTCAAAGTCGCCTTTGAACTGGTTTTTAGGCACACGTAGTGAAGTAGTGAATTCAAATTTGTAAAATTGTTTGAATCGTGTAATTCGAGTGTCTGTCACATTACTGACTTCAAAAAGAAAACCCTTTCTTCGATTGCTTCAACATGGCTTCAACTAAACACGACGCCTTTGTCAGTGAGAGTATTGGACAATAAATTGCTTTTATGTATATTTTTATACTAAATTTCCTAACGCACAAAGAATGAGTTATAATACTATTAAATTTCCGAGGACGGCATAGCATAGGTATAATGTACCTATAAGGATTAACGTAGTTTAACTCATTCTTTGTGCGTATACCTAAACAAAGCACAAAGAATGAGTTAAACTACGTTAATCCTTATAGGTACATTATACCTATGCTATGCCGTCCTCGGAAATTTAATATAAAAAATGTCAAAACTGTACCCCTTCGCTAAACTGCATACATACGCCGCCGTCTGACTTGTATCTGTTTTTTTTTAATCTTTAACATCTCGCTACATAGTAAAACTTTCAAGATACTTTTGACATAGTGAAATAAACGAATCTACTCAAATTTTTTATATCGAGATTAGCTCGACATGTTTCGGACCAATCCGTGACCCATCATCTGGATCATCTGGAACGTGAGTAGATCCGTTTATTTCTGAGTGAGTCTCACGGTAGTTTTGTTTAAATTATAAAAAATGGCATCATAGTGTCAGGTCTCTCGTATCGCAGCCATTGCAGGCATGCTATTTAAAAGTACCTAATCTCTGTTTATGTTTCATCGATGAATTTGGTAAAAAGCTGTAACCTTTTAAGCAAACCTATTCTGACAAGCTTGACATGGATAAGATAAGGTAGACTCTGAATGGAGCGCGAGCCAAACACATCGCAACGGGACAAACTACAGCTCTCTAAACGAGTCGCCGTCGGCCGCCTTAATTAGACGCTGCCTACGAATGGCCGTCGTTAGCGCTCCGCGGTTGGCTACGGTCCCTGAACACGCCACATCTGTGTAAGCCCTGACTAATCTAGTTTTAGATTTTCCAATATAGCAGGAATAAGAATAACACCTCTCCATTTCTTCTGTGGACGTCGTACAAGGCGACAAAGGAAATAGTTTTAGCGTTTAAGCGACAGGCTAGCTACTTTGTCACTATTATACCTGCTAACTTAAAACAAAAAATATGCTAGAAGTGGCCACGAAACGTGAAATACTAATGGTTTTGTCTATGTAGCGTTTCGTGTGCTCTGCCTTGTAAAAATATCTATTTCCTAACCCTTTCAATTTGGAAGACGAGTTAACTCGTTTTGTGCAATGAGCTCCCAGGTCCGGAAGACGAGTATATTTACTCGTTTTAAATTTTTTGTAGATCCTAGATTTCTGCAATGCAGTCAACCTGGACACATAAAGTCGTAAACTGAATCTTGACTCGTACCATTATTTCACTGTACCTGGGAAACTGGGTAGATCTTATGTAAAACGAAATATATCTGCATATCAATCACATTATTTTACTGAATACATGGTTCCGCTCGCTATTCAAATTTACATACAGCATTGCATACAGGGTTCAACAAATAAGCAAATAGTTATTCTACGATCATTGACTGACAAAACAACGAATTTTCCAGACAGGGAGAAGTTCCCTGTGTATGAAAATAATTTCTACAACATGGAAGGTACTTTAAAGTACCTACAAAAGCTTAAAGTGCATTAAACTAAACGAGAATTAAATTTTATTGTCCTAATACTAAGTCTATTTTTGGCGTTGGTTAAATCGAGCCTTATCCGAGGAAAAATCTTTTCAAAACTTTGCCTATGAAATTAAATAAGTTATTGTTACAAAATACAAATGAATGCGTACACAGGACATAATTCCGTGGCTGAAAGGGGAAAAGGTACATAACTAGGCAGGTATGTAATTAAAAAACTGTTAAAAAGTATACATATTTACTCTACATAGAAATTATCTCTTCAGTATTCATACATCGGATAACATGGTCGGCTTACCGCAGTGGTTTCATTAACAAATAATAAACATAGGGTACCTTCTTGACCATTTTTTTTTTAATAATATACTCTTAGTGCGAAAAACATACAGTGCAAGAAAAATATAACAGAATATGTAAAAACAAAAAACATCAGAACAATTTCCAACAAATTAAGGACACTTTAGGTAAATATCGATCTAAGGCACTTAGGAAGACCGTAATTTTCCTACTTATAAGGCACTATTTAGTTGCAAACAATATCAATATCATAATCGAGGAGTTTTACTATCGCAAGAAAACTCAGGAAGACTTCTACACTAAAACACTGTTACTTAATTAATAATACACATTACACATCTTATCTCTAATAGTCAGTCAAACAGAAGAAATACAACTCAGCGGTGTAGTTCTAGACATTAGAATTTGGCCCATTCTATTGGGCTCTAAAATATACTCAGCATTTAAAAAATATACGTGTGTATCAGTTTGCTTTGTGTTTTGTTTTAACGTACATTACAGATATTTTCAATTATAATGTTTCCAAGCAAGTATAAAACAGCTGTCAAACTTTAATTAAAAAGTAAACAAAACTTGACGCCAGCGTTATTTTATTCTCATAGATGCAAATACACACACGCTTTAAACGAACAACCTCTCCCCCAAATCATACTCCGCGGTAATGTAAAAAATTTCAAAACTAGTCCAATATTTGACAAAAAATTCTCACACACGCTGCTTCATTTTTGCAAATACCTAAGCATCACGGCAGCGTTTTTCAACATTTCGATTTATGATGGCAAAGCCTAATTTAAACATATGTAGTTCATTTTACGATTTCACTGCATTTTATAATTTTGTGGCGACATTTTGAAACACCTATTGACCCCTCATAGTGGTCGTGGGACCCCGTAGGGGTCGCACAACCCCGGGGGTCGCGACCCACATGTTTAAAAACGCTACTCTACGGCTAACCGTTATTATGTCCTGCTTTAGTCAGGACTCTAGGCGGCGGTGTCATCGGCTAGTTGACGCAGCGCGCAGGTAGAAGGCGCTCACGGACTATTCATAATACTGATAGCGCTTATGCCTAGTTAGGACTAGGCTAATGTTTTAGTCGAGTTGTGGGTATTTTAAACTCATGGAAGAGAGAAGAGTGAATGAAACCCCTCGCACCCCCTCGCAGGGGTCGCGAACCAATTATTTAAAAGACGCTATTCTACCGCAAACCGTAGTATATCCCGGTATCCCGCTTTAGTCTTCAGGGCTGCGGCAGGCGCTCAAGGCAGCGGTGTCATCGGCCAGTAGGCGCAGCGCGCGGTGCAACAGGCTTTGGCGCGCGCGGAACAGCGCCGCGGCCAGGTAGCGCTGCGCCGGCGCCGCGCCCAGCCCGCGCGCCGCGCTGCACAGCGACAAAGCGCGCCGCCACACGCGTTTGCACACTGCGGGCGAGAAGGACTCGTGAGCGACAGCGATGGCGAACCAATGACACGCATGTCAACCTCGGCACGCAACACGATAGTTTTGGCACTCCGAATGATCCAGACGAATCCTTAGTAATTTTGATTATTTAATAAAAACACATACATATTCTCACGCCTGTATTCCCAAGAGGGGTAGGCAGAACACATGAATTCAAAAATCCAGTGCCTCGTTTAGCAATCTCAGGGTAACCAGATGGTTAAACGTGATATAAAAATAAAAAGTAGTAGTTAATAAAAAGTATAACTTAATAACATATTTTTTGTTCGATAATATCAATAATTGATTTGACAGCACGTCATAGCTATATCACCATTAATTTCATAAAAATGGCACGTAGGAACATCACTAAAGGTTCGCCATCCCTGAACTAGAACGTCGTCAAGAATCAAGGAACATCGCATCATCGAAGGCGTAAATAATCATGTCACTGTAATCAAAGTCATCAGGTTTTTCAAATAATTTTGAAAGAAAACTAAACTTTGCTGTGTAATTAAGTCATCGTAGGCGGTTGATCAATATAGGCGGAGTCTTAACAAACTGACTCCACTGTAACAGCGTCAATGTGTGCTCACAGAACTGCTGCATGTCGTGGTCGCAGCGCTGCAGCAGGTGGTCCAGGCCGGCGGCCCCCGCCAGCGCCGGCACGCCGCGCCCCGCCACTAGCAACGACTCGGGGAGCGTCATCTCATTCACCACTTCTTCTATTTCAGCTCTCAAGCGCTGCAAACAAGCGGTTTCATAGATGTATAAGCGCTAAGGTAGCGCCAAACATACATGGAATAGTAGCTTCCGCGACTTCTGTTCTACAGTTCCAATGCTTGCTGTCTTTTAACCAGCGTTTTTCATTTGCCTGGTTTAAAATTCTAAGTTTTACATACATACAGTTTCCAGCATTTAAACGTAAAAGGATTTTAAGTAGTGCGGGTTAGTTCGCTCATCGCTTTTCCAGGAATCCGCGAAATTACTTTCACGTTTACTAAAGCCTGGTCGCGGAGCACAGCGAAATTCGAGTGTTGACGAACTGTTTCTATCTCTGTCGCACGCGTGCAGTAATATTGCCCTCATGCTCGCACTTGAGCACGTGCGTCGCGCTGTGCAAGCGTGAAGGCAATATTACTGCACGCGTGCAACAGAGATAGACAGCGGCGGGTCAACGCTCGAAATTCGCTTTGCTCCGCGACCAACCTTTATATGAATGTGTAATATTTTACCTCCTGGATCCAGCTTGGGTCGGATTGGAAGTATTTAGTGGGTCACGAATAGGCAGTGTGAAAATTACCAGGCCAAGGCAAAACAATTTAAGGGAAATGCTGTTTTAGACTTGTTTATATTCTGTTTTGAATGCAAAATTACGATTAATATTGATGCGTAGATTGCGTGGCGTGATTTACTTGGTGCTGACACTCACCTCGTTGTCCTCGGATATACTAGTAGGCATCTTCTTGTTGTCATCTTTTATCACGTGCAACCAGTAGCGGGTTGGAACATGCTATAAAATAATAAGGAAAATTTTAATAGTTTTCCTTTCTTGCGAAAGTGGTTCGGTGAAGGAACTAACTTTAAAACTGACATTAACTAAGTTTTATTAAATCTGCAACCTCATTTTTGACAAGATGTACACGGTGGCCGAGGCGAGGTACTATAGACGACAGCGAGAACTGCCGTAATAAGATACCAATAGGTAAGGTTTAAAATTTACTGCATGTCGCTATGACGTGCTATATCATATCGCCCCTGCCACCGCCTCTCATTGCTAGAGACGGTAGCGCACAGGATTGCCGACCTACAATATCCGTATTTAAGTGGGGACAAAATGTATTTAGTGAAGTATCGCATAATTGTTTGGTTAAAGATTTTTTTGAGAAAAGACTGGACGGAAAAGTTAATTACAATCTACGGCAATGTTTTTCATAATTGCAGTGCCCTGAGGGATCGCGAAACGTTTACAAGGGGGTCGCGAGAGGTTTCGAAGTTGAGTAAAAAATTACACATACATATTCTCACGCCTGTATTCCCAGGAGGGGTAGGCAGAGCACATGAATTCAAAAATCCAGTGCTACGTTTAGCAAATTCAGGGTAACCAGATGGTCAAACGTGATATTGTGGTGACAGGTTGCTAGCCCATCGCCCACAATAAACTGCCAGTAGCACGACGCTGCCCGAGCCACCGCGTGTGCTGGCGCTCCGCCGCCAGTGTATCCAGTTTGTCGAACACTGCATGACCCACGCGGGTCTTCAAATCTATTCGCGATTTTACGATCCCCGAGGGGTCGCGACACCCTTGTAGAGGTTTTACAACACCCCCAGCTAGTCGCGACCCCCTTGCAGAGGATTTAACAACCCCCCAGGGGTTCGCGAACCCACTTGAAGAGGTTTTACGACCCCCTTACAGAGATCTTACGACACCCTAGGGGTTCGCGACCCCCTTGCAGAGGTTTAACGTCTCCCCAGGGGATCGCGACCCCTTGCAGAAGTGTTACCACCCCCCAGTCGCTACCCTCAGGAAGAAAAACACTTAGGTAGAGTGTAGACATACGTTAGTATCAGCGAGCATGAGCACTCTCTGCTCCGGCGGCTGGTCGGTGGTGTCGGGCTCGCGGCGGTCGCGGCCGGCCGGCTGCACGGCCAGCAGCACGACGCTGCCTTCGCCGCCGAGCACGAGCGAACGTTGATGCTCCGCCGCCAGTGTATCTAGCTTGTCGAACACCGTGTGGCCTATTCGCGGCTTCACACCTGTTCAACCCCCAATGCAATACAAGAAGTTACAATCTATCTTACATAGACATATTTTTTTATTATTTACGTTACGAAGGCAAAATCCTAAAGCCATACAGCCAAAAACTAGGTAAAGGTTAAAAGACATTCAGCCAAGGGGTATAAGTTGGACGTTGATATTTTGTGGGCGTGTGTGGCAACATATTATACAACCAGTTTCTTTGTAGTGATTTTGGTTAGGTGCCAAGGGGTGTTGTAAATTTGACGTTGATGTTTTGTGTCTGTGGAAACGTAATCGAAAGCCAGTTTCGACAGGATTCTTAGCTTGGTTTGTAATCCTTATCTGATAAGTAGTTTTTAATATTATGTTAAAAGTTTAAAACTATGTACTGTCGAGGGTTTCTGAACTTTTTAAGTAGGCCCTATCCTACTAGATGGGTATTGATATAGTGAATTTTAAAACTGAATAATATATGACAGAAGTGATAATAGATGAATGTGGATGAAGCGAGAGACGTGTGACAGAATAGAAGCATATGCCGAAAGACCTAAAGCATTAATTGTCACGAAACATTCAATAAGTATAGAAAAAATAGCATAAGATTTAGAGTACCGTAAAATGCTGCAACATTGTCTTTGATTCTCTTTGACGGCACGGTAAATAATAGCAGTTTTTCAAATCACGCAAAATTGCATCATGTAGGCAATGTTGCAGCATTTTACGGTAGTGAGTTTGATGGGAGTCCTTACAGTGCCAGGATGTTTACTTACCAGTCTATTCAGAAGTGTCGGCATGAAAAATATTAATTACTATAGTCACGTAAACATACTTGCGTAACATGTATTAAACATTAATAAGACTTGAGGATGATAATTGTGTTGGTAATAATATATGAGATTCCTCAAGAAAAAGGTCACATTCTATTAGTATTCATTAATTAAGAAATGTAAATATAATTTAACATTTATCATTTGATTGACAGGAGGCTAGGATTTCCTGCAAGATAGTTTCAATCAACATCATTGCTCTTACAGCCCCTGGAATCTCATTAACACATCACATTACAATGGAAAAAGTGGTGCGCGAACTGATCCCCACCCTATTGCTTAAAGCCTTGCCAAGTTAGATTTCAGGGACAGTATACTATTGCAGACTGTTATCAGTCTATAAGTAAAACATAATTCAACTATGCAAACTGATGCTGTGGGACATACCAAAGTGTTCAGCGGCCACCCCACATTCCGCGTCCTCGCTCCACGCTAGCACGAGCTGCAAGGCCTGCAGCAGCGAGCACTGCAGCTTCTGGAAGAAGGAGCCGCGCCGCACCGGCTGCCGGGCTCCGCAGCCCGCGCACACCCATTGTGCTCTGGAATATAATATGTACATGTATTTGATTAGGACTGCGACTAAATATTAGGAATTTGAAGCGAAAGAGTTTTCTTTTTAATTTACGAACACAGCATTGTAAAGTAAAGCCTGGCTAGACTTTTTTTTATTATTTATTAAACTACTACACTATCACTATGTACACCAGAAACAAATTAAACTTTAGGGGGAAATTAAACTTTAGCGAATTTTAGAGGAATTATTTAGGAGAAGTATTATGTATCGCAATTTGAGAGGGGGGTCTTGTAAAATGTTATGATGGGTTACATGGGTGGGAGGAGGATTCAAACAACGCATTATGGAGCATAGTTTTTTTATTTTAATAGATTAGATAGATTTAATAGATTTTATGGAGAACCCCTAGATGGTAAATGTCACATAATTTGCTCACACATCTTAAAGTTAAGATTTTATTTAAGCCACATTTAAGGTCACTTAGGTTAGGTCACATGGAAGCTCATGAAAATCGACCTCCACAAACTAATTACAACTTATTTATCAATATTAGGTATAAAACAAGAACACCAAATTACACACCACCAACAGCAATAGAACATTCCCCTCAAGTGTGTTATGTCTCTACATCTGCTACATCAACATAGGCAAAATACTGCTTGCCAATCTAACAAGGGTAAAAGACAATAAAAAAATAAAAAATCTACAATCCTAAAGCTGTCCATTTAAAAACTCTTCTATAAATCCACATTCAAATAAAATTTAAACAGAAATCCAACCTGTCTATGACCCTAGCATTTCTGCACACCATCTTGCATGTAGGTTTCCCCATCGGACAAGTGACCGTGTTTTGTAGGACGCCATGGGCCTGGAGTTTCTCCACTATTTCCCTTTCTAGACTTTTGTCGCCAGTCAGAGTGGCAAAGCTGTTGTACAGTTCGTAGTTTCTGAAAACATTAGACCATAAAATTTTATTTTTACAGATTATAGGAGTTAAAGTCTCTGGTAAAGTTGCTTAGTTTGTATTTATAAATATAAATAAATAAATAAATATCACTGGACAATTTTTACACCAATCACCTTAGTCCCAAAGTAGGCAATTTAATGCCTGTGTTATGGGTACTAGACAATGAATAAACTTACTTATATACAGATAAACATCCAAGAATCACCTTAGTCCCAAAGTAGGCAATTTAATGCCTGTGTTATGGGTACTAGACAATGAATAAACTTACTTATATACAGATAAACATCCAAGACTCGAAATGAAACATTCATACTCATCATACAAACATCTGCCCCAACCGGGGATCGAACCCGGGACCTTAACCTTCACAGTCAGGTTCTCTAACCGCTGGGCTATCGGGCCGACTGCATTTGCAGTCTGAAAATTGTCTGTAAATGCCACACAGTAAGAGAAGAGTTTACTGGTTGTACCTTACTCAATCTAACCATAAGCAGAATCAAAGGTTAAAAACTAGATGGGTTGAAATTATAGTTGAAGTATTGAATCACAAGTTCTGAGGTCAGCAAGCAGACCTTTTGTTTAGGGGATTTATTCAATTTAGAACATGCCAAACCCCATAACAATAATAAAAATACAGTACAAGAACAATCACTTCAAAACTTGCTCATAAAATTTTGGTAGCATGTCTAATAGCCACCGACACTCAGACTCAATTGATTAGAAAAAATAAGAAGAAATAAGCTAAAAACCACCTTCCTAATGGGTATTGTCAAGGTACCTTATGATCAATTGATCACCTAAAAAAAATTATGCTAGAAGTCACCATGAAACGTGAAATACTCATTATTTTGTCTATGTATCGTTTCGTGTGCTCTGCCTACTGTGTTTGGGAATACAGGCGTGATTTATGTATGTGTGTATGTACCTATGTACTTTAAGATCAAATAGGAACTTGGCAAGTAGACCTCTGTACTGTGATTGTGACTGGCTTCGTCAGAGGTCTGTAATACGGCCAAATACTTACTCTGGCGATACGGTAAATGGAAATCTCGTCTCACAGGTCGCTTCTTTAGGGCTAGTGTCGAAAGTCGTGGAATCCGCTTCCATTTTTGTTATAAATATTGCAAAATGTTGTTGCTGACTGAATTCCAATTTTCTTATGAATTCACAATATTCACATTGCTAACGAGTTTACGCATAGAACGAGCACTCGACACCCCGTAGTAATACTTTCGAAGTTTTGATATTATGGTTACATTTATTTTATTTATGAGCCCCTATGCGTTCTTACATGGTTTTGTTTGGCATTTGGAATGACAGTGACAGACTGACAGATTGAATTGACAGACATGAGGACATGACACTGTGGGTTGGGTGCTGTCAAGTTAAGTGTGACTAGAAGAAAGAACAAAATCACAGGACCAATAGGCTAGTTTCCACTAAGAACAATTTGGGTGGATTATAGTTTCTAATTATAGATTAAGAAATTTAGATAAGGAAATACAAATTTATTTATCATATAAATGAAAGATTATTAATATTTTTGGAAAATAATTTCAAAAAAAATAGGCATTTTATTACGTGACAGCAAACACCAATCAGAAGCTGTGACGTCACAGTATACCAAACATCATTGTTGTTGTTGACATTTGCATACAACTTGCATAGAACGGAACATGACCACATATTTATTTCACAATTTTCACATAAATTTCTCGCCATTAGTCTGTTTTAACAAATAAATAGTAAATTGTAACTTAAAGACAAGCAAGATGCCATCCTAACATCCATAACTTGCCTAGCAATTACGACGTAATGCTAGGTACATTTTTCGCGTCGAATAAAGACTTGCTCATCGGAATTCCGCAATGTTAAAGCTTCAATGTAAGTATGAAATACCAATTTATTACAAGTTTAAATAGAAACATTCCAGTTTTGTAAACGATTATGCTTGTGTTTCTATAATTTGTAGAAATAATAATCATAACTATTTTAGCACATTTGAGGTTAGAATTACGAAGTTTATGTAATGAAATTAAAATTTACAAATTAAATTTCAGGTCCTCATGAGCTTCATATGGAGACGACGCTGTTAGCTATGTGCAGCTTAAGCATGACAGTAAATGCTGT
Organism: Adoxophyes honmai; assembly: GCA_005406045.1. Classification (NCBI taxonomy): domain Eukaryota; kingdom Metazoa; phylum Arthropoda; class Insecta; order Lepidoptera; family Tortricidae; genus Adoxophyes; species Adoxophyes honmai. The sequence goes on from BHDV01009533.1 coordinate 187,106, forward strand.
TCCGTAAAGTGCAAAATATGTCCTGCATGAATCTCTGTACAATGTGAAGAGTGTGGTTGCAGAGTTGGAAGTAGCCTGAAATACATGACGGCAAAGGAAATTCATTTGTTCATCTGTTTTAAACAAGTTTTTGGAAGAGGCTAGAAAGAGAAAATTAGAGAAGACTGTGAACTATTAAAATACCAACCTGAATATTGTCAAACTGAAACACTAGCTGTCTCGATGCACCAACTTGTATTTAAGTTCAAAGACAAATGTGATGAAGATTTTTTTAAAGAAAGTTCTCATCTAGTTTCATTGCGCGAGTTGAAGAAGAAATTAGAGAACAGTCTAAGAGTGATATGTGGTTTCAACTGCGGTATGGTTATTGAAATCAAATGTGATATAAATAAAATACATGTTCAAATGCAACTTCAAATGTATTTATTACAAAAGAAAAACTGCATTTTCTGTGTAGCTGACCTGGACGATAGTGCAAATAAAAAAGTTGAGTTGATGTATCATACAATCAGTGCCGTAACTAGGACGGTGCCAGCGGTGCCCAGGCACAGGGCGCAGACCCTGGAGGGGCGCAGAAATGACCAGACCAGTATCTTTAAGGGCGCAGTTTTGATAGCTCGCACCGGGCGCATAAAAGGCTAGTTACGGCACTGCATACAATCAGCAATACATTGAAGATTTTGTTATTAATACATTCACAACCATGCCTAAAATCAAAAGTCTCATGCTAGGTTTACACAGGGTTAGTAGCTAATGCTTAGTACTTGT
>BHDV01009533.1:189279-204530 GCA_005406045.1 Adoxophyes honmai
CAATAAAATTAACTTATTTTTGGGATATAATAAGTACTAAGGTGTGTAATTAACCAGTTTTTAAAATTTAGGAAACTAGCCTATAAGACATCTCGTAAAATTGTATTTAGTAGGACAAAACACTAAGCAATAAGTATAGTGATTGGCAATAAACTGGTACTTAAAATCTGTCGTGCATACAGGCGGTTCACGGTATCAATTTTGTTCGTATGAGTATGTACCTTACTTACCTAAATAAGTAGTAGGTATGACCTAAATATATTGCTTGGCAGCGATTACTTTAAAACAAGGCTGCTCAACCTTTTGAAGAGTCGGGCCAAACGGTAGATTCGGTCGTTAACAAAGGGCCACTTTCATTTTCTACTATAACTAACGCTAGGTCAGTTATTGCTGGAAATTCATCCAAGCAATACTTGCGCGGGCCACTTAAAATTCTTCCGCGGGCCACACTATGGCCCGCGGGCCTAGGGTTGAGCAGCCTTGCTTTAAAACATGATTAGAAAAATCCATAGAATAAAACGGTGGACGCAATAAATAATTATGCTGGTCGGCAATAAACTTGGCCAAATTTGAAGTATTGGAGGTCTGGTCTGGAGGTGTTTTCAAGCATCGCTTTTTCCACGCGAAACGAAATAAGTCAGAAAGTTAGAATAGCAGGCTAGAAATACGACTAGGGATTATGAAAGCAATTACTTAACAAGGTTTTCATCAGAAAAATTGTTAACTTTTAGCTGTCTCGTCTGCCATCTCGTGTTTGTAGTAATTAAAGTTTCTCCTCTATTCTATTGAGAGGTTATGCTAGCTCTCCAAAACTCATCACAAGTGCAAAGTTCTAAGTAAATGAATCTGCTGAGGAAAAGACTCCAATAGAGAGATCTCTCTCCAGGCAAATGTTATGCCTGGGGACTGAAGTCCACACAGAGAAAGTTGGAAGTTGTATTTATGTAACCGTTCGTCCAAACTTCGTTAGCGCGATGTAGAACCATTTAGTTTGGCTATTCGACGCATGTGGCGCTGGGGTGCTACACTGCTTTTTTTAACATAAAGTAGAGTTTTTTCTCACTATTCCCTAAAAATCACGTAAGCACTAATTTTGCCTGAATCTACGGTTAATGTTATAACTTGGCAACACTTTGATTACCCACAGATAGTCACCTTAAAATGTTAAAAGCTGGGACATTGTTTTATTACGTTGGTACAAAGAAATTTAGTTTGATTATGTGACAGTTTTTGTGAATCCGTTTATTTATGCCATCAAATTATTCCTGTCTTATCTGTGCAGCGTTCGATGCGTCTTGTGGCTGCGGCACAAATTTATTTTTATTCAGTTTAATTTTTATGTTTTTTGTATTAAACCAGAAGTTTACTAGTGATCAAATGATTAAGTTATCTCTTATATTGCTCTATAAAAGTTATAGTTGACAGTTAATCTTGTGAAGCAAATTTTTCGGACTCGGAAGCTCCATTCCATAAACTTCGATTTTGGTTGTTAACAGGTAAGTGCTTAAAATAATAAATAATTGTTGCTTGTTAATCTTAGTACTCAAGATAAAATCTACTGACATATTACTTTCTTTTTTATCAATTATATCTACCGATCAGGCTCAAGCAGCGGGGTTATAAAATGCTCTACATATCTTAAAGTCATCGTGCATTTTATTATATCGCTGAACTTATTATTATTGTCCTGATCCATGTACTGATGTCATATGGTAATATGCGGCTATTATTAAAATATTTACTTTTAAAACACTCCTTTGTTTTTCGTAGTTTAGTTTCACTATTAAGTTAGCAGCTCCCCTATTATTAGAGGAGCTTTTGACTGTCAATTATGGTCAGTTTTCGATAGTTACCTTTATATTTTGGTAAATAAAGGAGAGTCCTTTATTGAATTATCTTACCATGAACATGAAATAATGGATGTGTAATATTTTTGAATAATTGCTCATTTTATTACATTAGTTTAATTTCCTACCTAGAATAAAATTACAATACATTTATTTTTTCATTGCCAGAATTTTTTTATGGATTGTCGTTAGCCGCTGCAAAGTATCATAAGAAGTAGGAGATTTTCTCTAAAAGAGGGGGGAGGTCTTGATTAAAAAAGATAGAAATAGGTTGTTACCTCCCTATCAAGAAATATTTCTGCTTTCCCTGATTTGTTAAGCTTGGAGTCTTTGTTTTCCAATATTCCAATACACAGCATCGAAAATAACTTAAAAGTTGGTACTAATGTAAAGTACCCAATGTTCGACAGCTCAATCCCTGTGATCAACATTCAGCTTTTATTGCCATTGAATTAGGGTTGAAAATGTCCATTGTTGGTCCAGTGTTGGGCACCAATTCCTTTCATTACCATATCATTGATTTTCTTATGAAATATGACTTTTATTTAGAGGCATATTATTTTATTTAAGGAAATCAACCAATAACCATTGTTGTCAACAATCAATGGTTTTAAATTTTATGAACAAGGAGTATCTTTTTTCCTTATCTCATGGTCTTATAATATCCTCCTTCCACCTAATGAGTTACATAATGAAATTTTTTTTTTAGAAATAACTAAGTTACAAATTTGAATGATCAAAATTCTAAGTTGCATTTGAGGCAATTTCAATGGTCAAAATTAAAAAAAATATTTTACACCCAAAGGCAAAGCTGGAAATAATATAATAACACATTACTGTTTGTTACAATGTTGTCATTTTGTGTGTGTGGTTTTACCTGTTACAATTCAAAGCTTAAAATAAGTGAAGTATAGTTTTATCTAAGATGCAACCAACATGATAATTTGCATCACCATACTACCAGCCATAGAACCTCCACTATTGAACATAGACCTCTAGAAGATGCAACTTTAACTTAGATGTGGTCGTGGTAGGGATTGAAAAGGTTCAAAGCATTACTTTGTCACTTGATATAGTGATTTTCAGTATCCTTGTAGGACAAATTATGAACCTTGTCAGTTTGTGCCTTGCTAATATGTGGATAAGGTTGTCTTTTCATCAACATGCTCTTTGCTAAAACAACAGTAATGAAAAATGTTGAAAACTTTTCATTTCTTCATCTACCTTTTTACCTACTTAGTTGGCATTGAGTTAGATTTATTTTGAGGCAGCATTGTACTGTATACTTACTGTAACAGCTCTATTGGTTACACCCACTCATCCTTCTTCAACAACCATTACTTCTACTAATTAAATAATTCCCCTATAAATTGCCTAGTTCAGTTCCTTGTAGCAGTTATTCCATCAAACCTGATTGAATGTACCCATGTAATTGGTTAGTGGTTTTTGTTATAACTCACTTAGGTTGTCTCGCACCAATTGCTTCACGCAACTTTGTAGTGTACTTCTAAACTATGTTCCTAATTAGTAAATTATGTAATGTTGTTGTACTTTTAAGTACAATTACCCTACCAATTAACGAAGCCGTGTAGCAAACGATTGTGTAGGTAGATAGGTAGGTATCTTAGATCGACATTATCTTGATGAAAAGATATATGCAGCACGCATTCTCTTCCGCGTCGTCTATTCGATTTGTACTTAAGACGCCATTATGCAACGAAACCTTAGACGACACGATGACTGACGCAGTGGGAGACGCAACATAGAACTGCTTGTCCAGCTTTCAGGAGACTTCCCATGTTCTTTATAGAGCTGAGGCATATGATGAGCGGATAGATGACAGAATCCGAACAGTTCGTCTTATACGCTGGGTGCTCGAATGCGCTAGAAAACTGAAATTTCAGTGCATCGAATTACAAAGGACTCAAGATGTACCTACTAAATCCGTTACTACTTACAAAAATAAGAGCTGTGAATACTATTGACAGCCGTTAATTTACTCTTTCACGCATGTTCGTCCATTTTTTTTAATGAATTCCGTTATCAAACAATGTTTCAATTTGGCTTCCGCTTCGCGTGCATGATCGGTGGCAGTAGTTAATGACGCAACGCGCTTATTTTCGGCTAAAGCCTAATTCGTCCATAACGGCCGTCCGCGCTGAAATGCGAACTGCCTTTTAACGGTCGCAACAGTTAAATTTGATTTACGCTCCCGACTTATTAATTGGTTCCATTAATTGTCACGTGCGACCGTTAAGGAATAGGAAAAGAAATAGCGACTCGCTAAGCTAATAAAAGCGGCTCAAAACGTAGTAATATTTAAGAACGAATTTCGTTTGACTTAAAGCAGTATGTCTCTTAACAAACTGAAGTCAGCTTCTTTCCAGATGTTCCAGAAGGAAGTGGCTTATTCAAGTTGACTGATGCTAACAAATCCATAAAGCTGGCATTTAAACTTAATTTGATCGCTCCATCTCAAGCTACGAACTTCTTAAATCTTATACATTAAACTACCGTGAGACTCACTCATGTTGAAAATAATTATCGAAGGGCTACGAATTAGCCCGAAACATGTCGAGCTAAACTCGATTTATTAAACGTGAGTTATCCGATAATTGTCAAATCTTATCAGGAGATCTATGTCCATGACTTAGTCCCCAAAACAGACAAACAATTCAAGCGTTAGCTATGGATTTAGGATGTGTAGTGTAGGCCACTGCGTTTTAATGCCATATCGCGCTTCCTATACCAACGCTGGCTCCCACAGCTCGTTCATTTTGAATCGCGATCGGTTTTGCGCTAAACATATCAATTTGAAACAAATTAGATGGTTTCAATTAATTTTCATGGATAGTGGTGCCATCTAGTTTTAAGCATCTAGTTTAAGTTTCTAGTTTAAGTTTTAATGCGGCCTCACCGAAAATCAGCGTCCCGTAGTGTGTCCTAAGACTCACTTCGGGACATCATGCTGAGTGGGCACCTTTTGGCACAAGCGTATTGTACTCTTTATTTAAGTATTATGTCAACTTGATCTGTCCTTGTGTCAATAAACGTTTTTTCTTTCTTTCTTTCTTTCTTTCATGCGGTACTCGTGACGTGACCAATAACGTTTATCTTACCACGAGTTCCAGTTTGGAAAGAATATACCGATGCCAGATTACTTACTCCTAGACAGTTTGTATACAACTCGGCGCGTAAATTACTAAAATCTCCTACTGAAAGTGTACATATCTCTACGCAACCATTTTAAACCCATTTGAATAATTAGAACAAGTAACCAGGTCAAATTTGACTATGTTCAATTTGCTTTCATAACGTCGGCCGGCGAACGCTACCCGTGACAATTTCAATTTGCGTTCACTTTGTTTACATCAGTTGTACAGTGCAACGGTACCCCGTAATTAAGCAAACAGCTTTACGAGTCGTTCAAACAAATTGTAAAACGAAATAGGTAATTTAGTATCTGTAAAATGTACATCGCAACGAGTGTTAGCAACCACATCTAGATAATAAATAGTTCTGTTAGAGAAAAAATAGTAAGGCGTTATTCCTTATACTTCGTGGTGGATTTTTGCGACGGTTAGGAATAGCTAAAGTGTTCTAGAAGTCGCGTGCGGCAGGAGATTACACGCAACATTAGATGCGGCTGGCTGTGACAATCTCGCTGATTGCTGACGTAAGAAACGCCACTATGATGCAAATGCGCCGGCGGTAATTACGACTTGAAACATGTAAAAATGATGTTTAAACTTTAACCACAAATCGCCTAACCGCGTTCAGCTTAATTGGCATTTCCGAGTCGACGTTATCTTAGACCTGAGATTCCGCTTCCGAATAATCGGCTGCAATCAATTTAAGGTCTGGTTTTAACAGTCATATCGTCACCAGATCTTTCTGAAGTTTTATCACAAATAGCTATTCCAATTTGACTAACTTGTTCCAAGTAATAATGAGGCGTGTCTTGGGAGACAGTTTTCTCTCTGAACAATACTTCTCGGTGTCTGCAATAGGGAATGGATGATTTTTTTAGATACGCTTGATTATTTTTCTAATGATAGGAATAACCTTCCTTAATCACGGGACAAATTATTAGATTTTTCCGATGCGCGATGTATTTTATAAAAATAAAAACATTTTACCCGGTCGCGTTTTGGGCTACTCACGTCTGATAAGATATATTTCACAAGTCCGGTTCTTTAAAAAAAAAACAGCTATTTGTATCTGTGGTACACCCACAATGTCATTTGAAACGACATTGACAGATATGAAAATCGTGTCTTCGTGCTTGTGTTTCTTTGTATTTCGCGACTGTTTTATTCACCTGGATCTATTATTACGCTTGCCGACCACAACTACGATCTCTGCTTTTCAACCACGGATCTCATCGTGCTAGCTCATACGACAACTGAAATTTTAAATCGGTTACCGTGGACCGTAACCGTGGACCGTACTTTTGCGAGAGCAAACTCATCAAATTTGCCTAGAATGGACGCATATTTGCATTTGGAGTTTATGAAGAACAGTTGTTATTGTTATTCTAAGCATCTTGATAAAATAAAACACCATAACATAATTAAAAGTCTTTTACTAGTGACTAACTCGTCCAGATATTTCATGAGTTTATTGTTTATTACTGAAAAGGGTTTCAACACTTTCAACATTTGGCACTACCTCACTCTTCTTACATGCCCGACATGACTGTATCTGTAAACTTGCTATGACTTCTCTCTTTATGATCTCCGTTTCGCAGTTTCATTAAGGCCAGTCTTAGAACACGTTGGTACAAAATACGACTTGGGTTTTCTATATCGTTGAATGCATGAGTATGTAAATATACCCGTCAATGTCAGTTTCAAATGACATTGTGGGTGTACCACAGATACAAATAGCTGTTTTTTTTTTTTTTAAAGAACCGGACTTGTGAAATATATCTTATCAGGCGTGAGTAGCCCAAAACGCGACCGGGTAAAATGTTTTTATTTTTATAAAATACATCGCGCATCGGAAAAATCTAATACTTTGTCCCGTGATTAAGGAAGGTTATTCCTATCATTAGAAAAATAATCAAGCATATCTAAAAAAATCATCCATTCCCTATTGTTTCTCGGTTTGGTCTAATTGCTAGCTGTCGTGTGCCCACATTGTGTATTGCAATTGTCGTTGTTTCTTAAGGTAATGGCGCCATAGTGACAGAACTTAGTTTTAACATGGTGCATTTACTAAATTGGCATTCTTTTGTAACTTTATTTTCGTAAACGAGTTTGTTGATGAGGTCATTTTGTTTTAAAGATCAAGTTGAAACACTGATCTTGGCAATTAAGTCATTTTTTGCTACCTTGCACTTTAACATTTAATAATATAATGTACGCTTAAAACACTTTAACTAGCCTATAAAATGGTGTCCTGCATCAAAAGTTAAGCAGCACAGGTTAAAGAAAAATACTTATTCCTTAAATCTTAACAATTATTTCCTCCCCTCTTTGCTCACTGATCGCTCGAATCAATTGTATCTTCCTTATGTAATTTTCTATAAAACATTTGAATGCTTATTGCTTGTTCACCCCTAAAGCTTAATGTTTTTCATTGTTCGTTCACCTTTACAAGGAAGTGAGCATTAACCTTTATAGCCTCAACCTTTCCTGTTTGCAAACTTGCCTCCACGCAGGGTTATTAAGCTAGGCTGACCTGGTTTTATGTTACACTAAGTCATCCTTCGACGGCGCTTGCACGTAGCTACGGTTCAATGCACTGTCCAATGAATAATCAGCCTCATAACTTGCACTTACACGTACCTTGAGTCAAATATTAATAACTCTAAAAAAACAGTGATATTGAGGGCTTGCGCGAACTGTTTAACTTCAAAGAAAACCAACGGTCCATGTAACTGGATTTTTAACGCGGAAAGCCAATAAACAGCGAACATATCTATTTAAAATAATCTGATCAGATACGGACAGACGTGCATTGCAGGCTTATTCCTATAGCTATAGCTGTAATAAATTTTATAGGGCAACGGCTTCATGTAGGCAGTACCTACCTAAATGACGTCAGACCATGACATTCACGAAATAAGGTCGTACCATTCAAGATAATCGCGAATATGAATAGAATCCGATTATAGGATAAACACGGGGCTAATAGGAGCTTGCTTGAAATTACAAGTAAAAGAACCAATTAAATTGATGAGGTATAGAGCATGTGCCTTGATCCGGCTGCGGCGGCTGAACGGGCAGATGCAGCTGCGCGCGAGGTATAGCTACTTGATGCATATGTACGATACTTGAACAGCTGGGGTCAAGTTGAATGATTGGTCATGTTGGTTTAATACCTATACAGCACTATATCCCGAAAGCATCAAACAAATACGTCCGGATTTTTAGCTTCTGGGGGCAACAGTGTATTATTGTTTGCTTAATCTCTACAACTTATCCAGATAGAGTCGACAGGTCGTTTACATCCTGCAAACTACAAGATTTAATTCAAAACGTGCAAATAATTAAGATAACCTTGTGGCAGTTAGCATTTAAGTTTCATTCCGCAAATTAGCCAAGAAACGGTAGTTTTCAATCACGCATTGTTTAATTATATTTTGCACAGATTTAATATCCGTGAACACTCGTTTAAAATACATACTTGTTTGTTCGTTGTCTTTGTAGAAAGTCCGAAGAAACTTACTTGAAAGCGATTGCAAATAGATAAAGAGTAACAGAACGGTTTAGCCTTAAGCTAAGATAAAAACAATCCGTCAATACTTAAACTGTAGTAATGGAGCGTAATGGCTATCGTTTCTTAAGTAATGGGCTGTTAAGCAATTGGCCGAAGCATTCGTGCTCATTAATGTCCGTATCTATTTTGGGGAACGTGGCATAAAGAACCGCTGTGTATCTGCAAGTAAACGCAAAGATGGAAATAGAAGCATTTGTTGATGCGCCGAGGCGGCGGGCGCGGCGCGCTGTCGCTGAAAGTGCAGTTATGCGCGGAACGCGGAGTCGACGGCGTCGCTATAAATAGCTACTGTCCTTTGTGGCACCCCGAGATTTCCCTGCCAGTGTTCCTGGAACACCTTCTGGGTTAGACTGTGTATGAACATGCTACTATACGGTTAAGATGTAAGCCGCAGAAATAGAAGCAGAGCTTGATTTCAAAAGTATACAACATTAAGCACTGATTTTAAAAGGATTGTCAACCTTAATTTTTATTTTTACCAACATTCGCGTTAATGTTTCCGAGTATCCGTAGAAAGTTGTCAGCATTCCAGTTTTGAGTTTAAGGCAACAATAATAATTGAAAATCACTTTCGCTTTTATTTTCACGTAATAAGCACCCATGTGAAGGTAGAGGCAGGCAAGGCATGGCCAAAACCCATGTAAATTCGACTGCAGCACTTTCTATAAGCTCAACTTGCAAGTTTCTTACCGCCCCTATCTGCTGATTAATCTTGAGATAACACTGAGTCTACAAGTACCAAGTATGTAACGGACTTTATGTAAATGGAGATATATTTCCAATAAGTTATTATTTAATTATTTCGGTTTAATAACTATCAGTATCCGTTTAATATTTAGTGAACGGGCTAGACAATAAACAAACGTGAGTCAGAAGTAAACCGCCGAGACGTTACCGTCTGAAATGCATTTCCTTAATGGAGGGAGGATGCGCACGCGCTGACGGGCAGCGCGTAAGTATATCCGCACTCGTTAATTGCTACACAATCCGTCGAGTGGGTTGCGCATCGAATCCGATCGCTAGAGAAAGTATGGCAAAATCATTTTAAGTAATCTATGACTTGCTATACACGATTAATTACTACTACGCGGTGGCCGAAGACGCGACCTATTAAACTGAAGGCGGTCGTTGATTTAATGATTCTAGAAATAACTCTTCAAAACTCCGAGTGATACTCGAATGCGATTATTTTTACGAATTTGAGTAGCCTGTAGAATTTTTACTGCTCTACTTGGTGTCTTTATAGCCAATAAAGTGACTCTTAAGCCGCAAACGAGAGCTCGCTTGTGTAAGTGAAGATAGCACTTGCTGTTTCGACACCTAATTGCAACATGTACCCATGGTTGCAACTGTAAAGTTTGATAATACAGTCTTTTAACTATCTTTATAAAAACTTGAGAATTGTCTCTAAACTCAACTTTCACCTAAACAATAGACACAGTGTATCGATAAATATTTCCTTGTCGTGGGAATAATCAACTGTGTCATCTAACTATTACATGCACATGTAACGCATTTTTTTCTTTTACGCGGAATTAATAGCGTATGGGAATTCAGTTATCGACAATCGACATTACGCTATTCCATTTTTACTTTTTCCATTGTCTTTGTTGAGAAGAAAGTTTTTCGGTCTGGTTGCGTGTTCTAGTGACATTAACGGCAGTTTTTAATGCATTGGTTAATTGGTTGCGCTCGAACATTGGTTGAAATGTTTCTATAGGTTGTACATTGTCGTTTTCGTGTCACGGCTGCATGGTGCGTGTAAAACAAGCTGACCTCTCGATGCGGAGTACGCAGGCTCCGCCGCAGACCTCGGATCTGGGTCACGCGAGCGGCGCCACCCGAAACGAAAACGCCACTCAAAATGTTGATCCAGGGATATTTAAACACAGCTTTAATTTTTATGCCTACTTATTCGTCTCGCTAATGCTTCAGCAATTTCCTGACTAGCACGTGTGTGTTAGTCACTGAATGCTACTTTTATTAATAAATTTACTGGCTAAGCATCTTCGTTTTCAAGCCTAGAAGCGTCTTTGCATTTTGATGCAAAATTGCAAGCGGGATTACTTTACATTCCAAGGGGTATATCTATTTGGAGAGTGCGCGGTACAAATCGGCACCATCTACCCCTGCTCCAGATTACCGACGTCCGATCCGATATGGCTCGTCAAACGTCGAGCTAAAATTAGCTAATCTCAGACCTGTCTTTAGTGTATTGATTTAACGCGATTTTGAGAAAATGATAAATTTTGTTATAAAATGTAACAGTTAACTAAATTGTTCAAAAGTTATTTGACACAAAAAGTTTAGGGATTTAAATGACATATCACAACAATTAATAGTGATTTAATGCCAGATACTTCTATAGGTTAGGTGTGATTTTGGTAACATGTGGCCCGCACTGCACTCGCCTCACTTTCAGCTCTCCGGCCGGCGGATGGCTCCCTCGCGGAGGGACCCTCAGTCACGTCCACCCCCGCGTAAGCGCTGGCCGCGTATAGTGCTACTTACCACTTACCATTTTCTACCTGTTGTCTACTGCTTTTTAAGTGCTCTTGAAAAACTTGATAACAGCTCCTAAGCTCCTATGTCTGGTAAATGATAGAATATCTCGTGTGATCTGATCTAAAAACGTCACAGGTTTTGGACGAGAATACAGCTGCTTTTGTTTTGATTACAAAATGTAAGTAAAATTTAATATTTACGAGAAAAAATGCCACTTCTTAGAATTATTCTCTGTATTTACAAGATACAAAGTGACTTGTTATTTTCACAGTAGTGTACTAAGTCTCCGGTCTCAGGAACTGGGTCTAGACCGGTTTGAAAGCGAGGGTTTTGTCTGATAAAACCAGATCTATGTGATTTATGTTCTGGACATATTTATAGATTGAGACATTATCATGATATCCCGACTCCAAGTTAAAAAGGCCGTACTATGTTTTAATCCGTACCTATCATAATTTGAAATTCTTGTATTACGAAGAAAACAACACAATGAGCTAAATGAATTTGGTCATCACTCATAACATACATACATACACAGAAGATACCACTAATGCTGTCGTTCTCAACTGACCACACAAACGTCTTTGTCGCGTTTATGAGAAAATTGCCGCTTTAATGGATCTCGACCATGATCACCTTGCTTTACTCGGATCATGTGTTCCAATTATTTCATTGTAACTTCGTGATCTTGGCATTCACGACAAGCTTACTTACTGCAAAGATAGTTTAAAGTGATAGGGACGGGGTTTAGTCATGGCTATAAAAGCTGTTTTGGCTTTGAAACCTTGAGGATACGAGTATGATGGGAAGCACTATAGCGCATCTTAGCACTCTATATGGTAGATGCTTGGTACCTAATACTATTTACTTACATGTCAAAATGTGTTTGTTACGTGCCTGCCAACTTGGTACAACCGCACAATTAAAAAAATACATAGTCGCGTCACGAGTCGCGACTCTGTGAGAAAAAATCGGGCTAATTTTATTGTAAATTTATTACCCTCGGTGAAATCCATCGGTAACACCTTTTTAGTCCATGTATTTGTACTTAACATGAAGCAGGCAAAAATAGTTTATTTTTTGATAGCCATGATGCTGAAGCAGTGCCCTCTTATTCACAATAACATTTTTTTTTTTTTTCTTCAAATTTAGTTTCTAATCATCGGGTCAATAATATTTTTGACGCATTACCCAGTTCTCGTTTTTGAAAAGATATGTAGTTGTTTGCGGCAGTTGATGCTGCACAGCGCCGGGCGTCGAACCCGTTAGATCGTTTTTAGAGCGACGACCTTACAATGTTTGAGACATAGGAATTTGAGAACAGAAATAAAATATGCAGCACAAAAGCGAAACACTTCTGCTTTGGGGCCTCGTATTTGGTATGTATTTATCACGATTTTATTTTCCTTCCGTAAAAAACCGGAATACATTTATTTGGACTGAGTACACCAGCATGACGCAAGTTAATTTTAACTTTTTTTGGCTTATCTGCTCTGTAGTCTGCCACCTACGCTTGGATTGTACCTAAATGGCAACAAACCGGATCTTATGAAAACACTGGGTCTCATACAGTGCAGACGGCACCATCAGTGGTTTGTCTGCAGCTCAAACTATTATTTTCCAGCATATTTTATACAAGCACTAGAATTTTTCCACACAATTTGCTGGCACGGCGGCTTTTCTCACGGTTCTCCTTCGCTCGCCCTATTTTTCTTTATAAGTGTTGTCGCCGGCCGGCCTGCAAAAACGATTGTCGTCAGTGAGAGAAACCCGCGCTCATCCGCTTTTATTCCCCTAATTTTTCAGACTACGTTGTTTGTTCAAATCTTAAGCCTTGGCAATGGAATAACTTGAAGGATTTTGTGACATTATGTTAATCGTTTCGACTTAGTTGCTTTTACAATGTTTTGTCTATTTTTAAAACATGTCTCAGCTCAGCCTCCGCGCGACCCATTGCCCTACGCTCAAGCACGTGTGTTGGTATAGTTTCGTTTTACCGTTATTTTTATGATAATTTATAAAAGATATGCATTTATGTAGTTGCTCTCATTGTTTTGTTCTTATGTATACCTATTGCACACTTTATACTTCGTCATAATAGACATACCGCCATATAATCATTGTCAAATAGTTAATAGTGTTAAATTGAAAGGAATTCTATAATTATGGTGACGTAACAACCTACATCTAATTGATGCGACCTGTTTTACAGTTTGCTTTGGATTCTTGCCAATGACGTTAAACGTATTGGACCCGCTTTTGCATAGCGACCCCTAGAGCGGGCAAAAAGTGCATTTTAATAACGAAAATTCACTGCAATATTGGAAATAATATCGCCAAATGTCGTAAAAATTTGATAGACTTGAGTTCCTCTCGGAAATTATCGTTCTGGTAACAATCTTCTCCTTCCTGACTTCCTGAGGTTTTTGTTTGTTTGTCGATGGGTATTTCTGTCTGGCTGGCATCTTGTTTTACTGGCGTACGGACATGTTTATCGTCTAGCAATAGGGGCGCGCTCGTAAAATGATGCCGGGTACGGTTTAAGCTGTGGTGTGTTTAGTTTCAGCGCTAAACCGTTTACGGAAAAGCGACGTAATTTTAGACCATACCGTAAACATTAATTGCAAACCAAACGGCAAATAACACTAAACATTATTATGTCTGCAAATCTGTGCCGATTTTGTAATTGTTTTACTGTTCAGCTGATTCAGAAAGTGTGCAAGTACATAGTTGTCGAAAGATCCGGCTAAAGTTGATTGGCCCTCGCCATGAGGCGCTTACACTTTAACAGAGTCTGACAATATCTGTCTTCAGCGGCGGCGCCGGATCGTCGCGACTGTGGTAGCTTATTGCGAAAAGTCGCCCCACCTCGATATAGGTTATTGTTGCACGACCTTTTACGATAAATCTTTTAGCGTTTACTTTGGAAAGACCTTCGCTTGTTCCACCACAATAACTTCAACAACAATCGTTTATTTATTACGCCGATTTATGATCTCATCGCATTTTATTTTAGAACGGGACTGAAGATGTAATGACACGCACATTTTCTCTTTTAAAGTGTAGCGATTAAGTTTCAGTTCACTTCGCCTACATTCGATCTCAATCGCTGTATTGTTCCTTTTCAAATAGAGGTGATTCGTGCGATATAACGTGATTGATAGAGAACGGGTCGATTGAAATCGCCTCCCCGCCACTTTCCCGGATGTTGTCGACGAATTTGCGCCTTTAGCACGTCCATTGTATGCAGTCCTCGTAACCAGCAATCACCGTGATCGTCGATGATGTAACATTTAACGAGCCAAGGTGACTGGAGGCAAATACAAAAAATTTAAAATTTAACGCTTAGTAAAAATAAAGCTCGCCTTCGCCCGGAATTGCTTCTAAGTGTCCAATTAGACGAATCGAATCGAAGTTGAAAGCAACAGGAGTGTAGATACAGTGAAAATAGAAGAGCACAACGATCAATATGCAGACGTCGTCGTCTGAGTACAATGCAAAACAATCACGGTGCAACGAACTTGGAAGGAAGGGTCCTTGCCTTAAAATGTCCATAGAACCATAACAGTACGAGTAGAGTCCTGACTTGTTGACGGAAAGTGAATCACGAATAGTCAATTCTAAGCATGACTTCCGACCTGGACGACGCTGGACTGGTAACGAAAAGCTTTTGTGACTACATGTTGTGTTCATTACAATTTCAAATTGACAGCCTAATTTGTTTACTTTCAAATGAAAAGAATTGGTAGCGACTACAGCGACTAACAGGCGCCCGCGTCGCTTGTTTCGTGCATGTCGTATCTTCGGGGGAACACGTGCAGCGACCGTTTGTGTACAATACACGTGCTCTTGACACAGCTGACGGCTACCTCGTCGGCCCTGGGGATGTGAATAATCAAAAAGGAAGTTTAATGATCACAACTTTTAAATTTTCATTATTCCATAACGGCTGAATAAGCAATAACAATAAACTCACAAATCTGTATCGCCAGACTGGTTTCCTGTTTTGCAGTTTTCCTGTTATTATTGTAATATAGGATAGGATTAAAATAATACATGCATAGTTTGTTCGTACATACCTACCTATTATAAATATCCTCTAACTGTAAACGCGAAAATTTGTGTGGATGATGGATGGATGCGTAGATGTTTGTTACTCTTTGACGCAAAAGT
>BHDV01009533.1:204855-225208 GCA_005406045.1 Adoxophyes honmai
TTACTATTCATCAAACTAAAGGTGGTGCGTAATTGCCACCACAAGTGTAATAAAAAGGTTATTTTTAATTTTACAAAAGAAAAAACTAGGTTTGTGACCCTGTTTCTAATTACGTGTCCAAGCGGCCAGTAACGGAAAATCAAGTTATCCGAATGTTCGGCAGTGGCTTCAGTTTCGGCCGAAACCGAAACCGAAACCGAAACTCACGTGGTCAAGTATAAAGTTCCATAAAATATTGAAATTTGGTGCATTTTATCCTGTATTAATATGGACACGAAATTGAGAGAATTATCCTAATCCTAACTAATATTATAAATCGGAAAGTGAGTTTGTTCCGCTTTCACGCCGTAACTGCTGAACCGATTGCTTTGAAATTTTGCAGACGTAAAGTTAGATGTTCGGATTAAATAATAAGGTACTTTTTATCCCGGAAAAAAATTATATTCCCAAGGGAATGTTTGCTTTATACCGCAATATAACCGAATTTCACGCGGGCGAAGCCGCGGGCGGAAAGCTAGTCCATACCAATATATAAATGTGAAAGTGTGTTTGTTTGTTTGTTTGTCCGTCTTTCACGGCTAAACGGAGCGATGGATTGACGTGATTTTTTAGGTAGCGATAGTTTAGGGCATGGAGAGTGACATAGGCTATATTTTGTCTCTTCAAAACCCCCCCATTTCCCTAAAGTGAGGAGTGGAAGTTTTTAATGTAGAAAGCTATAAAATTGGTATGTGTGCTATCTCTTCTGTGATACCCCGAATTTAACGCGAGTGGAGCCGCGGGCAAAAACTAGTTATCTATAAAAAAGAAAAAGTATAAGTATAGATTTGTTATTTCGTGCGTGAGTCCGACTCGTACTTGACCTTTTTTTCTTTTTTTATTATTATGTACTTAAGGTGCATAACATAGGTTATGATAACAAATCAACAAGTATAATAGTACCAAATCTATACTTATACTTTTTCTTTTTTATAGCTATATATAGCTAGCTTCGCCTGCGTGGAATTCGGTTATATTGCGGTATAAAGCGAACATTCCCTCGGGAACACATTTTTTTTCCGGGAAAAAGTACCCTATTATTTAATCCAGACTCCTAATATAAAGTCTGCAAAATGTCAAAGCAATCGGTTCAGTTCGGCGTGAAAGCGGAACAAACAAACAAACAGACTTTCCGATTTATAATATTAGTAAGGATAGTAAGAATAAGAATTATCTAATTAAAAATAAAAACAGTGTTTTTGACATACTTATTAAACATACACAACACGTATTGACACGTCTACACGAGCAAAGCGCACTGATTTAGGTAGTTGTCGGCGGAGTCAGGCAAGCGACGCCCGACGTTAGCCGAGCGCGACCCAAAGATACGATGTTGTAAGTTTCGGCGCGGCCGAAAGGTTCGGCCGTTTTTGGCCGAAACCGAAACTCGGGCCGAAACTTGATTTTTTGGCCGAAACTGGCCGAAACCGAAACCGAAACCGAAATTTCGGTCGGACACTAGTAAGTAGTACTATTAATAGTTCTTTCAATAGCCTGTAGCATAACGGAGTCTATTTATGTTCTTATACTTAAAAACATGACTGTTACGCTGATGTTACTTTCTATTGAATGAATGTCATAACCTATTAAAAATTTTTTTCAAGTCATGACTTGATGCATTAAGAGAAATTGTCTTGTTTGTCTCACAGACAAGAGGCAGATTCAGGTTCAATATCACACGGCTTTTGTATGCATGCACATCAGCATGTTTTTTTAAAACAAATTTTTAGTCAACCGAAACACAGCCAAGGGGATCCACCCTTGCTCGTAGGCGGAAAGTAGTTAAAAACAACGTTATTGTTCAATTGTATTGCGACTATTTTCTGACACGATCGTACACTTCATGAACGATGTAGCGAAGGTTTTGTGTGCGTATGCGATTTTGGTGTACTCTTACTTGAAGTTTTTTCATTTATTTGTACACATGCAGACTCGTTACAGTATTTGCGCTAAGTGTTCGCATAACAGCAATAATAGAGTCCGCGTGTGGTCGGAGAGCCGGCTGCTGCCGCGGAAGTCGTTGTTTAGCGGCTGGTTATCGTGTGCAACGCTCGCGAACGCTCTGGGAGACCGTCCTTCACCCTAAGTGAGACCAATTCTGACCATCCTGTTCTATTGTAGTCTATTTCCGAGATTTTATTGTGCTTGTATGAATGACATATTCTGACAACTCAATTCAAATTCGGGCTAGCGAGGTTAGAACGACAAGCCGCGATAACAATAGTATAGGTACTTTTATACGATCAAATATGCCAATACTTGTTTATTATAGTAGTAGTGTTCTAACTAATGACTATAGAAATTTGGTTTACGAGCTATGTTTATCTTCCACGACAACACCAATCCTTTATTACTAAGGGCATATGGTTACTGTTTCTTAGTCAAGCGGAAATAACGACAGGCACCCATTCCCGTTATAAAATCAAAGGATAGCTTCTTATAGTAAATAGCGGTTATGTTAACACAAGCTGTAAATCATTATTAACCGCGACGCCTTTATTTTCGATAGAGCTATGCGGAAACGCATTGGTGGTTGAACACTTCTCAAGCCCGGTCCAAACAAGCCGAAGTGAAATATGGGTCGGAAACTAAACGTAATCTTCGGAGCGTCCGACCACTGACATGATTCCTTTTATATTTTCTCCAGTTTCCATTTTGATGGCCGTTAAAAGACTTGAGTACCTAGTGTTCTGAATTAGGCAAAAATTTTGCTCCCTTTTGAATCCTAATTACCTTATTTGAAACTTTAACTAAAACACATTAATTTACCGCATAACTTCTAGTAATATTAATATTATGTTTTAGTACGAGACTAAAGTAGATACTAGAAATACCTAATTTAATTAGGTAATCAAGTTGTTCTTTGTTCTTCTTAGTAAAAAGAAAAAAATGTTGACAGTGGCACAGGTCCTCGTCAGGAACGCTAGGCACGCGACGGGTGAGGGGATAAAATTAGACATTCAGTCTCGTGCAGCCCCTCTGTATAAATTCGACCAAAAACATTAAACGTAGCCGCGGTCATATTTTAACACATAAAGGAACGCATTTTTTTTTTCAATTAGATCGTGTCTTCTTTTTGGTACATGTTTTGCTGAAGCACTCAGTTTCAGCGCATTGTATTTTCACTGTTAGTCTGAAAAGTTATATGATAAAGTTAGCTTATGCAAAAGCATACTTGCTCTATGTGGTATGGACACAAAAAGGTACTATTGCCACAGGAAACCATTTCTTGTTGTCATAGGCGGTTCAGATTTGGGGGTAAGAATGAATAAATCTGTATGTGTGTGACAATAATCTAGTTATGCAAAAGTTGTTGATTAATGTTGGTTGCTTTGCGCAAGTC
Organism: Adoxophyes honmai; assembly: GCA_005406045.1. NCBI lineage: Eukaryota > Metazoa > Arthropoda > Insecta > Lepidoptera > Tortricidae > Adoxophyes > Adoxophyes honmai. The sequence goes on from BHDV01009533.1 coordinate 208,238, forward strand.
GAGTCGTCTGAGACGCTTAGAGAACACTTGTGTTGATCCTAAGTGGTTGACAAAGGATTCGTTTGTGAATGGTACTTCTTTCCATTGTTTCAGCAGATAAAGTTACTATAGAATTTGTTACGCGACTGCGTACACCGACGGGATGGCATCGCGACTGGCTACTTCAAACGTAAACGATCGCGTGTAAAGATAGCCGTGGATCGCTGAATCTGGGTGAATCTCATGTAAATGCCATTGATAAGCTGTACTGACGTTAATCGTAACCGATACCCGTGGTGGTCGTTCCGGCCGCGTGCCCCGAGGATCTGATTGCAGCCACCGGACAGCCGAGCGTGGCGTCCGTGGCCGTGGGTCGGGTCAGGCGGCGCCGGCGCAGTGGCGCGGGTGCAGTCCCACTGGGCCCACCACCATTACACTCATGTATGCTAAATCGCTTAAACTTTAATATGCGTTAACCAGCGCACTGCTCACGATTGCATACACATAACACTGGTGATTCATTACACTAGCTCCTAATTAAAAACATCGATATTTACCAGCCGAGTTAATCATGCGGTTGTTGTAAAAGTAATCTAGACCTATAAGTTGTACTACGGGCGCAAGATGTCAAACTACATTTTGGTGTTGTTAAAATTCAACACCGCAGTTTCTAGAAAAAATGCTCCATTGACACAGATGTTCAGCATTAATTATGTAAGGTTGAAGCAAATAATTAGTTTTGTAATATCAGTTATTTTGTTACTGATGCCAGCTTGCGTCAGAAGTTTGCGTTCCTCGTCAAGCAGCCCCGTGGTTTTTCCTCGTCGGTTTGTTTGCTTCTTCATGAGTACCTAGTCCGTATTCGTAACCCATTTTCACAGCTTTTGTGCAAAGGTTGTATCGGATGGTCACGAGCTGTGTGCCTTATACGGCAGCAATCTCGTCATTCCAGATTTGATTCTCAAAGCTCAGTCGGCGCCATATGGCTGCTGCTACACCGGTCAAGGCCGAGCACCAGTTTTTCTGGGTCGACACTTGAGAAGTTCAAAGGAATATTCTGCTGGCAAACCTTGTAAATGCTTTAAGGTCTTCGTTAACTATTTTACAGGGTCATTGATGACACTTCGCAAAACAATGACGAAAAGTGAAGGACAAAATGCAAAGATTAAGTGCTTATTAGCTAAAATCAAGATTTTTTGTCATCAAGTGCAATGGTTCAACTTGCCACTTCGAGTCATTCGCTAATAGAGTTGTCAAGCTCGAGCGAAGACAATTGGAAAGTCATTGATTTCGACCGGGGACAGCTGTTTTCGACCCTGTTATCTGATTTTCCGCTCATTAAGCGAATTATTAAAGTCATTACTTTCGCCATGGAGAAGATTGTAACTGTGTATAAACCCAAATAGGTACGCGTAGTTTAGCCTGATAGGTAAACAAAATTGTAATTTCCTGACTGATCGATGTTGAGTGGACAGGATATTACTGTCTGCGAAAATTTTATCAAGTTCCGCTCGTAGGTACGTTTGGGAAACATGCTGTGATTATCAATCTTGGAAAAAATTGCCATTGATACCTACAATGATCTACAACTAATATTGGCCTAGGTATATGCGAAGTTCACATTAATCAATTTCTTAGAAAGGGTTTGCATGTCGTCTTGTAGTGTTCATGTTCATGTGTTAAATATATCTAGATAAAAAGTTATATACAATGAATATTCAAGGACGTACTTATAAACTAAGGTTATGAGCTATTTCATATACAGTTGTGTGCAAAATAATAGCAGTGAAGGCAAAATTACTCATAAAGTATGTAAATATAATTTTATATAGAATATAATTGCTTATATTTACCATTTTATATCTAATAGCACTGAATAGTAACGACCTACAATGAAGTCGCCAATAATTTCAAGGTAAATGAACAAAAAAATACCATATGATTTTCAAAATAATAGCAGTGACATTTATTTCATGGAATAAATCAATTAAAAATCAAATAACTTCAGATAAAAAGCAAATATACTTAAAAAGTCTAATTAATATTTTGAGGATTGACCCTTATTTTTAATAACAGCTTCACATCTCCTTGGCATTAAGTCAACCAAGGATTTACATCTTTGTACAGGGATGTTGTTCCATGTTGACAGTACCACATGCCATAATTGGGACTTTGTGGTGGGTTTTTAATCACTTAAAGCATTCTTAATATCTGTCTATAAGTTTTCGGTCGAGTTGAGGTCCGGACATTGAGCAGCCCAGGGTAAAACATCAACTTTTTAGCGTTAAACATTCCTTCACAATTTTGCTAGTGTGTTTTGAGTCGTTATCTTGATGGAAAACCCACTTTAGCGGCATAAAATCTTCGGCATATGGGTACATTACGTCTTAAAGCACCATCTTTAAATAGTACTCTTTGTTCATAATGCCCTCGATTTCAATTATAGAGCCTGTACCATAGTAGGAAAAAAATCCCCATAGCATCAAACTAAGTCCGGCGTGCTTGACGGTCTTTATCGTGTACTGCGGCATGAAAGCGGCACCGGGCGGTCTCCTGACGTACTCTCGACGACGTTTACACCCAAACAGCACGAGTTTACTTTCGTCACTCCACAATATATTACGCCATTTCTTCATAGGCCAATTTACGTGTTCTTAAGCAAAAATTAGCCCCTGTTTTATGAGCCTTTTAGTCAACAGTGGGACTTTCCTGGGACTTCTGGCGTGCAGATTAGCTTCAATGAGTCAACAGCGAACTGCAGAACTACTCACTTTCTAATTTAACGAGTTTTGATACTTTTGATAATGTTTTGACGACAGAAATGGTTGTTTTTTCGATAGGCGTACAATTATGGAGTCCTCTCTTTTTGTTGTAGCCTTTTTTCTACCTCTTGTTTCGGACTTATTACCCATTTCAGACCGTTACTGATCATTTTCGCTAAACATTTTAACATTTCTTGGACAACCTTGTAAGTTTTTCCTTCTTTAATCAACCTTTTAATTCTCATTCTCTCTTTACTTCTCATTTCCCTCGAACAAAGCCTTCCCCTTCCCATAGTTGTAATTTTTTGGACAAGAATTACTTTTAGACAACAGCAAATTCTATATTCTACTACTGTTAAATAGTATTATCTAGTCCGGGGTGGAGAGAATTATGAAATTAAGATTTTTCTAATAACACTGCTATTTTTATGGAACATCCTTTCTTGAAATTCGTAAATATAAATTCGAAATGAATAAAATTAATAATGCATTGGCCAGTGTCAGCAGTTCTGAGGTAAATAGTTTTTAAATTTGTGGTCTTCTTTTGATTATGTGGTTTATTTCAGGAAATAATCACTCCAGTACATTTACTGCTATTATTATGCACACAACTGTATCTACATAATAATTACACAACAATGCAAAGTGTAATACATCATTCAATGAGCTTAATGTATGGAGATAAGTTGATAACCGATAGCTAAAATTTTAGCCCTGTACCTATATACCGCGCTGATATCCATCTACATAGCTCAGGAAACAACGCACTTCACACAAAACAGGGTATTTCCCTTTTTAAAACACTTTCCATCCACAATTGCTTATTCTTCGCCATGAATATCTAACACAATTGGACTTAAATTCTTACTAAGTACTTTACATTCAAGCCAAAATTAAATTCTTAGCCTTAATTCCCACGCGCATGTTTTTATTCGACCATTATCTACGTAAAGCGCATAACCTGGTGTGTTAGTTTCATTAACGTCAATCTTTATTATTATTAAATTACATTGTTATTCATGTTAGAAATATGTAATTAGGTAACTTAACATAAATAAATGCTGTTGTACAACTTGTTAGAACATTGTTCAGTCGAATTCTTGTTGTTTCCTGTTTGATGAGATGAACACTCGTTTCTTCTAAGATGATTGCTTCTTTACTTTATTTTGTTTATTCACAATTTCGCGCTAAACAAAAAACAAACACTGCTTATGTTAGCTATGAAAGCTAAATTCAACGTGCTAAAATAGGAATGTTTGCTTGAACACTTATTTGATCTATACCCAATTGAGCTCAACGAACTAGAAAATGTTACAATATCCGACTTTTGTCATGCAAATGAAACGCGTAGCGGCAAATCTGTTAAAGCGAATAGATCATGAATGAAGATGAAACACTGAATCTCGGCTGATCAGCCTTCGGTTATTGCATGCGATTGAATCTCCCAAGCGGAACGTATAGCCAATTTACAGGTCATTATAGATCCAATCTAGTACTTTGCTACCCCGGACACGAGCAAGTTCAAGATACTGCGTTTCGCTGCATCTTTTTGCAAATTTCTTGACTAACGTCTTCTAAAGAAACGCCCGACGAGCAGTTCAGCTTTTCATTCCGATATAGATAGAATTCATGGCTTTTTTGTCTTGAACGTCCGCAGCTGTGGGGTTGATTACTGGCTCGCCATAACCTTGCCAATTTATGTTGACATGCTTGTGTATGAAATTGGTAATAGGGACGAGAGCATGCGAGTTGTTGGGTTGATAGTTTCGCTACACATGGTGACGCCCCTCCCCTGCCATCGGTTTTATTTAGTAGTTAGTTTGATCCGCGCCGGTCTTGAGTGTAGACGCGTGTGCAGACAGTCGCTGTCTGATGAGATAATCTCATTAAACACGTTAACTTGCCGAAACTGTGAAAGTGGTTTATTGGAAAGTTTAATTGGATTATGTGTATAGTTCTTAAACAATTATACCCATGTTTTTCATGCGAAGGTAAGCACTTTTTTTATTGACAGTGTTTAGAAGTTGTCTCTAAAAATTGCTCACATCCGGATGCTAATAACGTTGTCAATTTAGGTGTTTAGCTAGATTAGGTTAAAAGATAATATAATAGACAAATTTTACCAATCGTCCTAAACATGTCTATGGATGTTCGAACTGTAAATGTACGAAACCAACTGCAAATACCAATGGGAAGTAATGCTTCACACAACATTAACCACCATGCAGTATACCTGTTGTCCTATACCAACCCTAAAAGCTGAAATGCCATTCAATTACTTAAAGCTGTAAAATATTGATATATCTTATTGATAAATTTCATTTTCGGTATTACTAAATCCACTGCTAATAAGGACTTTGGTTATTGCAATCCTGTACTTAAGCACTTTATATGTATTTGTAATCAAGTCATTATCCTATCACATCATTACATCTTATAGATATTTTATCTTTATCGTTATAATCTCACAAATATTCATTTGAAACTAAACTGTAAATAATATTGCAGCAATAATTATTTCAAGTGCTTTAAATACAACTGTTTTTTAAATCCAAACCAGAGTTGAAAGAAAACTACAAAAAAAGTTAAACTTAAAGAAAACGTTTTACGGCTTATTAGATATGCTATACCTTGGTATAATGATAAGATTCCTTTGCCCTATATGAATCTCAATGTACCAAAATCATTGGATTGTCTTATCTTCTCTTTATTTATCTCCATAATCTCAGCAATATTTTTTAGGTGAGCAAGATCCTTGTAAATATGTAAGTGGATAAGACAATACAGTTAGAATTGAGCTGTTCTTATTTGGCACTGATTACGAGCTCGTTCGACAAAAATCAATGGTGGTAATTTATCATTCCCATCTCCTAGTAAAGCAACGACGAGGGTGTTATTGTGGGGGACTCGTTGTTTGCTCCAACAATAAAACTGTTGTCTGTGACAACACGCTCAATAAGCGAACACGCGAGCTTCCAAATTAATGATTTATCTTATCTTTCACCTTGCTAGGAGCCCGTCAAGTTCGCTGAAAAATCGATGGACCATTTATTTGCATAGCCCACGAAACATTAATCGTGTCAGTGTTGCGAAATTCGATTTGTTCAAATGTCACCGGGGTCGTTAAGCCGGGATATTCTGAAACACATTACGAGGCAGGTTAGCAAATAATGTAGGGCATGCGTGTACCAATTTTTCTAGCGCGTTGCGTGCTATGGAAACTGAATTATGAGACGTAGGTACAACTACACATTACATGCACGGACGGGCCTCATATGGCGAGTATAATTTATTACACTGAAACGAGAGTATAAGAGGGAATAATACTTGTTCTCTTCCGGTCCACTGCTTCAATACTTTTGGAACTAATTTACATTTCCGATTATATCACCCTTAGTGAACATTATGACAGTTCTATAATCTTTTAATTCGGTATTAATGTCTTTGAATAATTAAAACGTAACTTGCCACATAAAGTTTACTTTCTCACGCAGCTTCCAATTTAAGGCATAATTATTGGCTCCTATTAATAAATGAATTATTAATGAAACATTTCATCGCGCAGTAAAGCAATTTAGTAAAGTAAAATTATAGAAACCGTGCGGCTTGTGTAACAGGTTATTTACAACACGTGCCTACTTAATAACCGCTAAACTGCACATTGCTGACCTTTAATTTAAATACTGTGTATATCATAAATTAATAATATTGATATCCCAAGAACAACGGTATACCGTGTGAACGTAGATTCTGAATTGGTAATTTATGTGTTGTAAATAGAACATCGTCTTAGAAGCGAAACCTTAGAAGCTTTAACCTTAGTGACAAACGGTAGCTATTCTTACTTCCTCATACCTACATACATAAACGTCACTACGGTATTCCCAAATAGGGTAGGCAGAGCATACGAAACTTTACATACGTAGACAAAACCTGGACTATTTCACGCTTTGAAATGCTTGGAATAATTACATATTTCAGGTTTAACTTTAGGTATAATAATGATAGGTTTAGACTGTCGTCTAAAGCATATTAAGACACAACCTTTTTCCTTAGTCACCTAAGAAGAAATGGTGACATGAAATTCTTAACCGAACACCTCACTGGACACCAGGCGCTCTTATCGGCAGTTTATAACCCATTCAGTAGTAAAACGACATCAAATCAGCCAATCTTAATACAAAGCTACGTGTCGTGTGTTGCAAAAATAGTGCCGTATTTAATTGACACGCCAGTCTTTATTGCACCGAGCCCTTCGTATCCGGTCCCGCCCTGTCTGCGCTGCCCGCTAATGGCAAAAGCAAGGGGTTATACTCATTCCCACATGCGAGAACCAAATACATTGTACTCGCACGGAACACAATGCAACGTAATACCACTTGTCTCCTGACAGCTTTACGACGGAGGGCACAGGTTCAACTTTAAATAGATTAGAACGATGCATTGATGCGTTTAAATTTATTGTTGTTAAAATAGACGGAAAGTTCAATCGAGGTGCGTTTTTTTCTGAATCGAGGTTGAAAACCCTATGATTGAGAATGTTTTACGTCATTCTTTATTTATTTAAGTTATTATTCTATGTATGCATGCTGAAATAACGTCTTTGGTCTCTTTTTTACAGCAAAATCCTTGTACTGCTGTCAGTTTAAATCGATATTTTGAATTGCATTAGAGTACCTTATCGCGTACAAACTCCTGTATTTTAACCTTTTGAACGCCAAGGCGCGAAGTGAAACGCTGTCCTCCTGACGCCAAGGCAAAAATCGTTTCAAATACGAACGAACAATAGTGATGTCACAACCGCATATCGATATTACCGATATTACAATTGATTTCAGCCATTGAACCCCTTATATTTTACCTCATACATTACCACAACGTTTTCCATATAATTTTCATGAATTTGCGTGTAATTACTGTCATTGAAAACCTTTAAAAATTAAAACTTTGCTGTAACTTTCATTATTATTTTGCAATGGAACCACTTCACTACTTTGCTGATGACGTCATACTTCGACGTTCGTTGCCGTCATTGGCGCTGGGGGCAGTGGAAATTAGAATAGTGCTAGTGTTGGGAACGTAATCAAAACAAAAATTGTTCTTTTCGATGTTTCGGGAACTGGGAACTAGGTATATAAATTGGAATGAAAATACATTTGGTTTTTGGTGTAAATATAATGTATATTTTGTACAAAATAGACAAACAAATAATCTCAGATGTTTAATTTAGGTACGTACATACTTAAAAAATAAGTTCTGTCTGATCACAGTTTCTTTGATTATCACGATTTATTAAGGTAATTATTTTGGTAAAGATAGTTGATAGTTCAAATCAGTTGTGCGAGCGGCACTATGTGTGCGTGCGCTTGTAAATACGTCACTGCTACTACATACAAATGAAATCTGTGTATTTACAAGCGAACGCACAAATAGCGCCGCGCGCATAATTGAGTTGAACTATCTGAACATAGTTTCGTTAGTCTAACACAGTGAATAGGATATAGGTATTACACAAAAATCAATAATATTCAAAAATAAGTATTAAAGCGAGCATAAAATTTTGTATAATCAACACATTGCACAATTATTCTAAGCAAATACAATCTAAATTTTAAATAAAAAACACCCGTGTTACAGGACTCCCCACTACTTTCGTTCAGTTGTAAAACACAGACCCGAGTAGATAATGCATAAGGATTAATATTATTACCTTTTAGTTTTTTTAATTCCTTGGCGTGGATGTTAACTGAAAACAAAGATAATAAAGTCGCTCGAGTGAGGGCTTTATGGTATGCACCTGCACATAAAGCAATAAATTTTACATTTTTTGCACGTAGCTCTTTCTTTGTTTGTCGGCGAGCCGGCTAGTATTCAATGCCCCGCTCACATTCTCTGTCCCTTACAAACACGGCGCGCGACTTATTTAAAGTTTATGATGCCCTTGTCTTGCGAGATTCGAAGTATTTTAGTGTGTTCAAAATCACGTGTTATCGCAAAAAAAATAGAACGAAAATATTCTAGACAGATTAATTAATTATTATTTAATTGTTTGTATAGGGAAAAACCCATTTAATAGTGTCGTAAAACAAAAACAAAAAACGTTTATTTAAATAATAGGAATATCCACTTGCTAGGCGTTCGCGAGTTATTGTATTTAGACACCTGCAGTAGCAGACGGCAACTTAAAATAAAAACATAAACTCCCAACGTATTTTTTCTTTACCTAAATATGTACTAATACTATTTCTTTGTTTAAATAATATACATAGAAATATCAAAAACAAATTGAAAGACTATCAAGTGCGAACGGTCTTAGCACTTTCTTCATTCATTCAACTTTCATGGATAAACGGCGGACCCTGTATTCACATTGGCGGACCCCTACGGGTCCGCGGACCACAGGTTAAGAAACACTGCGTTATTTGATAGAATATGCGTATTAAAAATTTACTTACCTCAAAATCTTCTTCTTCAACTTCTTCGAACACAACGTCTTCGATTTCATCGTCAGTATCGACACCTTCCAAAATTCGAAGTAACTCCTCTGTACTCATTTGGCTACTATCGACACTCATTTTTGCGCATGTGTCGTCAACTCGTAACGTGCTCTCACTTCAAGGGCGCACGGAGCCCGGAGCAGTGACAAGCTTTCGCACATAAGGGTCGTAAAAAACATTTTGTCGATTATTATTACCAAGAACAAACGAACAGTCACGTGCCGTTCTAGCGCTCAGATGTATTCATTGGGTTTTGGGTTGTATTGCGAATAGATCCGTCAGACGTTTAAATTTGACTTTAGTAAAAGGGAAATTATAATTTAATAACACGTTCCGCCTTAGTAAATTTTTTTTTCGCAAAATTTCCAAATTATGTATCTCACCGTTTAAACTGTCTCTGAACTACGGCAAACATTACAAAACCAAAATCAGCTAAATCGGCTCAGCTGTTCTCGAGTTTTAGCGAGACTAACGAACAGCAATTCCTTTTTTTATTTATATAGACGGATATTAGGTATATTTCAGTATTCCTTAAATCTTTTTCGCTGTAAAACATGGGGGACCGCGGAACCCCAAACATATGCCCACGGACCCCCAAGGGCCCGCGGACCACAGGTTAGGGATCTGTCATATCGATAACTAAAAGAAGACATTGCTGTGCGTCCCATCACTAGGCGACGTTACACGGCGTCTTTGGCGCTGCAGGCAGTGTAATCTAGCCAATTGAAGTTTGCTCTTAGAAAATGCTTGTTTTTTTTCGAATGGTGCTGTATTATTTTATTTAAATTAGGTATAAAATAACTTACACTACCTATAAATAAAGTAAACCAAGAAAAATTGTTGAAGCGTTTTATATTTCATAGTTCTCTCGCAATAACTTCGGCCCGCCATATAACGTCGTGGCGTTACGGGCACTGATTTGCGATGACGTGAAATGACGGCTTTGGCGGTCAAAAGGTGAAACAGTCCCAAATATTCTCACGGCTTGTTGTTTACGTCAGAAAACGAATTAAGTTATATTATGTTGTTCTCATACATATCTATCTCAGCAATATCAATGTTACTGTTACATCCTTTAAGGTATTTTTACTGTTGGCTTTCGACCAGATGGTGATAACGGTTGCGACCCTTGCCTTGTTTGAAAATGGTGCCGGCTCCTCGGGGATGTCTCAATGGCGCTCTGTGCCCTGTTATACGGCCTAATAACTTTTAATGTGAAGCGGTTTTTCTCACACAGCTAATTAAATTTAATTAACACACCAAATTTATGTTAAGCCAGCGTCAACTTGACGGTAATTTCGGTCTGGTTTAACTATGTGAACACCTTAAAGTAACATGTTAAGATTTAGCAGTTAATCCATTGTAAATGTCTGTGTAAATATTTTGGCGTGTTTTGTATTTGCTATTTCATTTATCGGGGCTTTAACCCCGTTGGTCAGTGTTCTGATGATTTACTGGATGCTATTTATTCACCAGATCCGATAAACAAGCGGTGTGCCAAAAACGTGGCCTCGCCTGTCGAACTTCTCAACGTTATGGTGCAACGACCTTGTGTGCTTTAAACTTGCTAATAAAAAGTTAGCATTGGGAATACCAAATACAATAAAACTCTTCGCATTCAATAAAAGCTTGAGTCTCGTAGCGTGACCATTTAATTGCAGACTGCTTCACACCGACCTAAACTGCGAGTTATGAGATCAGTCATCGAAAAAACTTGGACGTTCAAAGTTTTTACGATCTAACGATACTGATAAAAATAAGTGTTTGGACTCGGGAATAAATCTTCTAACTTCGTTGTTGTTGCTGGTTTTTATAGTCATCAATCAGCCTGTTCTTGCAGGCAACTTTTCTTGATGATTATCAATGTAGCCTGCTTGTCGAGTGATTATAGTTCTAAAGAGATGGTATTTCGTTATCGTGATGTTACTGCGCAGTATGGAGTTTTTGTTTAACATTCCTACTAAATTACAGGGGTTTGAAGCGAAGAGCATTTTAATTATTGTTTACAAAATTTGTCTGATCACGTTATGGAGATATCGGCCTTTGTTTTTCTTGATTACCCAATATTATGTTATGTAGGTGCTTAATTAAGAGAATAGCAGCTGACTGGCCCGTATCCTCTTCAAACTAAGCTGTCAAATGTCGAGTTGTCACTAAAGCTATTAAGGCTGTTTGTTTAGTCTGGAGATGGCATCAACAATATGCATGATTCTAATATTGGCTCTTACAAATCCTTAGCTGGGGTGTATTTGTATTAGGTACATACTTTATACATACATACTATTATAACAGTACAGAGTTGTGCTGTACTTACGCCTGTTAGGCAATGATGTATCAATAATCAACGCCCACGAGTAATTTCCCGGTTCACAATAGTGAAACTTCATTAGTTTTGTGGTTAAATATAAATAGTGGTTCGAAATATGTAGTCATGATTTTGGCTGTGTAACGTTACATGTGCTCTGCCTTCCTCATTTAGGAATACAGACTTGAAGTATGTATGTATAAAATAGACAGAAGGTCGTTGACAAAAGTTTACTGGTCTGTAACAAACATCCACTAGAATGGACGTGATCTTATAAGAAATTCAATAGGTTATTCGAAGACTACCGTAGTATCTCCCAACCTGTGTGAAAAAAGAGCAGTAGAAACCTATTTATTTAACGAAAGTAAAATTTTTAGTGAACGTCGTAAAAAGGGTGGCTTAGTTGACGCAATTTTGATGCAGAACATTGTACCTACCTACTGTAGGTAGATAAACACCTATCTGGATTGCTTGGGACGAATAAGACGTCCACGTTTAGATGCAAATTGTAACTTTATTTACGTATGAATGTAAGCAATTGGACATTAACCTACATGCGTGGTGCAATAGTTTAGTGTTACTCGAAATCCAATGACGACATGGAAACACGCCAAGTAAACTTGGAAGGTATGTGATCCAAATTCTCAACATGTAGGCAACTGCTTTCTTTTGTCCGTCCACTTGTATTGCCCAAGGCACTGATAAAATCGTGTCATTTCGATTAGATTGCGATAATTTCTACAAACAAAACAGTATCAGCGGCTCGACGATTTAATGTTGAAGGACTTACAATATTTAGTATTTACCTTATATGTAGACAAACAAGGAGGTTTTCCCCTCTAGAAATGCAGCTCGTATTGTACGTGTCTTGATTGCTGAAGCTGGCAAATGCAATACCTACAGTTTTATTCAGAATACTAATAAGAAACAAAAGCCTAATGTAAATTTACTTCGCGATTTTTACCTTAAGAAAGTTAAGTTGGAATAGAAACCGCATTGGTACCTAGTCCGCGTATTAGTTATCGGATTGGATGAAAGCTAAGAGCCCAGCTCTCAAATATCCGTCTAGTAAACCACAATGGATAACCACGAGAATACACATCTACCTATTTAACTGTGGTTGTGCCACTTTATTTGAAATACTTCGAAAGTATTCATTGTGGTTAGTTAGAGAGATAAAGTGTAGGCATTCACTGCGTCACGGGAATAACCTGCTTCTGAGTTCTGTTTTAATGCGACGGTTAAACTTCTGGAGCTGTTTTTTATTTTAATTGTTTTCTTGATGAGTTTTCCGTGAAGCGTGACCAGTGCCGGTGGCGTTGACTTGAGACCTTCGCCGTGGCCTTTCTAGCGCGCTTAATTAATGTCCGCCACAACACAGGCGCTTAACGCGGTAAAAATAACCATATGATTAATACCATGTGGGTGCGCAGACGGCTCGTCGGCGTCGCAACCATGACGAATTGAATAGTAGACCCTACAGTGGGAGTTACTAGCATTAAAGCTCATGTTTGAATAGGCAGGTTATTACGCCCGCGAACAGATTGCGGAGCGATGACCTGACCCCCCAAGCCTCAATCCTAGCTGGCACGTTTATCGCGATCCGATGCAAGTATTTGACTACATAATGTTCGTTTATCTTCGCCTCCTCAATTGTATTGTCACTGTGAAAGCGGGGACTTGTTGCGAACGGATTGTTTGAGAAGTTGTTACAATCGAAATCGAAACACTATAAGGGCTCTTCTGCTATCGCTATTATGTTTGTTTTAAATTATGCCTACAAGTTACAGTGAAGGTGTATGGCCTGATATTGACATTGCGACAAAAACTTCAATTATTGCTCAATCGAACTAGAAACTTGTCTTATGATACTTGATAATGTATACGTAACGACAGTTTTAAGTATGGGAATAAATTTAATGTAAATAAGCAAAACACTGTGGTAATATGGCGGCATGAATAGCCAGCGAGGCCGCGGGGCAGCCTCCAGCCATGGGAACGCATTGTGTCGCATCCATTCGGAGGTAGAGAAACACTGCAATACGTCGATAGGTTTTGCGCTTTGTTGCTGGTTTCACCATTCTATACTCTCAAGAATCACTTTTTATGCCAGATACGAACAATCAATGTGCCTGTGTTTTTGCAGCTGACTCGGCTATTGACTGTTGTTATTGTTTGTGAGAGTTTTTGATGCGAAGGTAATCCTCCATTCTCCAATAGACAATTTTAATAACAAGTGATTTAGACATCCATTATGCTCGTAGGTAGTAGTGATCAAATTATTTATTGTATCAACTGTAAACAAAAATTCTATACCTATGTGAATTGAGTAAACAAACGTTACAACCAACTAGGAAGTCTAGGAAAACTCACTTACGCTGTGCTGAAGTAATATACCTACCTACATACCTAACTGTTCTGTGATGATATTATAAAAGGAAGCCATAAAGCGACGTTGTTAACACGAACGTCATTGGCTGGAAATAGTGAATGCAATAACATATTTTTTATTTAAGTAAGTAACCATAAATATCATAATTTGTTTCTGTGAGACGTTTAGTGAACGCTATCTTTGAAACCCCCTTTAGTAATTAAAATATTAATTTAGTAATTTTAATATTAATGTAGGTAAATAAAATAAGGCATTTTAGTATAAATCTGTGTAAGTTAGCCGTCATGTGACTTTAATTATTATGAAAATGCAGCTGATGATATCTCTGTAACCGTAGACAGTGCTAGATTGAATCACAAGTGAGTGGCAAGACAATAGCAGCCACCGGTCCGTCCCCCGAGGTTGACCACGACACGACACTACGTCAAGCCCTAAGGCGCTTTCAAACAATGCGCCCACCCGCTGTTTAAAGTAATTACCTATTTGCCACCGAACATCTTTTTTGATATCCTTTTGTTTTGTTACAGAACATGTGATTTAGTGCCAGAAATGGAAGAAGGAGGCACAACATGCGCTAGTGAAGACCGCGATCCACCCTTGGTCGAAGTCCTGCCCAATGAAGATGTGCCCGATCGCTGCGATGTTTCTACAGGCTGCGAAGGACTCGCTACCAGTGACAATACAATTGTCACAAATAATGAAAGTGGAGTCGATCTAGACTCCGCTGATGATTGCAACAAGAATATTACGGTCGAGTCCCTCGTTGAACACCCGAGCGAGGTGAACGAAGACGCGAGATCGCTGTGCGATTTGGACAGCTTGCCCGCCGGGGATGACCTGGTGTTGGGCGCCGCCGGCAGCGACAGCGGGGTCGAGGGCTGCGGGCGCGCGCTCAGCAGCGGCGGCGGCTCGCGCTCGTGCGCCTCGAGCGTGGTGTCGTGCGGCTCCGGCTGCGGCTCGGAGAGCTCGTCCGTGGCCGGCGCGCCGCCGCGCCCGCGCCGCCGCGCCACCGTCACCGTCACCGAGCCCAAGCGCAGCTCCCCGCTCGGCTCCTCCACTCCCCGCACGGTCACCGCGCCCCGCGGACCCAACCTCGCCACGAGGGAGCGCGCTAGAAGTAGAGAGAAACCGACTCCGCCCGAAAAACCGCGGCCTCTCACGCCGAAGCCGCGAATCCGTCCCACCGGCGAACTGCCGAACCTTATACGCGAGAGCCCAGCGCTGCGAGCGAAACCCACTAAGACGTCCACGGCGCGATGCCGGACGCCCAACTCTCCCAGCGAGGAAAAAAGATGGCCCTCGAACGGCCCCCGGCTGACGACCCCCACGGACCCTGGCGCAGCCCGGATAGCGGCCGACAAATACGGCACGCTTCCACGTCGAAGGCGAGAAAATGGTGAGGCCGATAGCTCCCCGAAACATGAAGCCACGCCTCCGATCTCGAGGCGCCCGACGATCACCCGCTCGGTGTCCACTCGCTCCACGACGAAGACGCGAGTGAGGATCTATGCTGAAAAGATATCCCAAACGGTGCTACTAGGAACGGACGTGGAATCGGCTTTGGCTGGTGTAACGCCTAATATCGAAAGGTAAATGAAAGGCTTCCGAAAGATAAATCCGTTAACTTAACAACTCGATGTTAATAGTGTTGTGGTTTGCAGCAGTCGCGAGGTGACCCGTTGCCACCGTGGAGTGCAGGCTAGTTCTCGCGACGCGGAGCTGACGCGGCTGGCGGCGGCGGCGGCGGCGGCCGAGGCGGCGGCGGCGGACGAGCGCGAGCGCCGGCTGCACGCGGAGGCTCAACTGGCGACCGAACGAGCGGCCAGGCTCGCGGCCATCGCCGAGCTGGAAAGGAACTCGCAGCGGCTGCTCGAGCTTGCTGGAGCCGGTAAGTTACCCGGAAACCACTTTGTCAGAAGAAATTTGTAATCACGATTAACAATATGCCACATCTTTAGTCCAATGCCTGCATTGAAAAGCAGTTAAGGCTGTTGAGCCTATTTGTAACATAATGAGTGGTTTACTCAGCTCAGGGCAAAGGTTAATCATAGCCAATCGCTGACCTTGCTAGGACGATCCAAACAATTTTCAGAATCACGCATCAAATGACAGAGACATCTTTTTTATTTGGGTGTGTACACATTTGTTCATTTGATTACTGAACTGCGTGAATCTCAGGTTTTGCTACTCTATTATGCCCTGTACTCAGTTGCGAGAGCGGACGGCCTCCTGGGTCATTTGTCTTTATTCGTCAAGGTGTGGTGGTTCATATAATGTTCAAGGAAAAAGGTTTTATTACTTAGGCGCTTCCATTTTAGCACCGTTGTAGCTAACTTTGTTTTACTTTAGAATCTTGTCTCGTCACATGCTGCCTACACCGTAGTTTCATACACTGTCTACTTATAGACAACTTAGTTATTACACTGCTATTTCCTAACAAGAACATTTTCTTATACCACTCACAGGTCATCGATTACCTTAATCGTGACACGGTTTGTTTCCAAATAGTTTGGCGTCGATTCAGTGAAAGGAACTATATGAGTCTTGAGAGCTTGGCATCTTGTAATTGTTACAAGGTTTGTCTTAAAGGAAACGTGATGATTTCGAATGAGATCATCATTTATGTACATTGTAAACTAATTCTAAAGACACATAATAATGCTACATAGTTTCGGGAAGTAACGAATGCGTGTGGAATTGACTATGTACTTACTTGTCGTTTTCTTATGTCTCTCTGTTCATTTTAAGATGATACTTTTAGCGGTCAAATCCTTACATATTTTAAAGTAAATTATGATGACGTTTAAATTAAGAACAATATAAATATAACAAACAATAGTAAGTGTCTTTGCATTAATGATTTCCAATTTTACCATTTAATTCCAGAGATTAAAGCATTAAATTGCGTCGTTGAAAGTCTCATCCTAAAATGAACAGATTATCTATCTATACATATACATATAATAAAGCAAGAGAGGGTCGAAAGTCTGTACATAGAAGATATTTAGGAAAAAACTATTTAGGGGGTTTTAGAAT
>BHDV01009533.1:228945-247241 GCA_005406045.1 Adoxophyes honmai
AGTGCGGCCAATTGGCCGCACTTGAGTGGGACATTACGTGGTGAGGCGATGTCAAATCTATACGTAGTAGTATTAGATCAATGTGCGAGGATAGTTACTTTTGTTTTGGTTATAAAGATCTATCTATCGATCTAGATGTCTGCAATGTAAAGGTGCCAAATTTTTGAATTAAATGCATAAAAAACTCTGAATGGATTTTAATAGTTTTTTAATTCTACCTCATCACTTGAAAAAGATCCGTAAAAGATCCGCTCGAAAAGTAACGGATACAGATACGGATACGGATTTTTCTTTCCCCTCGGATATCCGCGGATACGGATACGGATACGGATATCCGGAACATCACTAGTATGAACAATGAAAATTCGCCCCTCGCGGACTCGCTTGCCCGCGGCGGGTGTGCGGAGCGGGACCCGCGAGCGTGTACGCTGCGGGCGTTCGCGTCAGCTAGCGTAGGCTCGTACGGTTCTAAGCCGGCCGGGTTATGAAGCGCCGGTATATCTAATGCTACGGTCACACGCGCGCCGTGCAGCCCGGCGGGCTGCCTGGCGGGCTGCTTGGCATGCAGCCCGTCCCGGGCCGGCGGACTTTCAAGCTGTTCACACGCACGCCATTTTCCGATTTCGTTTGCCCAATTCGCGGGATTTACGTTCACAGGCGCGTTCACGGCCTCGGGCGTACCGTTTACACGCTCGTGAATGTGAATGTGCACGTTGAATGTAGAGTTGAACGCGCGCGTGTGAACCTACCATAACAGCTAGTGTGTTGCAGGCGCCGGCGCGGGCGCGGACGGCTGCCTGCGCGCGCTGGACGAGCAGCTGCGCGCGGCGCGCGAGCTGGCCGCCAAGCAGCGCGGGGACATCGACGCGCTGCGGGCGCACTGCGACCGGCTGCACCACGTGAGTCACTGTTGCAGGCGCGGCGCGGGCGCGGACGGCTGCCTGCGCGCGCTGGACGAGCAGCTGCGCGCGGCGCGCGAGCTGGCCGCCAAGCAGCGCGGGGACATCGACGCGCTGCGGGCGCACTGCGACCGGCTGCACCACGTGAGTCACTGTTGCAGGCGCGGCGCGGGCGCGGACGACTGCCTGCGCGCGCTGGACGAGCAGCTGCGCGCGGCGCGCGAGCTGGCCGCCAAGCAGCGCGGGGACATCTGCCCTCAAATCATACATACATACATCACATGAGCCACTGTCGTTTCTTCTTGTTCCCGATTCTGCACAATACTCTCCGCAGGTGTCTTTGAATATTGTGCAGAATCGCAGATAAGACACAAGAGATAAAAATCGGTGCAAATAGTGATAGATTGCTAGCGTATACCCGTATACGTATACCCATAATCGCCTTTTACATCGCCCAAAGTAGTAATGGAGAAATTGATTCAAACGCTCTGACAGCGGAAGCGTAGCGGCACGGTGGCCTGACTGTATTGGTTTGGAGCTTAGATGTATTAAGCTATTTCGTAATCTCTGTGGAACCTTGAAAGGTACGCCTGGATTGTTGCCATCTCATACCCGCTAATCCTCTGGAAAAGTAGCAATGCTCTAGCTGTTATGATATTGAGAGGAAGACAATCCGCGCGAAAACTATAGCCCAAGCTGTCGCCTGAAGCTTACCTAAATCTATTTCCTCTGTTAATTAAAGGGTTATTCTAAATCCGACACCACACGGTCACGATACGGTAAAACAATACACTTTTTATTTTATAAATAGTAAAAAAAAATGCGGTACGGTATTTTGTTTTGTTGACTGGTAACTGATCGCGACTCGGCAAATGGGTAATACTAGTGTAAGGTGTTGTTTACAGCCCAGTTCATCATTTTCATCGGTCAGGGTCAAGTTTAACACGTCACTCACCAGAGAAACTTTTTAAACTCCTCACGCTAAGGTTATCGTGATATTCAAAATTAGAATTTGTTACATAAGTGAACTACAAGAAATTACTATGCTGACCCGTGACGTTAGGTTTGCTTCGTCGACTGGAAACGGTGAAAGGGTTGCTTGCTATGATAATGAGCTCAGAGCGGGTTTGAAACGCGGTAGTTTGAGTCAAGAGCCGTGGAGTCACATAAATTGCATTGTGTAGGTAGACTTATTGTTGACGCGACGAGACATGATCCCTGACATGATCCATGACAGTTGATGTTAGTGATGGGGCGTGTCGATGGAACTTAACTTTATTATAGACAAAGGAGTTTTGTTATGTTGTCGTTGAAGTGATTTAAATTTTTTGGCATAAATTAAAACCTAAAAAAGCTTAAATTTTCCATAAATAGAAATGGACCCATTTCATTTCCTTATCGTATAATTTTACCCAGTAAACAAACTTTCGTTTTGTGAACCGGGTCATTTATGTAAGGCCCGTACCGTACCGAAAAGTTTTTTTACAAAATCCTTATACCAGTAAAAATTTGGCCGGTAACTATTTTTAATTTTTGTTAATACGAGGGGCATGCCAAAAGAAATTAGATACTCCATGCTCATTTGATTGATACTGGCCAGTTATACACCATCGTAAAGGCTGGTTATTTAGCTATCAATTTAAAAATGGAACTCTCCGGAAATATGCATAATATTTTTTTTAATAATTTTTATCTGTTCGAATCTGGCGAGAATTTGCGATCACGATGGAACTTAGTCGACGAGATTTTAGAGTTACGATTTATTATGACTTAAAAAAAGGTTTATAGCCACAAGAATGTTTTGAAATTTTAACCACGACTTTTGGTGAGTCTGCTTGTTCTTGTGCAACTATTTTTAATTGGTTTGCCGAATCTAAAAGAGGGTGAGGGAGCTTTGAAGATGAGGCGAAGTCAGGGCGACCGCCAACAGTAGTTACTCAAGGAAATGAGCAAGTCGTGGAAAAAATTATTCGCGAGAACCGACGAATTACATATGTAGAGCTTGAGCGAGATCTAGGCATTGGATCAGCAGGGCTGCAAACCATAATTCATGGACACCTGTCCCTCTATAAGCGTTGTTCGAGATGGGTGCCGCATAAACTCAACGATTTGCAGAAAGAACGGTATGTGGATTGGTGTAAATTTATGGTAAATAAATTTAATGCTGGCGAGAAAAATACTGTTTATGATATACTGACAGGTGACAAAATATGGTTGTATAACTACGATCCGGATACAAAACGGCAGTAAACAGTATGGTGCTTTGAAGATGAGCCGACTCCAACAAAATGTCGCCGAGCACGAAGCACACAGAAACAAATGGTTGCCTCGATTTTCTGCAAGACGGGGCATATTGCGACTGTGGTGCTAGAGGATCAAAGGACTGTCAACTCAAAATAGTGTGTGACAGTTTGTGCCCCAAAAGTTTTATCAGCTTGGTGTGACAAGCTGCTAAAGTCAGGAACCCAGCATCTGCTCTGGCACCAAGACAATGCCGCTCCGCACACTTCTGCCAGAACACTCGACTATTTTAGTTCGAATAACGTTAATATACTCCCTCAACCCCCATATTCTCCCGACCTAGCATCCTGTGATTTTTATCAGTTTCCGAAAATAAAAGAAAAAATAAGGAGAAGGCGATTTGAAAGCAAAGAAGATGCCCTAGCTGCCTATAATTATGAAATTTCTGAGGTACCCAAAGAAGAATGGATATTGGCATTTTCCAAGTGGTTTAGCCGGATGAAAAAGTGTATACGTGCTCACGGTGAGTATTTCGAAAAAATAGATACCAATAATAAATAATAAACTTTGTAGTTTTTGAGTATCTAATTTCTTTTGGCATGACCCTCGTATCCCTCTATTTACGATATCTTTGTGCATCTATTGGCATATATTCTTTTCAACTTATCGACATTTTTTATCGACATTTTTTTATCGATATTTTTCCACATTAGTCGATGTCTTCCAAACGAAGTAACTTTTGCAAGACGTAAACGTAAATTCTGGTTGAGATAATTCCTTGTAAATGTTAAGAATTGTTATAATTCCATCGAAATATCATTGTAATGGAATAAATCTACCTAAAATTAATAAACGTAATTTTTAAACGCCTACGGTTCGATTTTAATGTAACGGTGACGCCGCTACAAGGTTGTATCGTGATTATTACTGTCACTGTCCCAGGGATCATGTCTCGTCGATTCATCTATAGCTACCCAACGCGTGTGTTGTTGGCCTTAAAATAACACTTCTCCGTTCTTTTAGTGGATGTCGAAAAAAATTACTAAGGTAATAGGTTTAGGTAGGTATGCTTTAGGTTAATCGGGATATGGGCAAGAGCATTTTCCGGAGTCGTTCAAATATAGGCTTGATGTATGCATTAGCCTTGTTTGAGACCTAGCCTACTTCATTAACATGGATCCCCACAAAGTATCGCCCGATTCATTACTTCTAACGTAAGGCTTACTTTAGCGAGATACTAAGCCTTGGCATGGGTACGGCAGACCGGGCGTCGCTCACAGGAAACGGCTTAAGATAAAATGTAATTTGAATAACATTTCTGACAGTGATAAGTTTGTAATACGACCAAGGATTACACGCGATAAGGTGTAATAACGGGATTTAGCTGTTTTCGTTCATTACGTCGTAAAAAAGGTTTTAAAATGGGTTTCCGAATTCCGAATAGATAAGTGCCAGCAATTTCTCTCACATTTTGCGCCATTGTAAATGATATGCTCAGGAGATTTGTAAACGTGTCGGATTTTTTATAAGTCAAAGAAAAACCGACCTTATCGTACAGCGACAGCGACCTCATTTATGTAGTGTTCCTGAAAAATTTAGGGTTGTCAATTTGTATAGCCACGGAAGAGATAAAATGTTTACGATATTTCTCGGCTCAGTCTTGAGTGTTTTTTGAATGCTGAATTGCCTATAACAGATGCGTAACATTGAACAGACAGCATACGTAAAGGCAAAAGAAACGTGCTCGACATAGGGAATACGTAAAAATCAATACTCAAACAGACATCTTATTAGTTTAAAGCGATCATACCAAATGAAAGCAGTTCCGATTCCAACACAATACGCATAATTCCATTGAATACAGCATTCCTATTTCCTGCTATTGTGTTGTGCTAAATACTTACTCAACTTTATTGTAGCTATTAGCATTTTTATGGGACGGCGAATAAGAACAAGCCACTCCATGGAAACTGTTCCTTGGTAATGTGCTATAAAACAGACCTGTCCTAGGAATAGACTTCGCGGGAATTGTTGGAAAACGCGTTCCCGGTTTCCGCGACTTTCTAGCCCGCGAGTACGCAAATGTCGCTTCAAGCTCGACGCATTAGGCGCAGCGCAGACGTCAGAGTTTTGTGCGATCGAGTCTGCGCAGCCATAAATTGTCTGAATGGCGTGGTGACAGCTTCCATGAATTTCCATTCAGAGTTTCGTGGAAAATGTCACCGCGCCATTCAGACAATTTATTGCTGCGCAGACTCGATCGCACAAAACTCTGTCGTCTGCGCTGCGCCTTACTGGCCGTAAAGTGCAGGCGACATTGAAAAGTTGTTTTGACGCTACAATCTTTGATTTGCAATTGCACAAACGAGTTTGGCTTCTCGTTTTTCTTGAAAACATGACAGTAGTTAATGGCTTGTTTACAGACGATGCATGTTTTAAGCTATCCTATCAGGTTTATGTCTGTTTTAATTATTGACCATGGTTTGCTTGACTTTTGCTTGACCCACAAATAAAACAAAACGTGCTCAGAATTACTAAGTTCTACATTTGAAAAAAAAAGCAATATCTGCTCAATTTCTTGCAATTTCAATGTTGGAATCGAATAAACGCCGTAGGGAATATAGCAGATAGGAATGCGAACGTGCGGTAAATGCTTGTATGTAAACCTATTTGATGTCTGGTCTGGATCTCTTATTTTTATTTATTGCAGATTAAATAGTTCGTGTGTCAGAGTGAGCGTTACATTGGCACTTATTTATTCGCATGTGGTGCACACGATCAATTTAGAACGATTTTATATGAAGTTGATTTTCGTATAGGTACATATTTCCTTTTTACATTTACCTTGTTGCCTTGCAAATGCTATTTTAAAACAGGTTGTTGCGGTCATAACATTTAAAGCAAAGGTCATATCAGCAAGATCATGTACGAAATCACAAAAAATAGACGTCATTATTAATAAAAGATTAGCAATGTGACATTGTCTTATGACTAGAGGAGTACAAAATCGTTTCCTTCATATACCTACCATCGAACTGTATATTTCTGCCTATGTGGTGTCGGGTGTAGATTACACCGTTCCAGTTCTTCTGTGGATGTCGTAAGAGGCGACAAAAGTTATGGCTATGAAGCGCGGAGTTATGTCACGTTCTTATTTGTCTTGCAGGAGGCGTGCAGCGCGCGCGAGTCGGCGCGCGGGCTGGAGGCGCGGCTGGGCGAGGCGGAGCGCGAGGCGGCCGAGATGCAGGACTTCCTGGCCGCCGAGACCGGCGCGCTCGGGGACTCGCTGCGGGACGCCGAGGCCGAGCTGGCGCGCGCCAACAGGGACCTGGAGCGGAGGTGAGGGTTTATACTGCTGGCGGTGACCGTAAGAGGCGAGGCGGCCGAGATGCTGACAGCCTGATTTTTTTACCGTGCGATTCAGAGGTTCAAGTTGTCATATAAATTATATGTATCGTTTATTTCCTCGTATATTTCCTCAGGCGCGCGGAGTGCCGGCAGCTGGTCCGCATGTGCGAGCAGCGGCGCCAGGAGGCGCTGTCGGCCGCGGCGCGCGCGCGCTCGGCGGGCGGGGCCGCCGCCGCGCTGGACGCGCTCGCGCGGCGCCTGCGCGCGCTCACCGCCGCCGTCGCCGCCGCCTACGCGCTGCCGCGGCAGCTGCTGGAGCCCAGCGTCTACCACAACGCCGCCTACAGGTGACCCAATACAGCGATCGTTCATCGCACAAGTTGATTTTATTCAGTTTCTACAACTTAAAACTTTGTAAACACACAGAAAGACGATCGGAGACGGGAGTCCAGCATCTACTGCTGATACTGAATTTTTTTGAACACAGCAGTCGTATCATATATCTCTAACTGGCAATCTTTTTTTGTAGCTGATAAAAGCAGGTCGCAGAGCACAGCGAAATTCGAGCGTTGACCCGCTTCTATCTATTTCTGTCGTACGCGTGCAGTAATATTGCCCTCACGCTCGCACTTCGCACTGTGTGAGCGTGAGAGCAGTATTACTGCACGCGTGCGACAACGATAGCTAGCAAGTCAACGCTCAAATTTCTCTATGCTCCGCGACCGGCCTTTATAAAATTGGTTTTACAGGATTCAGTGGGTTTAATGCATGAATCGGTATATCCACAGTCGCAGCGACAGCGGCGAGGCGCTCTCCCCGTCGTCGGAGCGCGGCGGGCTGCTGACAGCCGTGGCGCGCGCGCTGCGGGCCGCCCCGGCCGCGCCGCCGCCGGACGACGACCGCTCGCGGCTGTCCGACGACAACGACAACTCGGCCGACCTGCTCGACTCCGAGACCGAGCCCTGCCTGGTCACTGACCCTGGTGAGTGCTGGACGTTATTTAAATTAATGAAGCTTGACACATTTTGTGGTTTAAATTTTTGTGGTCACTTATTTCGTACGTGCAGTGATATTGTTTCCAGATGTTTATAAATAAAGAAGTCCGCGACTTTTTAAAAATGCGTAACTAAAACTATGATGACATGGGAAGACTTACTAAGCTAAGAATAATGCACAGAAGTTCCCATCAAGTTTAAATGTAACTGTTTGAACCTTAAAGACCGGTCGCAGAGCGTAACGACATTCGAACGCGTGCGATGACAATGCGACGCACTTGCTCAAGTGCGAGTGTGAGGGCAATGTTACTGCACACGTGCAACAGAGATAGATAGCAGCGGGTCAACGCTCGGTTTTCGCTGTGCTCCGCGATCGGCCTTTAATTGAAAAACTAATAAAATATGTACTTAAATTATACTGGTTTCTTAATCACAGAGTGTGCAGAGGAGTGGTGGTCGGGCGCGGAAGCCGGCGGCGCGTGGAGCGGCGAAGAACTGTCCCCCGAGCGCGAATCCTGCGACCCCGAGCCCGAGTCGGCCTCAGAACACGACTCACTCCGCAACTTATCGGCTGCCATCGCACAGAGACAACGGTCCGAGGCGGAAGACGCGGAGCGTGGACCACTGTTGGACCGTGTACTAGCGCTGGACAACCGCCTGTCGGAGTTGCTGCGAGCGCTGAGGCTGGCCGCCGCGGCCGCCGCCGGCGCAGATGATCCGGACTCCGTGCGCCTCGCTACGGCCTTGAAGTGAGTACCTTGAATTATTGTATTGTAGGACTCTTTATTGCACATAAAACCATTAATGTACAAGACAACAAGATACAGGATAAGAGCTATGAAGTCGAACTACGACTGTCGTGTAGAACCTGACTAGCGTATCTAGACGAAAGCGACGTTT
Source organism: Adoxophyes honmai (assembly GCA_005406045.1). Taxonomy (NCBI): domain Eukaryota; kingdom Metazoa; phylum Arthropoda; class Insecta; order Lepidoptera; family Tortricidae; genus Adoxophyes; species Adoxophyes honmai. The sequence goes on from BHDV01009533.1 coordinate 237,329, forward strand.
CTAGAAGAAGGAGTTCAAAGTTTTTGTATTATTATTGACCTTATTTTTTAAGTACGTAATATCGACATTATCGAAATGGTCGACTGCTACTTTAACAGCACTTTAAACGACCCATGTGAGCTGGTCAATAAAGTACCTACTGAGATTTTAATTACACATTATTACTAGCACTTACTTCATCTCATCTCTATACAAAATAGTAGTGCCCTTTTTGATTACGTTCTGAAAACTTACACCTACACAGACGAACAATAAAAGATCGGAATGACCTAGATCCATTTAGGTTCAGTTATATGATAAAAAACAACTCGAGTTCAAATTATAGTTTCTACTTAACTTGTTTCTCGGTAGTATTTCCTCTGCCTCCGGTATTGTATGTAAACGCTCAAATTACTTCTTTAATTTATGTGTACCTAATAATTGTTCCCAATCCGATCAGATCACGCACGTTTTACAAAGTACGGTCTAACGAATCCCACACGCAATTATGCGTATTGCATGAAAAACGCTAACGCACCGGCCTTTATCCACATCCTATAATTGAATTATGTATTCGTTTTGAGGGTCGCTTTACGTAAACAAATCGCCTTCGTGAGAACCACTTTTACGAGCCTGTACTTATATCTACAAGTAAACGTCTTAAATAGTTTCCTATTGTTAATATACCGGTACGCCCCTGTAAACAACGATCGCTCACGCATGTTAACTACAAAACCATTGTTCCAAACAGTAGAATGAAAATATCCTCGAACAAATTAGCGAACAATCTACAATTTATTCGTAATTTCGGTAGATTTAAAGTATTAAATATTTTGTATTGTATTGTATGACTCAACTCGACTTTATGCAAATTGACTCTGCAGCGGTCGGTACCGACCTACAGGATACCTGCTTCTTAATGTACCCTAAAGCCAAGGATAACTAGGGGACCAATGTCCCACGACACGTGTCCCCAGCAACGTCGGGTGAAGTAGCGCGACGTTGTCGGACTTCGCTCGACATGTCTGGCAACACCGCGCGACACGTGTCAATACGACACAATAAGTCGCCAGATATGTCAGGCGAAATCGTCCGGCTTCGCTTGACATGTCGTGGGACATTTGTCCCCTAGTGTATCCTTGGCTTAACGTAAAACACTGCTATTTGCAGGGACAGAATAGACTTGACAGAGAAGAACGCGGCCGACGTGGTGGTGAAGAAGCTCGCGGAACTGGACGCCAGTAAGAACATGATGGAGCAGTACCGGCAGACCGTAGAAGTGAGTACATATCAATAAATAGGGATGTCGACTGGCTTAAGCATATATTTTGCAATTCTAGTTAGTCCGTTAGTTATATTATGGAAAATTAGAGACACGTGTTTTATTGGTTTATCAAATAACTAAACATCGACATAGGTATAGACCAAACTTCCGGAGTGGGGGCTCGTGACGTCACGCCTTAGTAAAAATTGTACCATATAGTGACGTCACGCGAAACTTTTAAGCGCTGTATTGGCGACAGTTGGTTGTCAAATAAAATAAAAAATACATGTTTAATATTTTTTGGTAAACTATCTGACGGACTAAATAGTTTTTGCCATCTACCCATTTAAGCTCGATGTGAAATATTTGAGTGTTTGTGGCCGCATAACCTCGCTGATATTTAAATTAGTGCGATAAGGGCTAGGATGATAAGAATTATTTTTAACGAATGTTATCGCTTGTTACTGATTAATTAAAAAAAGTATGAATGCTGCTAGCCCTGTAACGTTACTAAGTCCTAGCGGCTGTTGAATACGGTGGAAATGATGATTACGATTACGGATGGCATAGACATTGTTGTTTCGTGTCTTTGCTTATTTATCATCGTAGCTTTACCTATTATAAACAGATTTCGAAAAAGTTTAGCTTAAAAGTGTAAATTTTGACACAATTATGATTGTGTCATTTGAAGTCTGTATTTTTACCATTTTAGGGAATGAGTTACGTCAATGTGAATGCCTATTCGATTCCCGTTTTCGCTACATTCAACGTCCGTAAGGCTTTCCATGTTGGCCTGTAATATACACTAACAAAGTGGAATGAAAAAGTAATGTCTAATGATTCCCCATCACAAGCGTCGCATATTTATCCCAGTAACTGTACCAACCTATTTACATAATCTTTACATCGCCATCATAAACTTAAGAGCAACAACCACGAATAGAATATAACAGTTATGTTAGTACTGTTAACTGGTTTAATGTGAAACAGGTATTTACACCATTCAGGCCCTGCTTGGCGATCTCGAGTCAAGAATAAAGCGCGCAGGTTAATATAACTCATACGCTGCCGGTCTCACTGCTTATAGTGCACAGTTCCGAGTCACCTTGTTCTATCCTACTGCATACTTCACTTCACACGCTGCCCCGTCCCCGGCAGATTCAGGGCAGTGCTATCTTAAATGGCTGGATGGATAGTTGCCCCAAAAGCGTTATTTACTAGTATCAAAATGTATATTCACATTTTTCCCCACTATCGATCCCACTATGAACAAAATCACGTTACGGTTTTTCTGTCGAACACATTAACATTATATTTCTACCTTTTTCCGATGACGAGATCTTTAAATGCGAAAAGTCTGATTTTACGCCTTCTACTTACATCAATTCTATTGCTCTGCTGAAAAATTAAAAAGTCACACATTCGTTTATCACATTCTTGAACACCTTTGTCAAACCCACTTGAACACGATTGTCTTGTTCGATGGTTTATTCTTAAAAAGCTCACTAACACATTTCCACAATCACTACCTAACACACTAACGTGCCTGTCTAGGATAGAACATAGTGACCTCACCCGAGCTTCAAACGCTTCGCGTTGGCTCGACGTTCGCACGTATTGTAAATAAACACTAAAATTACTGTAAATAAAGAAGTTTAACAACTACAAAGTTATGGTGGGTTAATTGGTGAATAACAAAAGTCCTAAACATGTATATAAAGTAGTAAATAATATTTAGCTGTCGCTGTAGCTCTCCCGCAAATGCATTGGCAGCATTCAATATTCTGCTGCGTTGTCATTTGGTTTAGCATATTTTTACAACGTATCTCCGGTCGGCATGGCTCCAAAACTGCTTATTTACCCTAACTTTTATTTAAGCTCTAAGTGCAAACTCGTTGCAGCATTTTTACAAGTCTTTTTGATGCAGTGATTTAAGCAAATGATACGGCGCGTTACCGTGTTTCAAATTACTGTTTAGTTTAATTATATATGTATTGCAATTATACAAGCCATGTTGACCGGTTGGGTTCGATACGTATTTTATAACAGGTTCTGTGTTTCAGACACTCAAAAAACAGTTGCAACAAACCGGTGAAGAGGACGATCTTGAATTCGTTGAGGATGTAAGTTTTTGACTACGTAGAAATCTGCAACATTGCCTATATGATGCAACTTTGCCTGATTTGAAAAACTGCTATTATTTACCAAACGGCTATGTATTTTTATGATTGGGTAAACGGTATTTCTCCTTTTACCCAATCATAAAAATACATAGCCGTTTGGTAAATAATAGCAGTTTTTCAAATCAGGCAAAGTTGCATCATATAGGCAATGTTGCAGATTTCTACGGTATCTGTTACTACATACTTTGTAAGGGTCTTGTCGGAAATCCAACTGCGAAATTGTGTGACAATAGTATTTTAAGATTCGTGACGTCACTTAAGAACTAGAAGAATGCCAATATTATAAATTCAAAAACTTGAAATTATTTACCAGTAGATTAGTTAAGTTTTAGTTTTAATTACACTAGTTAATAGTTCGGTCGAAAATTGATCGTAAATATTTTAGCCACTGGTCAGGTATACACGATTGAAAACACCTGTAAAATTTTCATGGAAAAGTTTCACCTGATGTCGATAATATCATCACATCACACATCACATTTGGAACGGTTCGGTCTCACAAACGTGGTAAACTTGGACGGGGAGGCGAGTAACAAGCGTGACATACAGGTCATGGATGTCCTTCGTCCTCAGGAGCTTTCGATGTGCTGCGAGGCGGAGCGCCGGCAGCGCTACGAGGCGCTGGACGCGGCGGTGGGCGCACTAGGAGCGCGGCAGGCCGCCGTGCGCGCCTGGCCGCGCCTCGCCGCGCTGCAGCGGCGCCTCGAGCGGCTCGCCTTCGCCGCCGCCGCGCCGCCGCCGAGGACACAGCCTGCACCCGCGCCGATGCATACCACCGCCTAAGCTCACGCTACGACAATAAAAGTGTCTAGAGTAAGGCCAACCAGACGAGATAATAAACATAAACAATGGTACCGTTACTGAGTTACGTGGCGGTAGTCAGATTATTATCCTTATCACTCGTATGCAGTTTATGGCGTCAACCTCTGAAACTTTGTTTACATTCTTTATCTCGTCTGGTTGGCCTAAGTTTACTGGGTTGAAAATATGTAATTTTAAGTCCGTTAGTTAGATTATGGAAAATATGAGACAAGTGTTTTTTGGTTTATCAAATAACTACTTCAACTTTTGTTTATGGCAACACGGGTCGCTTTTAGGTTAGCGACCATTACTGCCATCAAATAACTAAACATAGGCAAAGTTATAAATCATCAAACTTCCGGAGTGGAGGCGTGTGACGTCAAGCCTAGGTAAAAATTGTACCATATAGTGACGTGACGCGAAACTTTCGTAATTTTTTTTCTCAGAGAAAATAAAAAATATGTGTTTAATATTTTTTAGTAATCTATCTCACGGGCTAAATAGTTTTTTTTGTCGTCTACCCGATAACCAGCACTTAGCGCGCGGCGGAACCATAACTTTCAAGCCTTTCCTTCATTTCACGATTTTCAAATTCGCATTTTCACATCTCATACTTCTAATGCCTACTTTGGTTTAGCGTTCTTGTGCGCGCTAAGTGCGCGTTCTGTGTACCAAAGTGCAGGGAGTTTTCGCGCGTTAGCGTTTGTCACGAAATGTAGAATACTTGCCTCTTTCGCGCTGGTTAGAGTGGTGCTCTTTCATCATATCGGAAAACTTAGCGTGCTAGCTACTAGCATCGATGGCTTATTTTAAACGTGGTCCGAATAATGTTTTGTTTCTGTTTGAGATAATTTCTTGCTATTATTTTTTTTCTAGTACAGTCCAGTAACTGTTTCATGGCCCACTTTGCCGATAGCTCGTTTGCCACCGTTAAAATAGTATTACTTTGATATTTGATGTCAACAAAAGATTGCTTAAACAAAATTTGTCAATTTTATATTTCTGGAGTTTGGCACCTTATTAATATGTCAAAATAAGCATGTTGATGCTTTATGCTTTATTAAACAGCTCCAGATTATCACGACTTGGCGTAAATCTAATGGAAGATAATAAACTTGTACGTTTCAGTGCCAAACTATTTCTGATTCGCGTAAGATTTGTGAATTCCTTCAAGAAAATAATTAAATTGAATCGTGTCAATTGAAAAAGCGCACGATACTAACTTAACGTTGTCGTTGAATGAAAACATTGAGTCGCGTTTATGCTGGTCATAAACGTGAATTTATCCTAATTTAAGGCATCGATATACGATACCCGATGAACTACTCTGTCTCCATTGTATTTAAGAGCACAAAATAATAATTAATGTAGTTAGAATTTGATGTTTGCCAGAGAGACGAGGTTCAATGTCATGTTGCATGAATTGATTAGTATAGTGTGTCAGATACCTAGATAGAACGCGGTCGAGCTTAGAAGTTTAGCTTCAAAAAGAAAGGTTAACGTTTGTATTATGGGATAACGGTTTGAAAATAAAGTTCTCTATGAATGACAATTTGAGGCTGGGAATAACGATTGTAGCTAAACTCGGACCACTCGCTCTCGGAACTAAGGTAGTGTTCATTTCGTGACTGTCCCCATAAATACATGAACTTTACCTTAGTTTCTTTTCAATGGTACTAGTGGACATACATTAAACTGCTACGACACTTGCCATCAACGTAGCATTGGTTCGAGTTTACCAGCAGGTTGATATGCAGAATTGGCTAATAGTATTTAGTGAGCGTACAGTGTACTGGCATGTTTACAGTCACAAAAACTAATGTATAGAGAATTGCGGCGGTCTCATGACAAAGTGATGGCAATGAATTTATGTATTGTATAAATTATGTTAGAAAGATCTAGAAGTGTCTATAACTAAAAGAGAAAGTTTAATGTGAATTGTTTTTTAACCTTTTGAACGCCGAGAGCCACTAAAGTGGTCGAGTGCTGTCGTGCCCACCACGCCAACGACCACTAAAAGGGTCGGAGTGACAGTGCACTTTGATCATGAATAAAATCTATTGTGAACTGCTTTTCTTTATATCTACTGGCTTAAACGGAACATCAATTCATATTTTGTTCCTTAAAAGAATTAACAAATGCTTGGACAGGTCAAAATGTGAAAATTTCGGGATTATTCTTCGGATATAATTTGACGCAATAATGTCAGTGCCTCATACGCCAATAGCCCCTAAAGTGGTCGCTAGAGCTGTTGCCGAATCTGTTTCATTTACATTTGACTATTAATTGTGAAAATATTGTTACGAAGTTGTCTTTTCCAATATTTGTAATCCTAGTCTATTTTATAACATTCTATTATCGTTTTTGACGTGTAGTATCGGGATAGAATAACAACTCTCGACCGTGGATGTCGTAAGAGGCAACTACGGAAATAGATTTAGTTATGCTTTAGGCTACAGGCTAGCAACCTGTCACTATTCTACCTCTTCTATCTTTGCAAACCTTAAACTACACTAGAAGTGGCTGCGAAGCGTGATATAGTCATAATAATGGTTTGGTCTGTGTGACGTTTCTTGTGCTCTGCCAACCCTATTCGGGAACACAGACGTGATTGTATGTATGCATCATCATCTTAGCATAAAAACATACTGAAACAAAATTTAAGTTTACGATTTACTTACTGACATTGATATTTCGATATAAAAAATGTATCTGTATAGCGTAAAAGTCACATCTCTATGATCGCGGGAAATCATAGTTCCTTGTACGCCAACAACCACTTTAGTGGCTCGCCTATGACGTCATTGACGGTAAATACTCTGTACGAGTGATGGCGTAGGGGTGAACAAAAAGAAACAAAATTCGTAAATTGGACCTTTCCATTGACTTTTCTTGACCGGTTTTGTTACGTATGAGATTCATTATATTTTTTAAAACAGTATAAAGCTAAAAGCAAAATATACTCGTATACCGGCAAGTTATTATCTCTGCCTACCCCTGTGGGAAAGAGGCGTGACGATATGTATGTATGTATGTATGTATTATGAGGGAATGCCGTGAGTGGCAGTTATCTGCATCTTGTTCTTAGTTTTCGAGCTTGCGTCAATAACTTGCAGGAGTTGCAGGTATAAATTCGGCTTTTCATAGAGGCGTCAAAACTTCTTACAAGAAATACTTAATGAAACCTTATCAACGCAATTGTCTATCATTCTGATTGTAAGCTATTAGGACCTTACCCATGAAATTGGCGTTTTGTACTTACTGCAGAAGGAATAATTCGTATTTTGGAAAGCGGCTGCTCATTCTCGTACTACGATTACCGAGGCTAGTCTTAGAGGCTAGTAAATTTTATCGATAAATGTTTTGCACTGCACTATGAGATTCGTCATTTTTGATAACGCCACGGTTGTTGGCGTGTGAGTGATCACTTCATTAAAATATGAAAGCGTTCAAAAGGTTAAAGAAAAGGCATGTTATATCATATTCGATAGTGAGAAAAATAAATTCATGTCAAATTAAATTGTTAGTAATAATGATGATGAATGATGGAAATGGTCTGATTTAATGAAAGAAATGATCACACTCGATTGATCTCAATTATGCGTGCTCTGCAGACAGATTGTTATAAATTACGATTTATCTTTTATCTAACTAATAGATAAGTGAAAATCTTAATTCCGAGTAAACTAATATTTTTTCTTATTATTTTGATAACTTGTGTTAGTAGTAAGTACTAATAAATATTTCATTCCTAAAGGCATTTAAATTTTAATTTCATTCGTAAATTGGGTCGTTGTATCTATTTTTGAAAACTGGATGTTTTTGAAGTTGTCAGAATTTAATTGCAATAATGTAATGTAACAAATAATTGTAAGTGCCATTAGAGCTAGGCCATGTAGACCAGTGTTGGTGTTTAAGGCGGTATTAAGTTCACTCACAAGAGAACTTGCGGTAATGATAAGTAATTAAATCTGTAACTTGCTAGAAAACTATACATAAATATTTTTAATTGGGTGGTGCGCTCTAATTAAATATACCTAATTTAGTCTAGTCAGTATTGTGTTAATCATGCTGCGTTAGTGTACGTGTACAACGCTCAAGTGTCAAGGGATCACATTTTATGTGAACATCATTGATCCCAACACACTTTCGACGTATACGTTTAATCAAAATCTATGACGTTCTCTTTATTCCATGGTCACCCTTACCAGCAGGCGCATATTTTTGCGTGGAAATTTGCGACGGTGGGAAGAGTAAGGGACCTTGCAACTATCGAAGGCAATGCTATTATTAAAATATCTACTCCAAATCAACGCGAAGCTATGTAATCGTTAGGCTGAGAACGCCATAGTTTGTCTCGCAGCGTACAAATATTTTTAACAAAGCATAAACTTGAGTATTTCAAAGTAGCTTGCCGCCTAAATAAATAAATTTAAACTACGGCATCGTAAATTTTAGTAAACCTAAATCCTGTGCTCTTGCATTGTTCTTTTTTCTAAATTTACCTACTTATAGTTTTAATATTATTGCCACTCCAGAATGCGATATTATTTTGAAGTAAATGTGGCCTTTGTGAGTACTCTATTCGAAATTGTGTAATGGATAATGAAGTAGATTAAATATTTGCAAGCTGACGACATTGCAGCACAATGAGACTGATATTGTATTTATGTTGTTGTTCAAGTTTGGAATATTGAGCGTAATTTTTGTGTAATTTTTGTACGCAGACAGTCTGTACGCCGTCTCGGTTTCTATTACTTTTCGTTAATGTTGATGTATTAGCGGATATTTTTCCATTGAGTATTATTTATTTGCCGTAGTAAAGGAGGAGACAGTACAAAAGCTTTATAAAAGGGATTAACCGTCTGAAACGCTTCCTGCAATACATACGAACTGCTTCGTCCATCTACGTAGCTTTGCTTTAGGTGCTAAGTAACACAGAATTAATGAAATTACCGGAATAGTAATGCCCAGTTTTTTATTCATAAATATTGTATGCTAAGAATCAAATCGTCAAATCATGTGATGTAAATAATGTGTAAATAAAATATTGAGAAACGTATGTTGCTTTTCATTTCCGTCTTACTCAACTTGACAGCACTCTAGATTTTATAGTATAAGAAAATTGCTTTATTCTGACAAATTAAGCTGACCCATAGAGGACAGACCAACTAGAGAAACAATGATGGCCACCCACTTCCGCAAACCGTTAGTTTATTACCACTTACAAACTGACACAAACTGTAAAGAGCTAATAAGAATAACCATAGAGGAAAAAGCCATTGCGTTACGCGCGATCTTGGGCCGGCCAATAAGAGCACAGCCAACGCCGCCATGGTTCGAACAAATCCAATGACATTGACTCTCTATAGGGTCTGTCCTCTATGAGCTGACCCCTTTAAAATTATTGGAGCCGTCACTTTGAATATCCACAGGACGGTGCCAGAAAGTGTAGGTAAACGCAAATTGTGCTGGACAGATTATTCTCCTTCCATCTTGTCCTTTTGCTTACCAGGCTATTTCTAGAGATAGTGATACAGTTGTATAGCGAATTCCTTATTGCAAATAATATACTCCGCAACAAAAAAATGTGGCCCACATTTTTGTGGCAAGCATTTACGCTGACTACTTTTTATCAATTTGTACTTCACTCCAGGGGCGTAGCCAGGATTTAGTTTCGGGGGGG